>BJBW01002144.1:270395-614729 GCA_004320125.1 Scolopax mira | reverse complement strand
CTTTGAAGGTCCCTTCCAGCCCAGATGATTCTATGATATGTTCATAAATGGAATGGTTAAAATGAAACCTCTGCTTGAGCATTTCACTGGATCACATCCAAATCAAGCCCCAATTCTTTTTGTTTTGACAGTTTTATAATGTAAAATAGAAAACACATACAGTAGAAATACAATCAAAGTCCTTGCTACTTGAGTATCTGGAAGTCTTTCCTGTTTATAAATAGTGAAAACGTATGTTTATGTAAAGAGAAACACTGATTTACTAGAACTGATTGCTTCACAGTCTAATTACTTTTCAACTGGCTGTTCCAAATTAAGATGTCATTGATGGCTTTTTGTGATATATTTCATTTTAAGCAAATTTATTCTATAATAGAGCACATCATAATGGAAAGCAGAGTTCCCCCTCTTCCCTCCTCTTTGTAGCCTGATATCTTGGCAAGTAAATTAAATTTAGCAGTTAAAATGCTTCCATTAGTAATTTTATTAAGTTAATTAAGGAAACTCTCTTTCTGAATTTTAACTATGTTCATTTCAGCACAACCTTTTTTTTTAATTCCATATATTTAGTAACCATGATTGTTTCTAGGACAAACAACTACCTACACAACATTCTTGAGATTATGACAGACTTAACTAACAAAATAAACCTAAAGTATTTTTAAAATCCAAAACCTTAATTCATCTCCAAACACTTTTCTTCACAAAAAAAAATAAGATTCACCTACTCAAATGTAGGGAGAATGTTTGCTATGAACAATTCCAAAATCTCAAGCCACAGCAGAAATAACACATCTAGAACACTTAAAATAGGTAAAGATGTGTAAACTAGTATCAATAAAATGAAAATGCACTGAACCGTCACCTGTTGCTTAATCCAAATTCATAACTCCTGTTTCACAGAAAGTCTATGTTATACAAATAGCACCTTACCTTTCATTTACCTTTTACATCTTTCAACACAGACAAAGCATGGATATAACCAAAAATTATATTATTTTATATCCCTCCTCTCCCAAACATGGTACTATGAGAAATCTCCTGAGACTTTTCGATTGCCTCCAAAGCAAAGAAGTCTGGGTAATTTATATCCAAACTAAATTCATAAATTGTGAACATGAAGTAGTAAAGTGCTTTATTTTTTTTCAGTCACCACCACTGCAATATGCAAGAAGCCTCTTGTAACATTTTTGGATAGTAAAAAAAATAAATCTAATTTATGTCCTCACCTAAAGGAAGGGGATTTTTCAATAAATAGTCAAATATTAATTTGCCCCAGGACTTGGGCAAAACTAATGATAATGTCTGCTTGACATTCCATGGTCTGCTGAAAAGAAGTGCCTACAAAAAGTAAAATATGATTATTTAAACCCAAACAACTAACCACAAGGAAGGCTGACATTCATTGTCTATGACAAGGCCACCCAGGGGCATGGCTCAGCACGGGCAGATTAACATGTACAGATGTAATAGTGCTCCCTATCACAGCTAAGCATGCATAAGTATAAGGAAGAAACAACAACTGTGAATTATTTGCTGTACAAAAGATCAACTGATACAGGTATGGAAAAAAAAAATATCTCAAGATGGCAATATCAAAATGGAGAGAAATGTTACAGGACTCCTTGACGCAACCTGATCTTAATAAAGGTCAAGCAATACCTGCAGAGACACCCTGATGTATTAATGGACAGGGAAAGCTTGGGAGAAGTATGGTTTAAGAGTACAGGGAACAAAAAAAAAAAATAAAAAAAATCACTTAGATAAAGTAACTGTATAAGGGTCACATAAATTAATTATTCAACTCTTTACTATAGGACTGGCCAGGCTGTAGCACACAAGCCCCATGTAGCTCACAAATGGTTCAATCCAGCTCCCACTTCAGGACAGTGCGGACTGACACAGGCTCCTCTTCTCTGAATCCCTGGCTATCAGCAGCAGGGCTGCACTCAGTCCCCCAAAAGGTGCTGCTGAACAAATGCCAGCACCTACCCTTCCTACAAGTCTCTCCAGTAACACACATACTGTGACTCCCAGCCCCAAATCATGTTGTTACAGGAACCATTGAGTCAGCACTTTTATTCTGATCTTCTGATCTATATAGCTTCTCTCCTCCTAAATGTTCCTCACAAGAACTTTCCAGCACACAGATGATGTGACAGGCAAGAAAGAAGAATGCTGGGCCAAGGACAAAGTAAAATTGAAAGTCTAAATTACTGCAACACGTCTTGTCTCTATTGTCTCACAGTTGGTCTGCAGATAAAAGTAGTCATAAAGATGACTGTTTAAAATCATATTTATATTGTACTGGTGGAGAACTGCCTATCGAGATGCTGATCCCACTTCACAACACAGTTCCAAACGAATTAGGTGCCTTTTGCCAAGTGTTTTGGCTGAAAGATGGGAATGAGGTCAAAATGTGGCAAAATTTCTCTACAAAAAAGAGCAAACATGGAGAGACTGGGTTTTTTTTCATTAGCAATAGTCATAGACCTTTGAATGAAACTTTTCCCAGCATAAATGATGTTTTGTTATAAAATTTGTATCTTATAATTTATTTTTGTGGAAATAGAAAAGCCTCAGACAAATATGCCATTGAGAAAAGACAAACTTCATCACTTTGAATAAAAATCCTTTGTTTCATATTTATAAATCAAAAGATTTGTGGGCTTTTTCCCTGTAATTAAAAAGCTAACACACTACATTAAGAGCAAGATTTTAGTCATGGAAACAGAAAACACATGAAATTTTAAAATCAGTTCTTCCTGCATCAAAGCAAATTAAGTATAGCTATTATATCATTCTTGATGCATCATTGGCATTAAAAAAAAAAAAAAAAGACAAGACAAGAAAATGCACTACCCACATCTCCAGTGGTGGAAACTCTCCACATTCCACAGGGACAATGCTGGTGTGCTCCAGTACCCCTGGCACTTCAGACTTCTCAGGCACCCAATGTGAATACCCTGCTGCAAGCAGATTCTAATTTGCCCTTCCCCAGGCTCTGGCCATGGAAGGCATATTGTTCCTTTCTTCTGTACAATAGAAGTATTGAAGGAGGGAAAACAAACAATCCCCTTTTCCTACAATGAAGTTTTCTAATTTTTAAGGCAGGAGAGGGTGATTGTGCTTCCATTTCAAAGGAGAAAAGTGTTGAAAAGCAACTTTATGCAGTGGATAAACTCCTTACCACTTTTATTTTATTTTTAATAAAGGTCTATAATACTTAAACACATATACAAGCTTGCAGAACCAACCAGCCTTCTCATCTCCAAGATTTAAAATTAATTACCTTCTGAAATTTGAAATTATGAATTGATTTACAAGTAAAAATGATCAAGATGCTATGACACACAAGTTCTCAATTCATTTGGCCTGAAACCTAAAGTCTAGTTTTACAGGTAGAAAAAAAAAAAACAAACAAGCATAAATAGTCTCCACAAAGGGATTTTCAAAAGCAGACTGGATTATGACTTCTCTTGTTTGCATTCCTTACACCATTGTTTTAGAAATATTCTGTGCCTGCATTTGAAACAGCTGAGCAAAACTTCCAAACTGACCTTATTGGCAACAAAGATTTTTTTTGAGGGGGGGGGGAAATCTATAACACAGAGAGCACTAATTTTCCTCATTTTTAATCATCTTTTTCACTTTCGGGTAGCTCACCTGAGCAAAATACCTTTCTAACATGGTTAAGGGACTGTATGAGATAAGTTAAATTCAGCTCCCCATTAAGCTCATAAGATCTGTGAGTAGGATATGAAATTATGAACAGAGAGATCCGGATTTTTTATCTTTACATGGAGAATAGCAACTCACCAAACATTATCTCAAACAGGAAAAAACAAACATGTGCAAGCACTTTATGGGATTAAATGCCTCAGACTCTCTTATTTGTATTTTCAAGATTTGGGTATAAAAAGTGGTGCCTCAAACCATGTGTCTCCACTTCTACCTGCAGTCATCCAGAAGTGTTAATCTATCAAGTGATATTAAGAACAACAGACTCTCCAAGGAAGCCACTCTCCCTGCATTCAGTCAACCCAAGAAGACTGTCAGTGTTCAACCTAAGCAAATGTAGCATCTTTCCTGAAAATTACTTGCTACGTTTGTATTTTCCTTCAACAGCTATTAAAGCCTATGTGAACAAATAAAACAAATCCTGCTGAAAGCAGTCACCATTCTGACTTCTGTTCTTTACCACAGAAAAGAAAGCCATTTCTCAAATAAACAAAAACTAAACCAACAAAAAAAAACCACAACACAGAAACATAAAGCTGGAGAGGTTCATCTGTAAAAAGAAAAACCAGTCTTGCTAATAATTAAGTTAGTTTATTCTCATTCAACACTTGATAAGTATGGAGAAGAATGAGTGTTTTAAGACCATTCAAGTGTCTCTCACAAACTACTGCTTTCTATACTTATTATATAGATATAAAGCACACAATTATTTGGACCAAGAAATTTTTTATTTCCTACATAACTTGCTAATAAGGTCCACAATTTTCATTTCTCTCTGTACTATATCTTTCATCATTCACCTCAGAAGAGTCAAAAAGAAAGGACCATTTTTGCCCACTGTTTTCAGTTTGAAAAGTCATACTGAAAAGTCAGGCCAGTCCCCCTTTCTCCTTCTCCTCACACACAAGATGGCAATTTTCTCAGTTTCATAGGCTTTAAAGTATGAATACTGACCTCCTTCCCCAGTTTTACAGGGCCTCAACAACATATGGCATTGTATTATCTGAAAAGCACCATTTGGTAATTTGTACAAAAGTGAAGAGAGATGAGCTTAGGTAAGGGTTTGTTTTTCCAAAACTCAGTCTGACACGCAGTTTTAATGCTTGCTGGACAAGGGTAGGAACTAAAAAATATACACGCTTTCTTCTACAGCGACAGAAAATATGCTTAACCCTACAGAGCTGAAACACTCACCCATACCTTAGAATTCTTATTTTGGGCATTCCTAAGTCCAGACACTAACATATACACAACTTCTCATAAGGCTGAAAACTAAAATATTACCCTTAGTTAGCTAGGGAAGTACAAGACTCCTTTTCTCCTTACTAATACAAAAAGCATGCTTTTTCACGTATTTGTTTCATTCATTAACAATACACATATTTAACTCAATGGCTTTTAGCAATATACATTTAATTAGCAAAGCAAAAAAGAGACATATACAAAACCAGTATGAATCTTTCAATAACACACACCATACAGTGTAACAAACAATCTTGTAAAACATACACATCAGATACAAACTTACCGTTGGAAGAAAGGCTCCTTATTCTCCACACGCGTTGCTCCATTAGTGTTAGACAAAGGAGTCCCCCTGCCCATAAGTAGTCACTCAAGATTAGCTCAGGCCAACTAAGGGAAATCTGAAAATCAAATCTAGCTTCTATAATTTGATTTGTAGAAAATTGAGGAACAAAGCTTTACAGAGTGATTTTAAATAAATCATAATTAATTACATGTGCAAATGCATCAAGTAAATTTGGATGAGCAATTAAATAACTAATCTCAGTTTGGAAAGGCTGAAAATTGCAATTGCATGCTGAAATGGCCAGACTTGCCCTCAGGCGTGCCCAGGTGTTTCTATTTGCTTGGAGAAGCAGCCATTGGTTGCTTTCTAAAAAAGGACCACCTGTTGAAAGCACCTGACTCAACTTGCAATCAAAATTAAGCAACTGTTTTTTCCTTTTTTTCTAGGGGGTCAAGTATAACAATTTTTAAGAAGTGTATCCAAGAAAATCTGTCTAGAGTATCAACCTGGAACAAAATCAGTCTCAATGCAGTAACTGGAGATATAAAACATAGATTCAGTTAAAAACATTTGACACAATTAGAAATAAATGCTTCTCTCCCAAACCCTCTCTCATGAATACCAACATCCTGTTTAACTCCATTGCAAACCCACCCCTGATAAAAAAGCACAATGATTTAGGTAGTGAGCATTTGTGGAAGTTGACAGAACACCAAATTAATTCTGATCCCATTTACCCTATGTTAAATAGAAATATTGCATGAGCTGTCAAGTTTCTTTCTTAAAGATCTTCCTTTCTATTCCAATTTTATCCTGCCAGCAAGTACAAAAAGCACATTGAATTATTTGGAGATGTTATCTCATGACATCAAATAAATGTACTTTTAGGTCAGAAGGGACCATTACCTTTATCTAATTTGATTCCAAACCATATTTTCCCCATCACTGGGGCCAGGATTTCACACCTGTTTCTCATCTGCTTTGCTAGATTGTTCCTGCTTTACATAATAATCTTGAAATTTCTTCCCATCAAAACCAACAAAAAAGTGATGTTAAATAAGTCAGAAGACTTGTTTGCAAAAAAGATCAAAATTTAACATACAAACTTATTTTAAAGAAAAGTATAATCCTCCCATTACTATTCCCTATTCCAAGTCCAAAAAAGTATCTGTATCAGAGAGCACGCAAGTTGACCCACAGGGATGACTTTAGGGTCAAAGGGGGAAGATTATTTTTTTTCTGGTTTTCCACTGTTGTTCTTGTGCTATAGTAAAGGCCTCCTGTCAAACAGAACCTGTAAATCCAACAATAATATAAATAATAACCCAGAAACTAAATACTTTATCTGAATTACATTTGTGCTTATTATTCAGAGTATCTTGAGTTATGGTAAGCAGAAGAGAATGTGAAAATAAAGGTATGGGATGTAAGAGAACAACAGTACTTCATGCCTTTACTGTAATTTCTGTCTGGACAGAAATAGCTGAGACATTTTCTGTTCCAAGGAGCCTGCAATCTAAACAGCTGCTGATCTCTAACAAACCTGTTACTTGCATGTTTACAACTCCCATTCAAGCTGTGCTGTTCACTGGTATTTACCTGACAGGCTGGGCATTGCACTGCTATATATAAATTGCAATTATAAACTTATTACACCTGTACATTAAGCACCTTGCCAGACATGCATACGGACAGACAGCAGCAGACAGCTTCATAACTCTCCAAGAACTCTCAAGGCTTGTGTACTACAGGGCTAAACCCCTTTTCACAAAACCTGGCAGTTTTGTCCCTTCAGAATTCTAGGGGGATGAGCCTGAGCCAGCTGTAAATGCAATTATACTGGAGGTGGACAGGCTGTGACTATGGACCACAACGGTTCTCTCTGGAAGGCGTACGAGCAGTGGAATTATAGTTCTAACGAAGTTGTCAATAATAATCCTGTTACTGGGAGCTTGAAAACCCTGTTTAATGAACTAGACAATAACAAAGAAAACAAAAAATACTTTAAAAGCTACACTATGAGAAAATGATAACTGGTCCAGATTTCATGTCCATGATGAAACGCATAGGCATGGTGTTACCACCAAGCACATTATGGCCTATCAGGGGACTGCTGTTTTGTCAGACCTCCTGCAATTATCAGCTGGAAATGGGGACTTGCTTTACTTGCACAAATTCTTTGTCATGCAGCATGTCAAATGGTCAAAAATGTAGTCACGTCCGTGTAGAAAAGTTTGCAAGGTTTTAAATAATTTGACGCTGAAAGAAACACATATTATCAACTAGCAAGTCAGGATGAATTTCACACCCCACCATGATTTCTAATGCCTTTGATCCCTGTTCACAGCAGACCCAGCAAATGGTGTGCAGCAGTTCCATAGCACCAGAACCTTTGCATGGGTACTGCAGTTTGGGTTTGAGGGGTTTTGGTTTTTGTTTTTTTAAGGAAACTATATTTTCTTCAAATTCATGTGACTAAGTTCCTGCTGCATGCTTCACACAGAACATATAAACACACAAAAATTCAAACAGTGCACAACTTTTTGCAAGTGATTTGTTTTTATTGGAAGAAAGGCAATGCAGCAGTACAGAGATGAAGTCTTTACCAGTTGCCTGTATCTTACTGAGACCAACTAGAGCAGAAGCACAGACAAGCAGAAATGGAAAGCTAATTTCTTCAGCCTACTGTTGTGAAATTTAGCGAACGAGACACCCCCCACCCTCCCAAATGAGACAAAAGATTTGATTTGTCCACCCCAGTGGATAAGGGAAAAAATCAAGATGGATAGTTTCACTTGTAAACTTTTAATAACAATACCTTGTTCTGGCAGATCCCAGAACATTTATGAAGTGCTTTTAAAATATGGGGAAAGTGAGATGAGAAAGGACTTGCCTTTCTCACAGCCTGTTAGCAGGACAGCAGCAGGACCAGTTTCCTGAACCCCAGGCAAGTGCTCCATTCGTCATTCCTGTTAAGAATGGTGTTGGGGCCTGGAGCATGTCCCCCACTGCCTGACTGGGGATCAACCTGGGGCCACTCAGATCTGTATATCCCTCTGCTGCTGCCCTGTCATGACTCCCAGCTAACCCAGGATTAAAACCAGAAAGATCATCTAGATAAAAGAAGATTTTGTAGAAAGATACCTTGTTGGTTACAGGCCCTTTTAGGGGCCCTGTAACCCCGATAAAGTGTTCAGAACTCGACACAGGGTCATATCTGAACAACAGAGCTGCTGGATGCAAGTTACATCCAAATAGAAAACTGGACTATTTAGTTTCCTCAGTGACAATGCGTATTTTTGTTTCAGCCCAAATGCCCAATATTTACTTGTAGGGGGATAGCTCCAGCTTACATGCAGTGTTATTAGTCCAAATGTGCATCTAGGAACAGAGGTTAGCAAACTGGATTGCATTCAGAGTAAGAATTACAATATGACAAATGTCCTGGTTTTGTATAGGTACCTTCTGACTAAATATACAGTTTAAACACCAGGATGAAGATCCATAATTCTCATGAGGATGGCCGTTTCCTGTTGATAACTCCTCATATTAAAAGGACAAGGACATGATCATCTCTGCATTCAGCAGAGGACAATGCTAGCTATGTTTTTTCCTTGGAGAACAACTACAGCAACATAGGCCGCCTCTACAATAATTTCATCTGACATCACCTTAGTGTTTTGCCTTGAGGCAGTTTGTCCACATTTTAAACTTTCTTTCAACACAAACGCTGTTTTAAAGCCAAAGTCTGGCCTGTGTGGCCGGTGTACTTTGGACAACTCTGCTGAATGTGAAGGGAGGAATGGCTTGATGTATCAATAACAGCACTAGGTCTAAAAGTCTAAAGTGAGGCATTGTCATTTGCAGAGGAAATCCAGTTATACAAAGTTTTTTGATTGTTCATTATTCAGCACAACATATTAATCAATGTAAATTTGATCAGTGTAGTTTGGGAGAATGCTGTTAGGCAGTTAGAGGTGACATTGAAACAACGTACTTCCTGGCTGAAGATGTACCAAACCAACGACTAAGAGGTGGCAATGAAAGTAGCAAGGAAAGTCAGCAGCAGCTAAAAATGTCACAGATTTGAAGGATACTTCCAAAGGTCAGGACAGATTCTGTGACGCATATGTCTGCTATTACTGGCTTCATCATCATTAAGAATTCAAAGTAAGATCATCCTGTCTCCAACAACATGGTCCTGTTCTTGAAAATTATTCAAAAAAACTGATTGGACATTTCCAGCTCCTCCTCAGATGGAAAAATGCCACTAAGAACATGCCAGTAAAAAAAATTTAAAAAACAAAACAATTAAAAAATTGCTTAACAATAAGAACACCTGCCCCCACAAAAATATAAAAATTTCCATATTTAGTAGACATATCAGCATTAGATTTTATAAAAATAACAGATACAATGTCCTTAGATTTTCACAGATTTCCTATGACTTCATTTGAAGAAGAGTTGCAAGAATATATTATTTACAGTTATATTCTTCAATTTTGTTTCTAGTAAACCTATTATTACAGGGCAAATACTATGCCTAGAAAAAGCATAATGCTATCGTACAAATCAACTGCATCGTCACTGTTGTGTGGTTGTTGAATCCAACCAAACTCAGTTACACGAGGACTTAATCACCTGCATGTGAAGATGAAGACTGTGAATAAAAAAGATGAAAAATGTACTTGTCTTTGATGGACAGAGACTCTAGTTACAGAGACTGACTTCTGCGTCCTCAGGAGAAACCGACTGAAGGTATTGTGAGAGAATATTTAGGTCAGAGTGAAAGATCTGTTTCTCATATAGCAGACACTGCAGATGGTGGAAGAAAGCTGCAATATGTCAGACTTCACAAACTGCTCAGACTCTAGTGACGAAAATTATGTCAGAGAACATGACTGAATAGATGTTTGCAGCTCTGTACTTAGCCCAGTTGTCTTAGACGTGCCATCAGATGTTCACAGGTAGCATCACTATCAAGGCAAGGTCATTTAGCACTAGGCTTATTAACCTCTAGGATATGAAAAAAAAAATGGGCCCAACAGCCATAGCAGCAATGGCCAGATACATTGTCTAGACCACATGTCTCAATGAAAGATAGCATGTTTGGTCAGGAACAAGTGAGTTTGGACAAGAACTCTGCACTTTTCGTATTCGTATTTACACTGTGATGAAACCCATTCCACAAACACATGGGTGGTTATGATTTTAAAGAAATACTAGCTATGTTTTCACAAATTCTCCGTTGGGCAACTCCATTGACCACACACATAGCTGCCAGTCCTCTGTTTTGGTACCCTGTCTTCATGTACCTGAGATGCATCACCCTCATTTTTGCTGCCCAGAATAGTTATCTGGCTCTTTCACTGTTGCTTACTCTGGTCAACACATCATTACTCTAAATCCCTCTGTTTCTTCTTGTGACAGACAATTTGTACTCAAGAATTCATGTGAAGCTTTGTATTAAGGACATATAAAACCAAAATATTACTGCAGTTCATGATCTTGTGATTAAAGAAGATGTTGTTTTAGACACCTACATCAATGCAGTTGAAAATGCAGTCTATAGTTTCAACCAGAATATTGCTGTAAATTCAAGTGAAACCATTTTCTATGCTTCGAACTTTTAACCCCTCAAATCTATAAAATAAGGAAATACTAAACACAATAAACCTTCCATTGTGTACTCACTCCAGAAACCTGAAGACTGGCTTAAGGCACTAGGTAAAGAAAAAATTTCATAAAAGGTTGTTGATAAGCTATACAACAAATATGATGAAGGAGGTGTTCACATAGAATTAACAGAGGTGGGAGAAAGCTTTGTGTAGAGAGAAAGGGCATCTAATAAATTTATAAAAAAATACACATGGACACAAAGGAACTTGCTGAAAGACTCTGGATATCAGTTTAATGTAATGCAATTACATTCTTCTCTGTATGATTTTGTGAGTATTTTTAACAGGCAGGTGTGAATCCAACAGAAGGTTTGAGGGTTTATCTTTTCTTATTTATTTTACTGCAGGAGAAGGAATTACTATTGGTCTAATTAATGAAATTGAGATAGCTACATCACAAAGAAGATGAGAATTAAAGATCAAAGTGTGACTGAAGCTTGAAAAGTCACTTGGGAGAAGATTTACACGCAAGATCTGAATCAGCCAGATTCAGAGAGCCTAGGCTCGCACTCAGTCCTCATGCTATTTTTCCCCTTCTGATTGTCTTTCTGTCCTGAGAGACACCTAAACAATAGGAAATGCTA
Source organism: Scolopax mira (assembly GCA_004320125.1). Taxonomy (NCBI): domain Eukaryota; kingdom Metazoa; phylum Chordata; class Aves; order Charadriiformes; family Scolopacidae; genus Scolopax; species Scolopax mira. The sequence continues at coordinate 603,198 of BJBW01002144.1, read as the reverse complement.
CACATTGGGGCTCAGGAGAAAGATAGCCTCCTGGGACCTATTGTGATTTTCAAAAATACCTAACTTACTCTGAAATCAACAGTAATTAGGTGCACATTCATTTTTTAATACCTAACGTGCAACTATCTGCATCTGCAGACACCAAAATACCTTTAAAATTAAATCTGTAATCTTGCTGCGAATTTAACCACTTTTGTGACCCAAAAGTACATTTGGGGGAAGGAAGCAATAGGAGAATTTTCTCAGGAAAGCTGAGAGCATTATGTGGACACAGTCAGAGTTTTTTGTCTAGACTTGGACTAAGTTGCTCACATCCTTTGTTTTTTAAAAGTTATAATCTGCAATGTAAATCCCTGCAACCTTTTTCAAACAACTGGAAAAGAGAAAAAGGAAAATCCTGGCAAAAACTCATCCTCCCCATGCAGTGATGTCTGGTCAGAGCATTCTTTGGGTACAAGGAATCTCTTATCATCCATACTTTCTTGGGTTGGAGCACCTCTGGGACTAAGTGCTGGGCTAATACAGGCCCTTGCTGGCCCCTACGCAAGGGGCTAAGGAAAACTAAGGAAACACATCTGAGCTGCACTTCACAGTCCTACAATGCAAAATAAAAACTACCCATGAAAATGCCTGAGAAAGGGAAGGCTGAAGGACACAGAAATGTAATGACTATGAAAAGGCAGAGGGGAGAACTCAGCTGGGGAAAGGGTGGTGACTACACAAAAGAGTAATGTGTGAGAGAAATGTAAAGCCTGTGAGAGTGGAGGACAAGTTACTGTTTTAAAAAGGCTGCTCTGTCTCTGCTACTTCTTGTTTGTCTGAGACGAGGTACACATGAAGTGACAGTATTTCCTCCCTATTTCATTCCTGATACCATCAGTGGACTTCCTTCTCTTTCTTCACTAATTCACCTTTCTTTCTATACTAATTTCATTTTTTCCACGAGCCCGATCACACAAATATTAATAAATAAACAAACAATTAAATAGATTTTTGTGGGCATGACATCAACATCCCCATGAGAATTCTCCTCCCCTTCAAGAACTCCTCTCTCCTCAGATGCTCAGTCCCAGCTCTCACAGGGCTGCAAGTCTGAATCAGAAGTAAATCTCAGAGTGCCAGAATGAAAGGCCAAGGAATGTTAACTGTGATTACAAAGGCTTTGCAGCAGTTCCTTCTAAGCATTTTGCAAAATCCATACAGATCACAAATGCTGGAGTTTTATGCATTCGTTCTCTGCTAGAAACTACCTACTTTCATGGCAAAATATATCACAAACCGAGTTTCAGTTTCAGGTTTCCTGAAATGGGCTCCCTACTTTCTTGGAGAGTTCATTAACTTCTCCCAACATTCTGGTTTGGGTGCCCAATGAAAGCAGTCGAGCTTGGCTTGGTCTTGTTAATGAATGTGGACAGCATTGTACTTAATAACGGAAATCATCAGTGATCAATGAAGTGTAAATCGAAAAAAAGAGAAGGGAAACTGAAAGAGAAAATGTTTGTATTTCCTAACCATGGCCTTTTTAAATGCTATGATAAGGAAACTCAGTTCATTTTCTCAGTCCCTAGTATGGTAAACATCCTTCGTTTTCTGAGTAAGTGCAGGGCCTGAGCTTTCTACCAACATTTTCTGCTCACTTTAAAACTTCAACAATATAAACATTGGTGCCTATGTGCAAGGTTGAAATGAATAACACAGCTATTTTGTTTAAACAGACCGTGCTGAATCTTTAAACCTTTTTAGGTGGCATGACCAGTGGGTTCAGGAATGCAGTCTGTTTGGACAGTGTAAGACCTTTGTTGTTGTTGGGGAAACTCTGGCTTGATGCCTCTATCCATCTAAATAACTGAAATAAAAGTGTATTGAAATTGGAAACACATGCGGTCTCCAGACTTGTATTTTCACTGTGCAGGATAAATAAGAACTTTTCATCTCTCTCCGAACTATTCAGGCGTACAGTGCCATGTGTCTCATTAGCCAAAGGATAGGTTCCCCCAAAGGAAAGGGAAATGGGGTTCCTGCCTCCAATAAAAACATTGTACTTTCAAATACTAGCCAAGAACATTCATTCTTTATGTACCTTTCCTTTCCTAAGTAGCACCGGTCCAGAAGGCCACCAAAATGTGTCAGTTTTAGTGGTGCTCCCTGAAAAGGAAGGGCCTATTGCATTTTAGCACATAGTTGTTCAGCCAGGCATCGACTTATTGCAAATTATATTTTATACTTCTTGTTTTATCAAATGAAAATGAAATTGAGAAGGGATATAATCTTGTATGTGAAATAAATTACTGGGATAAAAAAAGGAGCCTGATTCTCTTTATAAGCTATTAATAACTGGCTTTTGCAAATATTATTATTACATAAACTCCTATTATAATCCTTTTTGCAGTCTTATAAATTGCAATGTAAATGTATTAAGATAAACCTTGAATTCCAAGTTTTTCACATAACCATTTGAAAACATAAATATGGGCTGCCCCAAGAGAATGAAGAATTCAGTATCTCTCTTGTTCTGAAACCAAAAAAAAGCATAAACAATGCTTTTTGCTTTGTTTATGGAGTCGCAAGGAGCACAGTGTTTTGGAGTAAAGACCCACAATGCAAGTCTTTTTATGGTAGGTACATCTCTGAACTGAACAATGACCTCCCATCATACAGTGGCAATACCTTCTCAAGACAGGATATCTAATCAGTCCTTCAGCTATGTTGAAAGAGACAAAGAGAACATGTTGGAAGGTGTTGCCTTACCATGTCCAATAAGTCTTTTGTATCTTTATGGAAGTTTTTGCATTGCATGTGCCTTTAACAAGGCTACAAACTATCCTCTGGTGAGCTTTCCAGTGCCAGAATGAAGCTTCTTCCCGTATCAGCTGCAGAAAGAGATGCTTTAGCTCTACCCTTGGATTCAACAGTTTGTACAGAAAAGAAGCAGAGAATATACAGAGTTATCGTAGTGGTCCAATATTACTCTCTTAATGAATATTAACATCTTCCAGTTGCACTTAAATACACTTATTTTCTGGCCATAAGTGTGCATAGAAATATTTAAACTACATGACTTTTTATGAGACTTCAAGAAACAGCTAGCCTTTTTTGATGACAAACTTATAAATGCTTGGAGGTGGGTGGCAAGATATTCTCAGGCGACAAGAAACTCCGAATGTCATATACACAATGTTAAATTTTTCTTTAAAACCTGTGGAATACTCAGTGATTTCACATGGAGATTAGAAAGAAAACCACTGCTAATTTATTCTGCTTTTCTGTCTTTTTTTTAAGACACCTATTTTTCGGGATGATGTCCCTACACTTTTTTAAAATCTCATGTTCACTACAAAATCGTTGGGAAAATGAGCACAACTACAGTATTACCATGACAATGAGCATTTTGAGAAAAGTTTTATCAATTCCTATGTTCATGAAAATATTTACAAATTTTGGAATGTCTGATTGTTTTAATAATTCTACAACTATTTGGTATTTTTCCCATATTAAGAATCTCAAAAACCTTTTCAAAATCTGAAATATATAAAATACTTCAAGTCAAAAAGTGGCTAATCCAGTTTCTTAGTTGAAGCTGATCTATAAGCCAGATTCCTCTTAAAATATTCCAGATTCATGAACAGTGACAACTGAAATATATGACATTTTTCAAAACACGCAGAGAGGAGAATCAGGTCAACTTTGCTTCTGGCAGCAATCTGGAAATTCTGTAAGAACCAGAGCCCTCCTGAGACCTCGCGACATAAGCTATGCAAGAACATCCTTTGCTGAAGTTTTTCAACAAGTCTACCTACAAACCATCACTTGTCTCTGAGCATGAAATGCAGATGCCAAGGAAAAAGCAAATTAACAGAGAAAATGTCTGAAGCTCAAAAAAGTTTTAAAGACTCATGTCTTGAAGATGCCAGTCTGTCTTGCAAATCCCAGTCAATTCTGCTGGTCTAGTATCCTGCTCAGTTACTACTTTCAATACCCAAATTCAGCTCTGATCTTCACTTGCTCTGTGGACTTGGACACAAGAGGTAAAGCTAAATTCAGTCATGATATAACACATATACCTGCATGGCTCCCACACCAGATTAACTGAGTATCAGGCTTTCATATGTATTACATTACATGATATGATATTGAATGACACATTATATGCATATAATATGTACAGTCATGTGCTTCACTCCCTGAAACAAAAGGAGAAAAATCATCCCAATATTAAAAAATAGGCAACTGAGGCTATTAAGCTAACTAGCATCATTCTGACAGTATTCTTAAGATGAATTAATTAATTAAGAATTAAAGACATAAACCCATGTTTCCTTCATGTAGGTCTTGCTTTCAGCAGAGCACTCCCTCCCTGCCTTTACAAGAGGTCATGTCTTCCTTCAAAATTCAGGCTCCAGTTCTTGATTTTCTTAAATGTACATGTAAATTGGAAGTATAAATATTGTGTTCAAAAGCAGCAAATGAGGGACAAAGAGACATGTTCACTCATTCACTCAAAGGCTTGAGAATAACGCTAAATGTGATTTGTATGGGAAAAATGGTACCTAACATCAGAAGTTATTTCAAACAAAATGACTGATTCGTTCCCAGGGAGAGGCAATGATCTTATGTATTCAAGCACATCAGGCAAACGGAGTGAATTATAATACGTAAATACTACTGTATTTTAAGATAAAAGCATGGAGTCCCCAAAACATACTAGAAATTTAGCATTTGAGTTCTAAAGACCAGAGTCCACTGGATACATTTCTGAGGAAAAAACCAAATTGGCTTCACCAAATTATAAATACCTCCCACCCATTTAGCTATATGGAAATGACAACTAGAATTTTTTACACAATGCAACTGTCCTTCCTACAGCACTAGCTTGTTTTTTTAGGTATTGCTGTTTGTTCCAAAACACAGGGGACAAGAAGATGAAGGAATTCTGTGTATTTGTTACTGGTGCAGATAAGATTTACATCTGACATCCAGAATAATGACATCTACACTAGCAACTAAGATATTCTTTTTTCAGAACTGAGCAACTTTTAAAATACCTTTTTAAGCTTTGCAGCCACAGAAGACTCTTAATAATTGATTATAATTGATTTTAACCTTGTCCTAACCTGGGCAAAATGGCAAAGCCAATCATCTTTGTCCAGATGGGATATGAGAAAAGAGTCCCCAATACACATCTTTAAAAGCTCCAGACATGAGCAGAAGATAAAATATTTAGTCTGCAGAAGCCTTGACCTCCCAATTCTAGCCAGTTTTGAACTTGAATTGATTTCCGACAAGGCATCTGGGAGATGATTACAACAAAATGCACTAAAGCTGGGCAGCCTTTATTTTAACATCCCAGCAGCTTAACCTGTTAATAACAGCAATTGTTTTAGATACAATACCAATTTCTGTAACAGACACTAGAAATGGATAACAGCAACACAGTAACAGTGGCAATGTACAGTATTAGAGCACAGCCATTCACAATCCTCTTGTTAAGGTTGTGTCAGCACTTCCATTACAAACCCCTGTTTTCAGAGGTTTAAAACTCAGCTGCAAAAATACCAGCCAGGCTGCAGATGAGCAGTCCCATCTTGGGCAAAATGACAACTGAAGCCAAAGGGAGTATTCCCTGACTAAGGGAAGCACAATCAGAACTTGGTCATCAGTCAAAGAATTTATTATGAAATAAGAGATAAAACCAATAGAGCTACACGTTTCTTAAAGGCTAGCTATGACTTTACTCCAAGGAGAAAAAAGGCTTTGCAAGTAACCATGTTACAAACAAGGATATCCCACAGACACTTCTACTTCTGCATAACACTGAAGACATTCTAATACTTTGAAAGAAAAAGCCAGATTTGCAGATTACTTACAGATAGAGATTTGCTGACCGTATTTATACTGGCAAGTCAATGGAATTAATTTCATGAGTGAATGAAATAGGATATGGCCTTGTGTTACCATAATGTTAAAACTAGACATCATCAACACAAAAATCACACTTGTGTCTAAAAAAAAAAAAGACCTAGCATTACATAATTTCTTTCCTGTTTTCACTCATTTCCATTACATAGTATCTTCTACGGTAAGTGTTTTATGCATCAATATACTTGTTTGTCCTAAACTCATGGCAAACTCAAAACAAAGAATATAATTTACAGGCTATGTTTTCATATGCCATAAAGGTAAGCATAGCAGTCTGGCTGTGCAACATAAACCAGAAATATTTATAAATATACAAAAATAAAATTATGAGGCTACAAATTAAATTGGCAGAAATACCAATCAAATCAAATGGTCTATAACCACTGTAATTTCCTCCCATACCATTTTCCTTGTATCAGATAGTCAGCACCCCTTTAACTCATATAGTTTTCTTTAGCATTGTAGCATATTTAAATTTTATATTAATAGAATATTAAGGAAGAAAAAAAACTTTTACTAAGATGCTGTTGTTTGAAGAATTTGCAAGGCAAATGTCGGAGACCTCAGTACCATGTATATCCTGTATGAGTCTAGAAGCAAGAACAAAGTGTACTCTATCATAAACATTGTCTAATCCAATCAAAATTGATAAATTAGTGGCCCCAAACTGTTGTTGATTTTTTCGCAATAGTAATCACTAGTTAAATATTCCTTGTTTCAATATGCAGATATTTCTTTAAGCATAGACATTTTAAGATCAGATATTGTATTCCATGCAGTGCATGAATTCCTGAGCATGTTTTTTGACTTCACCCCTTTTCCATTAGGGTTTGAGGATAAACAAGTGTGTAAATGAAAAACGACTCTGCATTTATTACTAAAACAATATTGAGATTTTTCACAAGTAACCCTTAGACAATTACAGCTGTTGGTACCATATTTTCACCATGGAAACTTTTGTTTTACTTAACAATTGAAATTACAATCAGATGTGCTCATCCCTTGTTGAAGTAACGAACAATGGTACATCTGAGAGAGAAATTCAAAGTGCATCATTTATCTTATCCTATTTTCAATTAGGCCGAATAAAATGTAAGATGGTTCCAAACTGCACCACAGTAACAGGGTAAGTAAATTTATTACCACTACAGTGCTAATCTTAGCAGATGGTAAAAAAATATTTTTAGCATGAAATATGCTAAAGCAATAAATCTGAAAAGGTAGATGTTATCAACTAATATCTCCCTAGTGTGAGGTAAAACTCCTGCATGACAACTCAGCATTCTTATAAACTCTGGGTGAATGCTGTGAGATATAAGTCTCTATAGGATGAAAAATAACAGAAATTAGTAGAAAAAGCGTTCGATGTGCAGTTTAATATAGTGTACCTAGTAGAGAAAAGAGAGTTGTAGAATTTTGCTTAGCAAGATTTTTTTCCTCCAGACAACTCATTTTTTTCTTACAGGAAATTTTTCATTGACTCTGGGAAAAGCACAAATACAGTAATTGTCTCCTGCTTTGGAAAAAATACTACCTAGTTTTTTAAAATAGGAAGACAAACATTAAAATAATCTTAAGAAGAAAATAGGTGAAACTTGGAGGAAAACGATACAAAGAGATCCCTTCACTTGACAGTTTGTAAACATAACAAAAACCCAAATAACAAGCAACAGTAGAATGAAAAAATGGGTTCCATTGTTATCAACAGCACATTACACAACACTTGAAATTCATAACTTCTGTCCTGTGCCTTTGCAGCAATGAAGACACTGAAAATGACATCCATGCTGTTAGGCAACATATTATAGTCAAACCAACTCATTAAATGATAAAAAAAATCAAAATTAGTAAGCATTCGCTACAAGTAACAATGTTTTTACTTTTTTAAAACTTACACTGCTTCTCAGCCTTGTGATGGATTGTGCAAATAAATTATAAATTCCAAATTATAAATAAATAGAATAAGGGGTTGTTTTTGAGGACATCAAGATTTTGGCCATAGCCTTTGCCTGAAACCATGAGTAATAGCATCGACCTTCTGTTTCAAAAGGAGAAAACAACAAAAAATAAAAATTAAGACTGATTTTAAAGTGGTTTTAATATATTTGAATGTGGATTTCAATTTTCTTAAAAGTATAACTTCCTAAGGAAATGAAATAAGGAGTTCACATCATGAGTGAGACCATGAAATGGACTCACAAGTGTCTGGGTAGTGAATGGGCACCATTAGAGAAATAAAATGAGTGTGAAAACAGGCTGGGAGAAAATAAACTCAAAAGATCCTCTATTCTAGTGACTCACTGAATTAATCACTGGTGGTGGTGGTGGTGATCTACAGAATATGGCAAAAACGTTGGGAAGGACTTTGGATTATAACTACTAAAAATATCCAAATATAACACCAATGTTGAGCACCCTTCATGTCAACTTTCCATTTGGTCTCACAGTGCCAAATGACAGGGCAGCCAAATAGCAGATGATAATGCTGGTAAGTAAAAACTAGTGTCTATAGAGAAAAACAATGGTGTGGAACCCACTGGCAGAGACATTGGAAAACACCACCTCAGTGCTCAATGTCCATCACACAAAATTGACACCACCATCATGACACTATACAAACCCATTCCACACCCACATTTGTGAACATTATGTGCAGGCTACAGTCATCCCACATAAGGAGAATATAAAAGAAACAGAAAAGATAAAATGAATAATGAGAATAATAAGGGAATGAAGGCTCACTGTTTCTCCTCATAGAGGAATAAAGAAGTGTGTATGGAAATACCAAGGTAGGAGAGAAAAATGTGCTGAGAGATACACCCTTCCTGTGTGTGTGACCAGCCCATCGAACTCCTTCCTGCAGGATACAGATGAGGCCAGATGTTTAAAAGGCTTCAGAGAGGGATTAGACAAATCCACACCCTTCATCTCACGTTACTTTTAACATTATAATTAGAAATTGGAGGAAATCCCTGGGATACATTACACTGCACTTGCTCTACTTTTTTTTACTCTTTAACTAAGCATGTCTATTAGCCAGAGGCAGATCACCAGTGTAACCAACCTTTGGGCTGAGCCAGTACAGCCATCCCTATGTTCTTCCCCTTTATGGATGCCTAACAAGGCAAACTAAAGAGTTACTGCAGCCACTTCCAGGACAGCAGAAAATAAAAAATGGTGTGGAAAGATGTTTAATAGAGTGAAGTTTTGAGATTAATAATTGCGTCTGGGGCAAAAAGGGACATATGCTTGCCTAAAGCTATATTCATACCTAATAACGCTAAGCAATAAAGAACACATGAAACACACCACATACATTAACAAAAGCACTTCAGCAATTAACTGCTCACCTCTTACAGCAGAATTTGCCTCCTCCATATCCCTTTATTTGTCTTCTTCTCACACTAGAAATAACTTTTAAAATGCATAACCAGTATTTATTCATTTACATAGCTTTAAAAAAAAAGAAATTTGTTCCTCTTATGAATCATGCAATATATTTTTTTGCTTTATCCCGCCTTTTCCAAGCATCAGGTAAAAAGTATTTAAAAAATAAAATAACTGATCATAAACTACCAAGCAGGACATGTGTGGCTCCCAAGTATCTCATCAGATTCAGCTAGCTAGGTAATGAAGTGGAACTGATGACCAGTTTATTGGCCACAATTAGACCAAAGAACAACTGGAATGAAAGAACCTCATACATTGAAAACAGGATAAAATTTATATTGCATGCTAGAGAATTAGCCAGAACTATTCCACTCCCAAATATTCCCAAAGGAAGACCGTCCAAATTGAAGTGAGTATAATATATTACCCAAAACATTGTTGTAATCTTCATTTTCAAATCACTTGGCTGCTTGGCTCAACTTTTTCTTTTAAAATACATCAGACCAGTATATTTGTCTCAAAAAAAGCTAAAAAGCTCAGTTCTGTAGTTTTTACTCAACAGTAAAGACTGTCAAAAGGAGACCTACGTGAATGAAGGCTACAAGATGATGCCCACAGAATTTAAATAACTCCTAATCTAATAAAATATAAAAACTTATAATAAAACTGTGGCTATAAAAATCATAGAATTAATCTATATTGTGTCTTTACAGTTTTGCTTCAATAATAGAAGTAAAATAGGTTAAGGTTTTAAAAGCAGTACTTTTGTTGCTCTAAGATTTGGGTCTTGCATTTTTATGCCTCGATTAAGAATTTCCTTAATTTGCTCAGCTCAGGTATGCCCTAGTCTCATAGGCTGGCCATACAAAGACAGAATTAATTCAGAACTTTTTAAATAAACCTCAGAAACTTTTTACAAATCTTACAGATTAAACATGAGTCTACAAAGTGTAGATCAGGATTCAAACTCTGCCAGCAACTGAGGGCTGAGATGGCATATGCTGGTGAGGACTCCCCGTCTACCATGCAGGCACAGGAGAGCATTTTTCTCAAGCTCAGGGATGCTCAGATCAAGAATTTCAGTTGTGCCAACATCAAGTCCAGAAGTTCAACTTTTGCAGAATCAAGATTTTGTATGCAGTAAGCCCAAGAGAAACCTCCTAGGAGGCTTCAAGTGGGGAGAAAAAAGAAGGAAAAGATTATGCACAATAAGGGAGCAGAAGAAAATCACAGACCTAATTTAAGCGGGGGTTACCTTTGCATCAGAAACCATGAAGAGGGTGTACTGGGACCTGAGTGATGGATGACATGTGAAGAGGAACTACAGACACAGCAGCCCAGGAGCCAGAATAAGCAGCGCAGAGATGTGAGAAAAGTGATCCACCAAACCTGCCTCCACGGACGGGAGATGCTCAGCGCTGACAGCAGGGCCTCTGTGGCAGCAATTATGATCAGAAAGGCTGTTGCTTGTGCCCCAAACAAAAATGATCAAAGACTGGACCCTGCTCTCAAAGTGACACAGACTACCTATAAACTCTAATGTTTTCGGTAGACAGGTGTTCTGCAAAGCCCATTTAGTTCAAACCCTTGTATTTTAGGGCATTCATACCTGATGTGGCTACAGAGAAACTACACCTGGGAAATGTCTCTAGTCCAGCAGCATTTTGGACACATAAAATAGTAAGTAAAGTAACAGCAAATACAAACAGCTTAGAAAAGCAATGCAAGGTGCCTCTGAATAATTCCTGAAAAGGATTTATAGCCTATATAAACATGGATCATAAACCCATTGGCAAATAGATACACTGTTATAGAAAGCTGCTTAGTTTGTATGTCAGAATTTAGGATTCTGAATGAATGCAGGGTGGCAAAGAGATCGACTAGTGCTACTCTGGACATATAATACTGTGGCTTGTGAATGTACTAGCTTTTCTTAGCAGAGACTTGATTTTTGATCCTTTTCAATGCTTGGATTCATGTTCAAGGACAGGGCACTCAAGTAATCTTATGAATGCACTTTGTGCTATATGTCCGGATGAAAGATTTTCATAGAAAAAGAAGCTTACAGCATCTGGCCACTCCGCTTCCATTCAGCACAGTACTGAAGGACTTAAATGGAGATATATACTGAGGGGTCACCACCCAAAGTGTAATATGCATGGCAGGGAAGCTTTCAATCACCTGTCATATGGAGTCAAGTTGCTATAAATCTTAGGAACAAGATGGTTTTTTCTTCACTATGTTTTTATGAGAAACAGGTTACTGATAATAACTGGTCTGACACTTTGACCTACTGCATAGTGAATTTTGCATTAGTATTTTACTATACATACACTGTGGGGATAAAATTTTACTCTCAGAACGGCATGACGGATCTGAGCTTCAGTAGGCTTTTTTGCTTAGATGCAGAGATCTTACACTGCTGTCAATGTTAGCTCAACAGCTCTGCCTTAGTACAGTACCAGCAAGGAGACCAGCCTGCAGAACAAGGGCTGTGATTCTAAATTGTCCACAACATGCTCAACTTCTGGCAAATCCACGTGGCTCCAGATTTTACTTTCAGTCATTTCTTGTATATTTTTTCCTATTGCAGAAGTCCTTGATAAGGGAGAACATGATCATGAAAAAAACATGACAACTATCACAGATTTCTACAGTCACTAGAAAGATGGCATGCAGTTGATAAACAAAGAAAAAAAAGACTGTCATTTTACAGGTGGCCAGTTGATAGGGTCAGTTTTCTCTTTTTCAGAGAAAGGAGTTAGCTCCATTTTTCAACTCTAAATTCAGACATTAGGAGATGCTCAAGAGTTCAGAAGCAAGTCTTTTTTGGCGGTACATCCCTGTTGCCCATTCAATAAGATCAATAGACAACCCAAATGTGAAATAAGTATGTAAATGGACATGGCACTAGAGATTCATCTTGCTAGCAAGAGGTCCTCAGTGTAAATTAGTGGAAAGTTTTATGCACAGAGAACATTTGTGCTGTGTGGGGGTTTAAAGCATCAGCTGCAGAGAACCAGCAAATTACAATGCACACACGGTTGTTTTAATGTAATTTCAAAAAATATTTCATCTGCTTCAGAGTAGAAAATGTGGAGGGAAGCCATGTCATCACTATTGTGTTATTTAACCAATCTATTCTTTCTAATAAAGAACCAGGAGAAATAAAAAAACATTGATCCTTATTTATTGACTTCCTAGTGAGTATAGTTAAAGTTGACACAAATCAATCACAATAAAGTTAAAAGGATAATACAGCATAATATGACCCAAGATTGTCTTGCAAGTTTAATTACTGAAACTCCAGGTTTTAGCATACGTAGAGCAGTGAAGAGAAATGTCCGGTTAATTGTACTCAGATGCACACCATCAGAACACAAGACATTCAGAAAGGGCTGCAACAGTACGTTTCTAGAGAGGTTCCTAGACAGAAAAGAGGTCTGCCATGTAGGACTTTATGTTGGACTTTCAGTCATTTCACTAATGTGTAAAGATTTTATTAGTTTGGGATATTTTATTTTTTTACGTCTGAATATTCGTCATTAGAGCACTAAGTAGTGCAGCAGGCATTTAGTCAAAAGTCTTTACCAACAAAGAAAAAAAGCATGGAATAATTCCATCATACAGCTTTAAAGAGAATCAGTCCAGTACATTAAAACATTGCAGCCAGAGCACCCTTTTCTCCCTCAAACAAGATGACACATTCGCCCAGTGTGGGTACTCAGCTGGACACATATCTCAAAAAGAACAGTTCTCCTAACTGTGAGCAGTGTAGGATTTATCCTTTCATTGTGTAACTGCACTTTGTAATTTCAAAAAATATATACTCAGTATTTTGCTCTTCTGTTGTACAAGGTGATTTACAGAGAACAAAGGATTTCTTTTAAAAGGTCATCTCCACCCCTTTGCCCTATCCCACAGTTTATACACTCCTAGTCATTTCAGTGTAAAAGAATATGGAAATTCTTGGTGTTTATAAGCATTTTTAAATGTTTTCTCAGCCAAAGCAGACAGAGAATATAGAAAGGTGAGGGCAAATAGGTCTCTTTGTAAGGGAAGAAATGGCTTTCTGAGTTCCTTTTCTCTTGCATTTGTAGCTATTGATCTAAAACTTTCCAGGCATTCTGCAGGCAGTAAAATGGGCCAAAATATTCTTTCCTGTCAAAAGTAAGTCTGTTTATAATTTTGCTTAAGAAGCACGCTTTCAAAGATGGTTGGCAAATGGCAAATAGACATGCCAATAAAGATCACTCCTGCCTTATGCTGTTTAAACATAGAAAGTAAGAAGAAATAAGAAGTCTTTTGAGAATATTAAAATCACAATTAACAAGATAAATCTAGTTTTCCTCACCATCCCTCTGTTATGTGTAATCTACTACCACTACCTTATTATAGCTAACTTCTTAAAAGTGCATGTTCTCTCTGAGATGAAAATAACACCTGTTGCAGAAAAGCACACAGAGGGTTTAAGACTGGAGAAAATGAAATGATGCTCTTCTGGTTAGTTAAATGATGACATAGGTCTCTGTCTTTTCAGATATTTCAGAAACTTTTTTGTAAACTCATTCATATTTATTTTCCAACATCATTTCTCTGACATTAAGTCTCAAAGGAAATAAAACCCACCATTTAACTATTTACTGCTTTCATCCAGATTTTTCTCATACATAAGCAGACAATTCCTTCTCTGCACTAAAACAGAAAAGAAAAAAAACATAACAACCAATAACAAAAATCTGTCTTCAAAGGCAACTTCTTGAAAATCCTGTGTAACTGCTTTCCAGCTTTGCACTGGCCTTCCTGTTGTGAAGTGGTCATAGGCATAAAGGAAAAGAGAGTGGAGGAGACCCAGTCTGCATAGACATGGACATGTCTATAACAGTGCCTTCAAAGCTACAGGACTCCTCCTGCCTTATTGCCTTGTTGTGACCTTTTGGCCTGATAAGAGGCTGATTGATGTGGAAGGTAGCGGAGGTTTGTAAAACTAGGAGTGGCATGAAGGCAGCACCAAAGCATGAATGAAACAACTGCTTGCCTCCTCTTAAAAAAAGATCCAGAAGACATAAAATGAAATCTGCAACTGTTTGATAAAAAAAAAAAAAGAAAACAAACCCAAAAGAAGATGGTTTGTGCAGTTTGTAAATAAGTTGCAGAACTCCTCATTGCAAAGCTTTAAGAATTCTAATATTTAAATGGTTTAAAAAGCAACTGGAGAAATTAATGGAACAAAAACACATTCATGGCTAATACTAGAGCCACCAAGTTCACTTTTCTTAGACTAAAGAACTAAAGCACAAGTTTCTGGAGGCTGAGAGGTTACTCTGGGAAATGACCATTATACACTTGCTCTACGTGACCTTCTTTCCCTAGATGTGCTACTGGTGATCACTGGAAACAGGACACTGAGGTAACTAGACACCCTGTAAAGCTTTTCCTATAAATGTATTACATTTACATGTCAGGCTGGTCAGTTCAGATCTGTAAGAAAATAATGGAACCCAAAGAACTCGGTTTATAAAGCCCCTTTTGCCTGACTGGACATCCAGGTGGCCACAATCTTCACCTCCCCTGGAAGTAAACCAAATTGTGCACATTAGTGCAACACCACCACAGTGCTGCAAACCTGGAAATGAGGTAGGAACAGGAGACATTAGCTGTTCCTCCCTGCTGTCCAAGCTCCACCGTATTCAAACCAGTAAGGAAAGACTTCTGTGTAGTCAGGGATACAGGTGAGCAATACTTTTCCCATTATAATCCCTCCTTCGGTTTTTCATTGCTTTTTTTCCCTTGCCCCTAGGCTCCTTAGGGTGGAAATGAAGTGGACAATAGGGCTTAAAGTTGATTCATGTCATTTGGAACAAGGACACATTTGGGGAAGGTGGAGGGAAATTACGTTGTGCGATTTCTTTTCAGCATTGTCTCCCCTGTTGCCTGGTGATAATGGCACCCCTCAGGGCCCTCAATATCAACCCTTTCAGAAGGATTAAACCAACTCAAACATTGGAATAGAAACAAAAATAAAGCCAACCTCGCCTAAATCTCAAAATGGAAAACATAAAATTATATTAATTGGTTAATGTTATCAAAAACTAATTATCATAGCTATAATTTTCCTAGCCAGCCCTTTTTTCCCCCTACTGATAAATAATAATTATCTATTGGCTACAATAATGTGAGAGTAACAAAAGCACAATCCATTAAGATTTAATTGTAATGCCTACAAGTAAAAGTTTATGCTTTTAGAGGATACCATCAGGATTTGCAGCATTGGGACGGAGCTCTGTAAATGCTTCCTCAAATGTTTGGGGGAAGATAGCTCACCAGTTGGTCAGATTATATTAGTGATAGTTCAGATATATTGTTGCAATGGCTTAAGGACACAAAGGAGACAAGGTGTGTGGGCATAGATTCCACCACCAAGGACAGTTGGAAAAACCAATAACCTTTCAGTTACACAAGCCAGAGGTACTCAAACATATTTCATGTGCAATTTGTCCCAAGTAGTAGCCAGTAAACAGAGCTGTCCCAGGAGCCAAAAAGGACTCTCATCCAGAATCACAAACTGGTACATCCCTTCTCTGGGAAAATAAATCTACTCAAATGCCCTAAACAGGCAGAGATCACCTCCTCTTTCAATACCAGCTCAGCTGCACAGAGCAAAGGCTGCACCCACTCTGCCCATTACCTGGCTGGTATTGGGAATACCTTCCCGTATTGGGAAGCGGCAGCAGTGTCCTTTGGGATGATGTTCTCTGTTTTACACTTTCACCTGTAACACAGACTTGTGCAAATGCACTGGCACAGGGCAGCTTCCAGAACTGTTGTCTGAATACAATAAACAAAACTAGACTCTTTTGCTACATACACACAGAGTATGGTACTCCCAATGCCTTACATTTGGAAATAAGCAGTGAGTAATGTTGGAGATGTCTAGTTTTTCATACTGATCAAAACCAACCATAGCCTAAGAGAAAACAAAACCTTAAGTTTTGCCATAATGCAAATTAACCTTTAAAATATAAATAGCACTTACAATTAGCTCAAGCTTCAGTGGCCAGCGGTGACATTAAAAAAATGCTTGGCAAGAGCAAATGCTGAGTCATATAAAACTGACAAAATAATATGGGCAGTTATCACCCAAATGCATTATTTATCACTGAAACCCATTGACGCCTGTGCTTACACAGGAACCCTCCTGTGATATTGAAGGCCAAAGTATCTTCTCTCCCTAACAACAGTGTTGTATCTTTGGCAACTCTAGCAGGAACTCGGAAAATCAATAGCACTTCATGAGCAAGGTCTCGGTCTTCTTCTTTTACGAGGATTCTGTCAATGCAAGTGGCCATTACTGTACTTTAAAGGCATGATATAAAATTGCTTCAACAAGATATAAGACACACAGTTTGAAAGAACCTGGTGAGAGTATTTTAGTCAAAGTTAAATAGTTTCATCACGTAATTACTTCTATTGGCACATCTCCAGCTGGATACACTCATGCAGGGTATGTGCTTTCTACGATGGGGTGGGGAAATTGTAAGGGAGGTCTGTCGATTTGATTCAGGTTGATCTAAACAAGGTCAAACTGCTAAAATGGAGCCACAACCAAGCATCCAATACTATTGACAGTAACACGGTAACAACAAAGTTGCTGTCTTTTTTTTTTTCCCTTTCTTTTTTTAGCTAAGTGGTCTGAAAGTCGTTTTAGTTTTATAGCTGAAAAGTATGTCATCCTGATTTGCAGACTGGTAATTCATTTTCTAAGGACTGTTTAGAATTTATTCAGGGGGAAAAGGAAGCTGTGCTGTCTTATAACTGATTCACATTATATGACAAAATTTAACTTTTGTGTTTTATAGGATTTTATGAATTCCACTAAAACCATTAGTTGGTTGTCTCTTTGTGATTAAATTTAACCACTTGTGCAAAACTTTAAACCGATGACAGTCTCGCCTGTATTTATGTTTTCTTTTGTTTAAAACCTGTGTATCTCAGAAAACCACCACATGGCAGAGAAAAGAAAAGGACACATTGATTCTCTGTGAATAAGAGCGAGGTCCTGTGAGTACCATGAAAAGCACCAAAACCTAAAAGGGTTAAAATACTTTCTGCATGGAAAGGGCCACCCACAGCAGAGAATAGATTAATGCTATTTCTTTTCCTGAAAAGACTTTTAAAGCTCTAAATACTTTAATTCCCTGACTCAATACTACTATTAGGCTTGTCTGCACTGTATGCATGACACTCACTTCTAGGTACTTCTTTTCACAGAGTGCTCCCTTCAGTCAAAACCTTCCAGGATTGGGCTATAGTTCAGTGTAGGACCACTGCCATTAGACAGATTAGGTGAACCAAGACTTGTTTGGCCTTTCCGAGCATAAGGAGTTCTCAAAGCTATCTCAATAGGCTCTGCAGCATCAATTCACGTGGCCTCATTTTATGCCCCAAAACATGTAACACCTATCTTCAGGGTCAGGCTATAAAAATGCTGCTTTAGTGGGTTGAAAACATTATTTCATACTGTTTTAACTGAGAATACTGGCTACAGCCATGCTGTATAGCCACAGAGGGTCAGATGTTATGTCATTTGGCCCTGAACAGTCTCCAGGAAAAAACTCATGAGCAGTGGGGACATAAGTCACTTTGCACCATTTGGTCTGGCAATCAGAGAACAGTCCTTGATCCTAAGTGAACTGAAACGATTGATATGTTGTACCTACAGAACAAACCCTCTACTTGTATACACATGGGCAGATAATGTAGACATACTATGTAGAGATGAGTTTTGCATATTAATTTGCATTTAAGAAGTTACTTTGATGACTGCGCTTGTCCTCTAATCTAGTTCAGTTGGCTTTTGTTACAGCTTACACAAATGAACTGCTTCAAACAGTTTCTTGCTTTTTTAAATAATTCTGTAATTAGCTGCTCTGAGCTTTAAGACAAGAAATATTTAGTCCTGGAACAATGACAGAAATAAAAATGAATACTGTATCACCCAGAAAAGCCAGACATAGGGTTTCCGACCTCCGTAAAAACCCTTTTCCTCTATTTCCAGTGAGACATTCTCATATATATCTCTGCAAGCTATGCCAAGGTCTCTTAGAAATTTTTCTAATACATTCATTATAAGTTCTGTATCTGTCTCTGAGGCTAAGTCAGTTACTTTGGACTAAGAAGTTAGAGGTTCAGGAATATGAAACACAGTAGTGATAACACTTTTAAAAATACTTTTTTTCTGAAATATTCACTCTAAAATGTTTATTGCCTGTGTATTATATCCAGAACAAATCATTGCATTTCTTCTAGGCTGTGGTTTTCCAAACTTCACAGTAACAAGCCTCTTATAGCACACCACGGAGCCCTTCACCATAGCTGAGGGGCAGTAATATCCACAGTTACAGTTGACTAAAAGTTTCATAATCATAATCAATGCTAAATATCATATCACAACTTGCATAAGTTGATGATGTGTTCTTGGAGTCTACTGATTCATCAGTTGCTAAGTTATATGTATTTGACTTGTCACCTTCTCTTAGAGGCTCCCAAAATACTTATTTTTTAATGTATTTACTGAAATGTTTCTGTTTTCATAGTTCCTGTTAATTCATGTCTATAAGGCCTCTGGGATTGTTATCCTTGATTTCTATAAGACTACTCCCTCTATCAAAAGGCTTTTCAGTCGCAAGTATGGATCAAGATTATCAGCATGTGAGCTCTGTCTTGTTGCAGTGCCACAGGAAGAGAGGAAAGTGCAAAGAAAATGCTCATTCGCATAACAAAAAGCACCAAAGGGAAAGCTCAGGATCAATCCATCCCATGTTTACATTCCAGCATCTCCAGAGAGAGAGAGAGAGACGAGCTGCAATAACTCTGTGGCCCTGCCTTATCCCTGTAGGAGAGGTTGTACAGCCAGGTGGATAGTGATTAATGAATGTACTTGCTGCCATATCCCAGCTATGCACAAGAATCATCTAAACAGTACATGATAGAGGGGATTTGGCTCATAAAAATAAAATAAAATTAAAAATTCTAAGTATTTATTCCATTTCCCATTCATTTCAGGTGTTATTAACCTCTCCGTTTTGTCCCCCTACTCTTCACTTAACAACACCTTAAAGTTTTGAATCCTTGGGTGGGAATTTGAAATCATACCTGAACATCTCTAAGAGCTGTTTTTCAGCCACTACAAGAGCATAACACATTAAATAACTAGCCATTAATGTCAAAAAATCAAGCTTTACCATGCATTTTTGGCATTAATTTTATAAGTCCCATAAAACAAGCTTTTCACTGGGTAGTTTTGGTATATAATTTCTTCCACAAGAAGAACACTTTCTGTACAGTTAACGCATGTGGGTAAGGGTAAGGAAGCATAAAAACAACATCACTGTAAAATTCATACTAAATGATGGAAATAATAACTAGAATATGTGTAATTTGAGTAGCAGCCTGAAACAACAGGCAGAGAGTTGAGCAGAGCAAAACGAGACCAACTGCAAAGGCAAGCAGTGAAACCCTGAGACCTGAGCAGATAAGAAGAGGAGGTCCACATTTTTTGTCATTTTTTTAGTCAAAAAAACACTTGCCAGCAAGAATAAAAGTACTTGAAGGAATTCACATGACGCTAATCAAGGAGATTTTATGGGCATTGAGCTATAAGGTCTGCAGCAGCTCTTAGAAAGTGGGTGAGTTAACTTGCAGGGGAGGTGCAAGGGAGTGTGTGTGCTCAGGTAGGAGGGCTGCTCGCAGAGGGAGGCGATGTACATCTGTGCATCTTAGAGTGGGACCAAGCCCTGTAATTTGCAAAGTAAAACAGCACAATGTTATTTAGCACAGGTGTCTCTGTAATTGTGGTACTGTGAGAAATTGGTGCTCAATGGCCCACAGCTTCACCCTTCCACTGGTATAATGTGACAAGTAGTCTGCAATGCAGGAAAAAGAAAAGTAGGAATCACTACAATCCACAGCAGAAAAAGCACTTTTAGCTACACACTGGCTCCTGCGTGACAAATATTTATTCAGGTGGTGCTGTTGAAAACCAAGTTTCTTCAATCTAGAAAACAGATAATAAATTTAACACCTCCACAATTTCATACTCAGGTAGCAGGAGCCATCTTAAAATCTTTCTGTTTCTTTCAGAAGTAATTATGTTCCCCACATAAAAGGGTATATGACAGACCAATATAATCTTTCAGGCTTTTTCATTCCAACTACTGTAGTTTTAGAAACAATGAAATTCCTTTCTAAGGACAAATGACATGAATAAGTCAAACAGTAATTTTAAGAAGCAGTAAGGCAAGCCAATTCTACCCTTGCACAAAAATAAGTGAGCTCACAAAACTCCAGACTGAGGCAGAGTAAAAACCTTTACATCCAAGGGAAGTAATACTTCTGTCATAAATCTACAGGTAGAGATCTCAAAAAAAGAGGAAAATTTGTTTTCTCCTCCCCTACAGGATTTTCTTTTCCTTTTCCACCACTTATACAGCTACTTGAGAAAGTCAAAATAAAATATTTTAAAAGATTAAAAAGAATCAAATGTGCTCTTTAGGAGATCAAGTTGCCCACATACACTTTAATAACTTTTGATTGATTGACTGATGCTACAGTAAACTAAATATGAAATAAGGAACAATCAAGTCCAATATCCACCTGAATTCATTACTGTCTATCATGTAGTATTGACTCAGGCATCTAAGTATTGACTAGCACCCAACAGTATCCCAGGCTGCATTAGGTAGAGCATCACCAGCAGGTTGAGGGAGATAATCTCTCTCCACTGCTCAGCACTAGTGAGATGCACCTGGGCCCTGTACTCAATTCGGGACTCTCTAACACAAGAAGGTATGGACATACAGAAGCAAGTCCACTGAAGGGACATCAAGATGATGAGAGAACTGGAACATATGAGGAGAAGCTGAGGGAACTGGGGCAGCCTGAAGAGAAGGCTCGGGGGGAATCTCATCATATATATAAATACCTGATGGGAAGGGAGTAAAGAAGATGAAGCCAGGCTCTTTTCCAGTAACAGGACAAGAGGCAATGGGCAGAAACCAAAATACAGGAAATTCTGTTTAAACATAAGAAATATTTATTTCTCTTTTTTACTGAAAGATGATTGAACACTGGAGCAGGTTGCCCAAAAGGTTATGGAGTCTCCATCACTGGAGACATTCAAAAACCAACTGGTCAGGGGCCTGAGCAGCCTGCTCCTGGTGACCCAGTCCAAGCAGGGGGTTGGACTAGATCATCTTCAGGGGTGTATTCCCACATCAACTCAGTGATTCTGTGAAAATTCTGATTGTAACACACATAATGCAGTTATCTAAACGCTTACTTTTTTTCAAGCCTATTTATGCTAACAGGAGGACTCAAGGAAAAGCTGCAAAAGCCAACCATAAACCTGCCTTCTATCAGCTTCTTCTTAAGCCCCAGGCACTTGTTAAGGGTAAGCACAGCACACACAGTTCTACGGCTCTGCAACAGCCCAGAGTGCTGCTACAGCTTAAAAAGGCTTCTCCCAACTGTCTAGTTTTCATGGGGCACTTATATTTCCAAAATATTCCAGGATCAGGAGAGCAAGCAGGTTTTATTTCTCACCCCCCGAAGAAACTGCGCCTTGAATCTGGTAACCTGAACATGTCTGTATAGCTACGGTGTGTGTGCACACCACTGTGGGCTTAGAAACTGGTGGAAGGTATTTGGTTTCTGATGCAACTATTTGCCAATCTGCTACACTTGTCTAGATAAAAGCAGAATGAATTAGAACTGTACCCTGAAAATTTCTTTTGGGAGCTCAGGTCAAACTGTGGGAAGATAGGTCAGAAACCAGTGGAGGCCACCTGTTTCCAGCAAGAGTCCCCAGGTAAGGAGAGCCCAGACGTTCCACTAAGGATTTGGGGTTATCACTAACTAGCCTTTCTGAAATGAGGATGGGCAGAAACATCAAGGCAGTCACACTAAAACCTGAAAAAAAAAACCCTCTTTATTGAAAATTTAGAAACAGTTAATTCAAAATTCAAAACCTAATGACAGTTTTAAACTTTCATATTAGTTTTGTTTCTAAACTATGATTATTAAGGCTGCATACAAATATTACTGTCCTTAAACCCATGTCAAATATATGGCTGGAAATACAATCAAATTGCCATCTTCATAAAGTGTGCCTTCAGCTAGAAAAACACCCAAACAAGAGACTATAAATATCAGCAGGGAGCTTCCTCTGGGTTTAAAGACAAAAGGAGACACACACATACAAACACCTTTAATGCCAAACACACAAAAAGAATGTTCAAAAACCTCAGTAGCTTTTAAATGTAAAGAAAATGAGAAGGAAAACCCAAAAGTGAATCTGTTTAATTTGAAAACATGTAGTATTTTACAATATAGGCAAACATACAGTTTATTGTGCATTAAAACAGCAGTCTTTTAAAGGTTTTTGTTGCATTTTTTTTCTTAAAAAAAAAAGGTAACATATTTGCTCTGTATGTTCCCATCCTCTCAGATTTCTGAATAATTCTCCTCTAACAGCAATTGGACCCTGCTATGCAGATCAATTAAGAAACAACACTATCATTACAAAACCCCACACAGAAGAGCAACGTGGGGTTTTGCAGCAAGTATATAATTGTGCTAGCCTCAAAGATGCATAAAAGGCAACCATAGGGAAGCTGACCATGCATTTCTTGTTAAAGACAACAAAATTATCCCAAATTCTCTTAAGATTAAGAGCTAAACATTCAGTTTAAAATATCAAAGGAGAGTTAATGAGTTACTTTTTCAAAATCGATAATTCAGATTTTTTCAATAAGTTTCCTATTAGCATTTTCCCATCCCCCTAAATGCCATTATTTTTTCCCAGCTGTATAAATAGTCTTAGAGAGTATGGCCTGAATGAATGCACCGTTCAGAAAACAACATAATTACAGCCATTTCCAGCAAACTGGGTGCCAAAAAAGTTACAAATTAATTGAAGGTTAGCACTGAAAATTAAATCCTAGTCAGCTTGAAGTCATTTTTTAGGCTAGTTTATATAAAATTAAATAGGAAGTTCAGTCTTCCAGTGTTCCATCAGCTTAGAGATTTTTAAGTTTCAGTTGAACAAGTGGTTTGTACTGTTCTGTCGTGAAAAAAACGCCTTTCTCCCTGTGGGCATTTCTTGTTCTCAGCCTGCTTCCCAGGTTCTCCAAGTGGAGACACTAATAAAAGTTCTTCAGTCATCCTGGCCATGGACTCTCTCCAGAAGAAAGGTATTCAGGTTGACCCTAGTCATTATTAAGTAGATTTACACCTTCAATCTCACTACCACACCCTCCTGGTTTTGGCTCTTTTTGTTGCCCTGTAAGATCTTTTATACTTATCTCTGAAACATATTGGCTACAATTTTTTACTTTGAGTGTAAAAAAAAAAAAAAAAGCAAGGAAGCAGAAAGCATGACTTTAGGATAAGCCTGTAGTTTTAGGTATTTCAGACCTTTCCATGGAGTCCAAACACGAAAAATAGCCAGAAGAAAAGATACAACATGCTAGCATCAAGAAGCTCAATTAAACGCCCACAGTTAAGTCAGAGGGCCCGATAATAACAACAATAAAGGTCAGAAAACGTCTTCTATCCATCCAACTTGGAAGCAGTTACGGAGCTGTTAGCCTACTTGTTTCTTTGATCATCCCTTTGTGGAAGTACAGTATCTGGAGATGAAGAATCAGGTGAATTTTCATGCTGTAGGCATACATCAGAGCTAGGGCTGACATTTAAAATTTTAAATTAATTCCCAGAGTTACCCAGAAACATATTCTTACTTTACATGAAATCCCAAAAGCTGTTTCTGTCTTTGCTTGAAAGCAATGCCCACATGTGTCTTGGTTTTATACAATATCCATGTTAGGCAAAACATTCAAAAAAGATCTCATAATTAAACTTGCATTTCAGTGTTTTGCCTGCAAGAGATACAAACATGCCCATGTTGAGAGGTAAAATCCAGGAGGCTTTCCAGCATATAGAAATTAAGCTTTTGGTCCAAAGAGGATGATCCTCTATTTAGCTCCCTTCTTTCCTGAATCAAAGTACCTCCCTGAGGAGACATCTGCTACTAGTTAGATCTTTTTGCTCCCGCTGGGAATCTGCTAAGCCCTCCTCATCCTAAATGAATTTCAACTTCCATCTCGCAACTCCCAGGAAACTGCTGTACCCATCAAGCTGAGAAAGGACAACCACTATCTTCCCTCCTATTTGGCAACTAGGTAATAGAGAAGTAAAAACATCCCCTGAAAGAAAAGTTAGCAAAAGACACCACAAAGAGACCAAAGTTACTGAGTGGTTAAGGCATTCCCATGAGAAGGAAGAGGCCAGAGTCTGGATGTCTACTTTATGGGCTTTTTATTCTTGTCTCCCAAATGTCTAATATTAAAGGCATAACAGCAGAAAGCAGAGAATCCCTCTCCTTTCTCACTCCTACCCGAGTGCCCAAACCACTGCACAAGACAGTCATGTCCTACTTTAACACCCAGCTGGCACTGCTAAAATCACCAACCTAACATTACAGCTATAGGAATCTCGTCATTAAAACTGACAAGGAAGGCAAAAAAAATTAATAATAAATTCATATTAGTTTCCTGGGTACATGAATATTACTCCAATATTCAATTGAAATATTTTTCTTGAGCATAATTAGCCTTTTAGGGGTTTAAAAAGATAACTGGGAAAGCTTTAGGTCAAAAGGCTGTTGCACGAAAGCCTGAATTTTGAAAACATTCCTGGCAAGTATTTTCTGACATGTTCTCAGCCTCTTCATGCTCTGTTTTTGTTGTTCTTTTTTTATCCATGAAGGGTATATAAAGGGCATCTAAAACTTTAGTCAATAGATCCATTATTATGATTGGCTGAAAACCATAAAATGCATCCATCAAGCCATTGTGTTGCATCTTGTGTTAAATTATGGTGATAAATAGTCCTTTTTTCATGACGTCACCTACTAATCTATTCAGAAATCCATTCACTGCTGCCATTATGCATCACTCACACTCATGCCAGCTTGCTGAAAAATCCTCCACACAACACGGCCCTGCAAGACTGCGCGTTACTCTGCAGAGACAAATATTTTCTGTTGCTTTTATGTCCTATTGTGAAACAATTGTTTTTCTGGTTCCCAGAGTTACCCCAAGCGTGTAGTAATGTCCTCAGCTATCAGCTTTGGGCATTGTAGCTCATGTACTTTTAATTGTTTACAACTTACATCAGAACTGGATTGAGTCCATTCGTACTCATATTGTTTTATCACTACAAGATGATACATTTTGCCACCTTCTTCTAGGTCAAAATTGAATCCTATTGAGAGTCTTTGAACAGAGAACTAATATTCACAGGAGCTGAGCTGGGGATGTATAGCAATTTTATTATTATGTTTGGGATTTTGCTTTGAATTTAGACAAATCTTTCCTGTATAATTAGATTTCATAACACTTGAATTACAGCTTACAAAAACAACAATGAACAAGAATAAAAATATTTGGCTAAAATTACTTTAAATCAAATGATTGCCTATGAAAACAAAGAACATTACCAGCTTTAGGTTTTTTTCATCTTTTCTTATTATTATACATCCATCTTATCTTTTGTTTAAATAAACTATCTTTTTCTTCCCTCATTTAGTAAAGAACAGAAAAGACAGGATAAGTTGAGGCCAGCTTTTATAAGATATTGCTCTTACATTTTGGTACTAACTGAAGAATTAGGGATGTATTCTAAGGATTGCATAAATACCTTGCATTTGCAATTCTTATCTAAAATTTAAAAAAAACCAAAACCAAAATTGGGCTTATTTCCTACTTCTAACATCAATGTGAAATATAGGGGAACAGTATGATGTGAAGGAGCAGTGTCAAAAGCAAGAACCAATATCAAAAACCTGGTATCATTTCAGACTCATATAATCTTCTTTTTTGCTTACTATCAGCAGTACAACATAAAAACAAAACTAGAGAAAGCATATAGCACCTCTTCTTATACAGAATACACAAAGATCTGCATTACTTAAGGCACAGAAAGCAGCTACTTTCCCCCCCCCCCCCCCCCCTTTGGTGTTTCCAGCACTACTAAATGTTGAATTAAGCCTGAGGGAAGTTGGCTTCAGCTCAAGATACAAACAAAAACCTAACTGATGTAGTAATGATTCTTCTTATCGCCCCTCTGAAGGAGGAATGGACCTACAATCAGGCTGAAAAGAGTGGGGCTCTTATCAGCTAGGCTTTTCTCCACAGTTGTATCAGAGCACCACCCTTTCACCTCCCTGTGGTTTTGTTGGTGGTGATGCTGGAGAAAGCCTTCCACATGTTACTAAATGCAGACCTGCCTTTTCCTTATCTCACAGGTTGTAGATCTTCCACATTTCATCCCTCAAAAAAAAAAAAAAAAGAAGGAAAGAAACAGAAAGAACAGCTTCTGGTCACCCAGCGTCCAAAAGCCTAAATGCCACCTGCCAGAAAGTAGCTATAAATTAGCTATAATCATGCCACCTGTTTTACATTCATGACAATCCGGGAGCATTGGCACAATCCCACCTGCAGCATGGTGTTTCCTACTTCCTGCTCCACTGATGAAACATGTCTCCACATAATTAGTCGGAGAAAGTGAAGTTCTTTCACTTGCATTGCTATAACAGAAGAATAGAAGGAACTGCCTCTAGAGACACACCAACCTTTTATATACACAATTTTTTGCAGCACCATCAAAAATGCACTGCAAGAAATAGCTTGGTTCCTTTCTTTATGCATAGTCCTTCCTTTTTATTAAGGTACTGGTTCCAAAAGGTTTGTGGGAAAAAGCTGAAAAGTGAAAATTATTCTAATATTTAGAAGAAGGAATTTTGCCTTCTGAATCATCCCCAAATGATTATGCAGAAGAACTATACTTAAACCTAAAGCTCACCAATATACTAAATCCTTGTAATAGAATCTGCAGAGCTACTTAGCAGAAGAGAATAATGCCTTGTGCCCCTTTTTCTCTCATTCCTGTTGTAGCTCTAACCTCCGCCCTATGTCATTACTTTTACTGGTAAAACGATGAAAGAAGGCACCGCACAGTTAATAAATTGTATTGGACTAGAAGGACTAAATACCTAAATATGTCTGAGCATTCAGTAGAAAGATTTGAGATGGAAGACGGAATTTTATTTCTAGAACCCCTAGAAAGCCATGAAAATGTAGAAATACAGCTGAAGTACTTTGGGGGAATGCAAATCGTCAACATAATTTTCAAATTCTTTTCAAATTCAAATTCCAGCTTCTGCTGAGAGCTGATGTACAGTACATAAGGTACACTTTGGGTAGCATCAGCTAGGAACATTTATAGAAACTTTTTTTTGTAATCCATTGAAAAAGCAAAGCCTAAGTATGATACATTCAAAGATGATTTGCAAAATTTTGGCTTTTGCTTATGTAAGCAGACTGTCAGCTGAAATTCCCCACTGAAGATGAGACTCATGAGACTTGGAACTTGGAAAGCCACTTGAAGGTGCTGACCAGAACCAACATTTGGAAAAGATCCATACTAGGTGAAACAACTGGAATGTGATAAAAGCAGAATCAACACAAGATATTGTGTTTTCGTGTTTGATTATCTCTCAATTTATAATATCAGCTGAAACCAGAGGTGTAAATGCTGAGAACAAGTGGAGAATAAAAGATAGTGTTTGATGCAGTATGAATCCAAGCGCAGAGAATCACCGAATCAAATGACCTGTTACTGTGAACAATTTTCACCACAACTGTACCAAAACAAATTTTGAGAATGGCATTCTGAGCCCAATTTTCAGAGGCACTTAGCACTTGCTGATTTTGTGCAGAGGGTTCAAATACAGCTTGGACTGTACAGAAAAATTAGTCACAAAAATTAAGCATCCTTTTACATTACACCTTCGTATTTTGTACTTTCTCAAAGCCTGATTATAAGATGTTTTAGTTCTTCCTTGCTTCATAAGGATAATAGCTACTGATGACTGAGGCAATAAATACCATCTTGAAGAGTCTCACATGAAAAAACAGTAATTTTACATTTTCAAAACGTTATAGACATTATCTTATTTACAGCTAGTTGCAGCAATGGATAGCTATGCTCTACCTTTCCAAGAGATGTACTGTTGCTCTATGAAATGAAGTACACTTCTCTTATTCCACTGACTTCTGAGGGACTACTTCTGTGAGGCAAGAGATATATTTATCCCACTGCCTGCTGCCCACTACATTTACCTGGTAAGTGTCTATAGTACTAGGTGATAGTATCTAGAGTACCAGGTGATAATGTGCTATTCTGTTTTCAACAATCCAGAGTGCAATGGAATACACCATTAATTCTGATAGGTCCGTGAGGACACCTTTGAAAATGTTTTAAAAGATAGATTAGTGTCTCATCAAGGCAGAGATTAAGTGAAAATACTTTCAAATTTGTCATGCAGCATTGTATCTGTTGAGTTATTTATTATTTCATAGCATATGCAAAGTAATAGATCAAACACACTTTAGAAACTCCTCGGAGATATGAATGCCTTTTAGTGTATTTAAATATACTGGCCGGCAAAACTGCAGCTTGGCATTTTACTTTCTTCCTAAGACAACAAAGAGGTTGTCGCTGCCTATGGAGACAATGCAGTTCCTTGACTAAGCACGCTGCATGTGTTGGTTAAGAAATCGAAATTCTCCCTTCTTTCCCTGGCCAGACAAGGTCTTAGTCTGCAGAACAGCCATCCTATGTACCATCCTGCATCACCTGCACCTCTCCTGAAGTTTAAATATTAGACCTGAGTTTGAGATGTTTTCTTTCAGCACTTTTAATTGCGACGCACTGGGCAAACACTAATCGCTGAGCTGGAGCTGGCCACCGGCTCTGTCCGGCACACGTTGCCGTTTCTCCTTCACAGGGACAAGTGGGGCAGAGGGACGGACAGAGCAGACAGCAACGCAATGGAAAAAGAACTTACTTTTCCCCTTTCTCTTCTTCATATGATTTCACATAAGCAAATATGGGAAGTAATACCACAGCATATTGTTTGCAATATGCTCTCTTGGCCATAGGGAAAGGAAACAGTTCGGGGATTCTTTTAAAAGCAGTTAGCATGACATATAGTCTTTGCATTTTGCTTAGATGATGCCTTCCTTCTGCTCATCTTATTTATTTAGGTTTCAAGTCTTCTTAGCAAGAGTGGTCCTCTGAAACACATTTTGAAAATCCAGCAAATAGACAGTTTTACTGTAAAATAATTAAGACATTATTAGCATTCATCCTTCCAGCTTCTCACTCCCTTAATTTCCTTGCCAAAATGTTCTGCTGAAAACACAAAGTTGAATGTTTCCTACTGTAACACTTGCCTTTCTCCAGACACTTTGTCTATACAGGACAATTAAAGAAAATCAGAATGACAGCAATTATCAAAGGCAAAAGATAATATCATATTCAAAGAACAAAAATAGGATATGAGACCTCAAAATATCTTTACACAAATATCAAAGTTTAAAAAAAAAGGAGTTAAAAGGAAATTATTAAGTAACCAAAGGCTTTTTTCTTATGCCCTTCAGATCATTCATGGCATTCTGATTCAAAAAGACGATGACAGAAAGAAAGTAGGAGGTTGTCTAAAATTTTACATTGGAAACAAACAAGTGCAGACAATGAGAGAATAAGTGTGCTGAAAACTGTGGTTCTCTACTAAGAAATGTTAATGTACAAGCCAAGCCTATAGAAGGAGAAATTGCCATAAACAACAAAGGGAAAATGTAGATGTGACAGACAGAGAGATGCCAGGCAACAATCAAAGAAAACAGATACATAACCTAGTTATTCAGACATACAGTATAACTCCTATTATCCCCCCATTATTATGAGGATAGTGGCATGTGCCGCAAAGTCATACACAATGTCCCAGGACACACTTGAAACACAGCAGAGAAGCTCTTGACTTCAAGGATCCTATATTCAGTCTCCAGTGAAGACACAGGGTGAGATATTACAGATCTAAAGAATATCATATAGTTAAAAGCTGTCAGAGGAGAAAAGGGGAGATGAGCTGTCTTGAGAGATAAGTCAAAACATAGGCTCTCCACAGAAATATATAGAAATTAGGGCTTAACAAGGTTCCCATACAGAAGACTACAGATCTGACTCACAAAATTTGTGTTCTCTATATTTACTGCTTAAAGATGTGTATTTTCTCACAAATACTTTTATCCTAGTTGAATAAACTTTACTTTTGGAAGGAGGACATCTAGACAGCCACTACCCCTAACTAATCTGAACAGGGAACAGAATTTGTCAGACTCGCTGTGGTGACAAACATGCAGGTGCTCCTTTTGTCCAATTTGCCAGTTGCAACCACAGCCATGTTGTGCTGTTTCAATTATAGCCTACTTTAAAATAGACACACTTCTTTCAAAAATAAGTAAAGACTAAGCAGTGTCATTTGTAGAGTAAGACAGAATGGAGTTCTCTTCCAGCAAGAGATTTGCAAGGGCTGAGCTGCTGGTGAAGAATACGTTAAGTCAGTGTATTGTCAAGTATGAGCTGCTTCTCTTTACTTTTCAAAGCAATCCTTTTGTTACTCTTCTGTGTTTTTATTAATCTCTTACAAAATGGATTCCAACAAAACCTCCAGTTTCTTTTTCCAATCTTTCTCCATGTAGGATGACTCCTTCCTTTTAATGGCTAATCTAGTAGTTTATTTGTGGTTCTGACCTCACACTACCATTTGGGATTAATTCTACCTGTAAACCAAGCTACACTCGATAAAGCACTAACAGATGCAAGCACTGAATAAAGTGCCAGCATTTCTAGCGTCCTCTTAAGGTTTGTTGGTGGAAATACACAGGGAGAGCACCATTATCTAGTCAGTGACAAGAGACAGGAAAAGTTTAGTACCACATTTCCAGCACCCAATCTTACAAATACCTTGCCCAAACCTGAATCCCAAAAGGAGTGAAAGAAAGAATTTTTTATTTCCCCAGAATCACAAGCTAATATATTCCCTCATGAAGATGGAAGAAAGAGGAATACATATTTCAGTCTGATACCTCCACAGCACTTTGTAAAAACAAACCAATTTCTCTGTGAGAGTTGTCATTCCGCAACTATTTCCCAACCTTTCCTTTATTCCAAACCCATTTCAGGTACTGTACTTTACACCTCTACATGCAGGTTAAAATATTTTACAACAGCTATGTTTCAACAGCAGAATACATTCACTCAGTAGACAAAGATGTGCTCAGAGCTTCATGAATACATTCAGCAGTTAGGAATTGGGGAAAGAGGAGCACAGGGAAATGGATTTAGTGTTTGCATTCATTTCTGGGCATGAAACATTTTTCTCTCATTTAAAGAACTGTATTTGACTAGTTTGACATGTTGAAGATCCATCTGGAGAGCAGCACCAGATGAGACCATGCTTACCAGCAACAGGAAAATGTCTCCAGTGCATGTTTCCTTGCCAGTGGTTTCTAGAAAGTGACAGGCTGTGCAGGGATCTGCGGATCAGCTGTTTCATTGTGCTCGTGCTGCATTCAAGCACTTGAGAAGGCACATGCTGGTGAACTCACCCAACTGCTAAGTAGATCAGTGCTATAATAGCAAACCGGGGGGAAACTTTCACAGTCGGATTAGAAAGATGGCAGCAGGGCTCTTCTGACTTAAAATTCTGTCTATATGAAGGGCTGTGTTGCACTGAGAAGTAATACTGACCACTCTATTATGTATACAGGACTACTGCAACGCTTTGACTACAGCTGTGGTGATAAATTCAGTAGTGCCGGGGAGTATTTCTGGGCACTGAGACAAGATGGTAGCTACACTTAAGGTAACAGCACTCCCTCTAGCCCAGCTTGGAACAGCGTCAACTACTAGTCTTCCAAACAATTCCCAGGTGCAGTTCAGGACTTAATGTAGGGTAGGTGCCATTCCCATTTGGCAATTTGCAATAGTACAGTGGTAGCCCGCGTGTCTAAAGGTCCCAGAAATAGAGGATTCCATGCCTGTGTTCAGACAGATACATTTGTAACTGTAACATATGCATAGCCCAGATTACCGTAAAAGAAAGGACTAAATGCATAGATCTGAAATTTAAGAAGGTAACTTCCCATACCCAGGACCCACTCTCTTATTTAAGTATGTAGTTTAAGAATTCAGAACAATATTCAAGGATAAAACCACCCTTTCTGTTCTGTCTTTCTATATGGCTTTCTATATGAAAACCCCACATAGAGTTTTCATCATCCAAAGATACAAGTCTATCATTGCAACAGTCCTTGCTAATTTTAGACATCTGACTTCCACAGGGCAATTCAGAATGGGAGTTTCATGTAGGTAACTCTGAACAGTCCTCTGGAGGAGCCACTCTCTCAGTCCACTGAATATTTCAATACTTGAAATTAAGCAGATTCAACATTCACCAGAGTTCACACTGACTTATCTAGACAGTTGATAGCTTTCCACAAACATACCTCATCAGATCATTCTTCTGTTCAATAATATTGATGAACAAAAAGCTTCACTACAAAAGAATGTCCTTTTCCTTTTACGTATCTTTGTTTCATAGGGGAAAAAATGTAGATACAAGTTCTAACTATATTCCTTATCAAGAACTTATGGTGGAAAACTTCAAAGAAAACTTTCACAATCAAGTAACCAATTGTTCTGGTTTGAAGTAGAACAGAGCCCATTTTCTTTTCAGTTAAGTCCCTTCTAACTAAGTGCACTTTCTGAAATTAACAGCATATTCTTCAGACAGTGTTCCACTTCCAGAAGGATAATGCCTGATGTTTATAGTGAATACCAAGGGATAGTACACAGAGAGGTTCTTGCTTATACTTATTACTATAACATCAAAGGTCAGCTAACTTTGTTATGTGCTCTGTTGGAGGGCTGGAAGGGGAATAGTGTAAAGGGGTCACACCTGTGGGGAGGAGCAGACAGGGCAGGTGACCCAAAACTGACCAATGGGTTATTTCATCCCATCTGCCATGCTCAGTACAAAAAGCTCTGGGATCAAAGGGGTTAATGCTTTTCTTCAATGGCGGTGTGTGAGGAGGACTCTGTTCTGTCTGTTCATTTGCCTTTGATCTTGATCCATGTGTTCCTGAATCCAGTTCTGGAATCCAGTTCCTGTTTGAGTCCAGTCTGGGACTTTACCAGCACCTGCTGGTTATGTGATCATCATTGTTGGAACTCAATATCGGTTTTGTTTGTATTGTTCATATTGCATTATTTTCTTATTGATATTATTATATTTTCTTTTTATTACTAATATTTTATTAAAGTAGTTTTAATATTCTTTTCAACCCATAAGTCTCTCTGCTAATTTCTCTCCCTCTTCTTGGGAAGAGAGAGAGGTTAGAGAGAGCATCTATCATTCAGTCAGTCATGAGCCCAGCCCAAACCACCACACCAACACTTAATGTCCTTATTCCCCAATCTCTGAACACAGCATTTCTTTTGGCATGAGCCATTTTTTCCTACATTGAAGTTCTTCCTCTACTCCCTACAAGCTGTAGCAAGCCTCTGTCACTTCTGATTAAGCTGCCTCCCTGGAGCACGCAAGGATTGGCACTGGTCTGCATTATGTCTGCTCATGGCTAGGTCCACCAGGCACTTCAGCATCAGAGTTTCTGCATGAGGCAGCTAATGGTAAGTCTGGGGCCAGAGGCCAACAGAAAGAGAAAGATGCTCATCAGCTTTCACAGACTAGTTTTGTCTTTTCACCTCTGATTAGTCAGCTCTTAAATATCTTGGCTGGAGAATGCCACCCACTGCCCTGTTTGATTGAGGAGGGGGGTAAAGCTGCTAGTGACAAGAGACAATAGATGCTACCGTGTTTTTGGTTTTTCTCTGAATAATACTGACTGCCATTGACACAGCCCCTGGTGCTGTCATTTTCTCAGCTGTCTTAGGTCAGCAGCTGCTAACTACTTTGGTAAGAAGTGAGCTTCAATGTGTCTACAGATCATAAGGAAAAGCAAGGCCAGAAGTCTCCTCTGCTGAAGCTGAGAGGTCAGTAGCAGCTCCTTTAATTAAAATACATTTTATAATGCACAGAAATACATAACTGTTGGGTTGAACAGGAAATTGCTTTCTCCCCATGAAAGCTGAGATTTCCAAAGAACAAATAATTCCTCAAGACAGAGCAATGAGAAAACTTGCCATGTACCAACCTGAAACTATCTCACTAGCATGGAACAATTATCCATAAAGATTGTATGAATTCTTTCCATGCTGTATTCCATTTTGCTTTCCTGGGTTTTAAATTATTTTTAATGAAATATTTTTAATTGGTTTAAAAATCAGACTTCCAGTGCTGTATTTACCAAATCTCAAATTTCTAAATTGGTAACAAATTTCCCTGCATGGTAGATAAGATTTAAAGGACAGTAATGGTGAATAGGAAACAATTCACCAGAAATAAATAAATGAATAAATAAGTAAATGCAACATGGACAAGCAGTCAGAATCTCTGTCAAAGATGTATGGTGCCTTGGGTATAAATCAGTGTAGCTCCACTGACTTTAATGACATCAGGCCAGTTTAAGACAGCTTGACACCTAACTCAGTTTGGGCTGTTAGCAGTACCATCAAAGACATAATCAGCTGCTTTCTGGTGTTTGCCTAGCTGCTGGCGACAAACATATATTCTTCATCTGCACCTAAAAATAACCTCAGGTCACCCAAAAAGAAAGTTAATGTGTCTAAAAAGTGTTCATGTTTTTATTTGAAGTGAGGTAAATGAAACTAGATCATTTGTTGTGGTGTTTATTTTCCCCCATACAAACAGCAGGAGTGTTTTAAATTATTTTTCTATAAAAAGAGAAAAGGCTCACAATTTCAAACTTTTTCATTATAGTTTTTAAGACATTGCAATTCTTCAGTAACACTCTGACTGAATAATGCTGCTGAGATGATCTGACGAGCTATTTCTGACTGCAAATCAGGGGACGTGATTAGATCCTAAGTGTCTTAAGACCTGACTGCTTCAGAAATCTCTTCTCTTCCTATTGTCATGTCAACAAATATCAGCAAAACTGCTAGACTTGGAATCCCTTTCATATAAACAACAGGAATTGTTTTAGCTTTATGTTCTACACAGACAATCCTCAATTTTGGAATTTTATCCTTTCTGATTCAAGACCCACTTTATTAACCTTCTGAGAGTACAGCAAAACCTATCTATTTTAATTAAGTAATTCAAGAAGTGGGCAGCTGAAGGCCAAAGAGTCTGGGTTATTATTGCTATGATTACTTTGAAAGAGTACTATTTATTTGATAGTGCTTGCTGATGCATACTTACTTGTTATATCGTTATACAAAGGTGCTCGGAAAGTAGCATAGCTGCCTTCTAAATATTGAAGGAATCAAAATAAACAGCAGAATGTTAACAGAGGGCAAAGGCAGGGACTGGCACCAGTGACACTATCCTGAAAGTTATCTATTATTATATGAACAGACAAAAAAAGCAAATTGCATGGGGACCCCCAATTTTTTGTCTACTGGGATATGTTCCTTGTCGGTTTATGTCTGATCAAAACTAAAGAATGATTATATTTTTTTACTAAAAGGATTCCCAAACTTTGAAAACAAACATTCACTTCATAAAATATAGACAGAAGAAAAAAGAAAATTACTGGGGACGGAGCCTCTTGGGCCTTACAGAACCACAGGCTGAATTTGTCTTTGTTGAAATGACCTAACTTTTGGAAGTCTCATGGAAGAATGGTTTGCTGAATAATAGATTGTAATGTTTCCTCTTCCTGCTGCTGTCTTCTTTAAAAGACGTCCTTCTCTCTCTCCCCTAATTCACAACTCCTTCCCAATGGAAACACTAGCCACGTTCCATGTTTGTTTTCACACATGAACTATTCACAGTTTCACCTTAAAGAAAATTTTGCTCACATTTCATGTTTTTCCTACATTCAGAAATTGAACCTGTGTTTCAAACCATGTTCTGTGTCTCTAAGCCATACCTTCATTTTACAGGGAGTTACAAGCATATGGCATTCCACCTGCAATTCCTTCAGATCATACAACCACTGCCTGAGATCAAATCAAGCACACAGGCCATTTGACACAACCAATAAAGCCATTTGATGCCCACATTAACACATCCTTTTTGTAAGATGTCATTTGGCAAAAATACAGGGGCAAATGGGAGGCAAACTTTGCAGGTTAGAAAATACCAATTTTGTACATTTGTTAGGGGCCTTTTAAAAGAAAATGTGCCATTATAAAATAATAGCTGTGTCTAAGGTTCATAAAGGAACATAAAGAAGTGAGGTGTTCAAATTACGTTCCTCACTTCTACTGTTTCTGCTTAACTGGTCATCTATCCAAGACTACCAAATATTGTAAAGTATATTTTAGCACCACAGAAATGACTGGCAATAGCAGCAATGAGATAGCAACAATGACAGTCTGTCCCCAATGAATATTCCCCCATAATAAAACCACACTTACAATCTGTGCTCCTCCCGTTTTTTCTCAAGGCATCATGAATCTCTGTACTCAACTACTGTAAATCACAGTAGCTTTGCAGTGATCACCAATTTAAAACAGATAAGGATCGGTCAATGAGTCTTTAATGAGAACTGGTTTAGCACTATTGTTTTTATGCAACTGTTACACAGAAATGCTATAGGAAGAAAACACTGAAAAAGCCAACTTACTTGGAAAAATACAAATAATACCAAATAAAAAATGTTACACGGAAAAAGCCTGAGACAGTAATCTAGTGCCCAGGTACATTGCTTCAGCAATACAGCACCTGGGAAGCTGTAGGGCTCCACAGGGAACATACAGACTGTATCTTGTCCTTGTGTTTTGAATTCTGTTGGGGTGCCCAGTATCATTGATCTGAACAAATAAATAGGTATGGAAATCTAACATGCAGATCTGGGGAAATCTCTGTTACCACTTCTGCAGTCACAGAAGATCTCACGTGCAGCTCAACCAATACAGACCCCACAATGAGTTTGGGAAGCAGGATTTAGGGAATCTGCACAGCCCTGGGATGCAAACTTACAATAATATAGAACAGTTCAATAAAATATCTAAGAATATTCTTCTGCCCTGCTTCTCCCACTTCCCCCTTTCCAATCAGGATTCTGTCCCTCGTTAGGTATTTCTGAAGGTAAAAAAATGACTCCTCTTCCCAGCAGAACTGAAAAGCAAAAGTGAGAATGTGAGCCTAGGGGTGAGTGTGGTGGCGAGCGCGCAGCATGATGAGCCTCTGCAGTACCTAAGCTCCAGCGTAACAGGCTCGCTCTGCACCCAGGCATTTCTTTGTATGATTTGTTTTTATTTTTCCTAACAGATATTGCTAGATTTGCACATGAGCAGCTCATACTGTCATAATTGCTACATGGAGGGACTGGTACACTTCCCACCACCTACATCCATTGCGTTATGCAAATGGTTTCTGTCCCTAATTTGTGGAGGTGTGTATTAAGTTTGGAGGCAACTAACCACTCACCAATAACATATGTGCATCTTTGAAAAGACACATTTTTTCCCCAAAGATCTTTCCAGTGTCTCGCGATGTATTTAAATAAGAAATACAAATATGATAATATAACTATAGAGTATGAATTCAATTTTAGTATGGTAATTGTGTTCCTCACATTTTTAAAAAATGGGCAGAGCTCAAAGAAAAGTCTTTCAAAATAGCGTTACAAACCTGCAGGGGCTTACAGATAAAATCACATGTACAATTTCATGTTAAGTAATAAAGAGTTAATGGTAATTAAAAAAAAAGCACACATGACTTTCATAATTGCTGAATCATTTTTTAAATTCGGCTTTTACATATATAATGGTAGATTTTTTAATTTCACAGGAGCTCTGCTTATTATTAAACATTTCTGAGAAGGTTTACAGCCATAAATTGTGGATTTTTCTGTATACAGCGATTCTATTGTTACGGTTTAACCTAAAGAATACTAAATTAAAATTGATTTGCTAAATAGGTTAAGGATAGCATACTTATTCAAGATTTCAACCCTATTTCATGCTTAGACAGGCAGATCTTAATTATACACAAAAGAATACAAATGTTATTAGCATGATAATAATTATTTAGAAGTCGTCCTCTTTAAAAAAAAATTAAAGCAGTATTGTCATTCCTGCAGCCACATTTTTCAATAGAATGACAGCTACGCTAGTCATAGATATGTTCAAAGAACATATACAATATTCAAAGCTGTGCAGCCGACATGTTATCAGGATAAGCTAGAGTAGGTACTGCCAGAAACGCACTGCACACTAATCATTATGTCCTACCCATGGTACTACATGCAAATACAATCCTTTGTGACATTTTGTCAAATATTTTGAGGTTTCTATACTTATCGTTTTTCCCTTTGCACTCATTAACATACAGCCACCCAGAAACTGGAGTCACGAATTGTTTGTACTTCAGTTCTTCACAGGGATAACACCATGACAAATTAATGAAAGGGAAATTAAAGATTTAAGTATTTCAAAGTCTAACAGATGAGTCGAAGGGCAGCAAAATTTCAGTTTGCATTTCCAACCGGGTTTCCTCATAACTGATGGAGAAAATGCAGTGTTTCAGCCTGTATCTCTGCTCTAAGAGATGTAAACATTACATACAGTACCCAGCACATGACATACTCGATAAATCAATTTATAGGTCCTGCATTTTCCTAGCTTATGCTGCAGGTCAATACTTACTGTCAATGAGCCCATATTCTATCAGATTGAGAAAATGTAAAAATGGTTCAGGACTAAACAGTTGGCTACCGTACAAGCAATGCATTTCTCAACATTGATTTGCCAGAAGTGTTTCTGTTGTCTTGTTGCTCTAGGCTGGCATTTTTAATTATTTCTGAGACAAATGGATCATTCATACACAGAAAATCTGTAGGGCTTCTTGTCAAATTAATAAAATAATAATGAAAGTAGTCATTTTGGACTGCAAACTGTCAAAATACCTGAAAAGCTCTACAGTAACCTACATGTTTAAGAAAACTAAAATGCTTCTCTGTGTTATTTTAAATCCTAAGTACTATGACACAAAATAGATTGTATAGTGTCCATTGTATATAATGACACCTACTGTGACAAAACCGACTATGTTTAATGACCTTTTTAAATCTTATACCTAGAGTCCATAAAAGCATTGTAATTCAGTTGTAAAACACACTTTAATAATCAAAATGCAGCTGTTAAAATAGCATTGCTCATAATTCTAACTTCAGGCAATTTTTTTGTTTTTAATGCAGAAGAGCAGACCACAGTTTAAAATTCCTATGAGGTCACTATTGGCCATTACAGTGGTTTTTTGCAACTTAATAATAGATGTTTTAAAGTTTAAGTGCAGCCTCAGGCACTCATAAGCATTTATTACAAATCGCTGGTTGCCTCCCTTATGCAGAGAGGAATAACATTTACATACAGTAGCACAGATTAATAAGATAAAAAATTTGAAAAAGCCGTCAGTCAGGGAGTGAAACTGGTGCTAATAAAGCCCACTATATTCTTCGGAAATATCAAGCCGTCTGTTCCAATATTTTGCCATTCCCCATGAGGTATACAAATCCAAATCAGATAAGACTCAAGCAATGCCAAAGACATGCTGCTCTGCTCTCCAGTGGCATCCAGCTGAATCTTTTATTTATCTTCAGAGCAATTGTACATTCTCGGATACTAAAGACTGAAATAAACCGAACATCCCTCATCTGAAAGTTTCATAAAATGGGGCCCACTTCTTCCTTGTTTGCTAAACCATGATTAGTGACTGCAACGCAGTGCAAAGGGCGTGCTATACTAAGTGTATATAATAGCAGGCGTGGGACCGCTATAGGAAAGGCTGGTTAAAAAGCACCACGTCTTGCTGTAGTTTAACAGGATGCTCGCACGAAACAGAACGCGGAGGAAATCAAATTGCTTAAGCAAAGGAAATCCAAGTAGTCTTACACTTTTCTGCTTTATATTAGAAAGACAGCTTAGAAGCCAGGCTGCCAAAGACATTAGGCAAGGTAAAGCACAATTCTTCTAAAATAGCACACACAATGTGGCATTATGATTAAACTGCAAAGGTACTTGTTATAACAAATCACTTTGTAAATCAAACAAACTACAGCATAAAAAAAGAACATAAAATCATTTCTGCACCCTTGTAATACCAATAATTTTAAAAGTATGGCATTAAGAACAGAAAGTCAGAAGGAAACCAATCAGTAATTTTTAGTAAGATTTCTCCCAAAGATAAAACACATTTATTTACACGAGTGTTTGTACGACCCTCCTCCTCAGCAGGGTTGTGAATTGAAGACAAAAAAAAAGATACGCTTTCCTTCTCATTTTTCTTCAAGAACACTGTCAT
The DNA here is from genome assembly GCA_004320125.1 of Scolopax mira. Classification (NCBI taxonomy): domain Eukaryota; kingdom Metazoa; phylum Chordata; class Aves; order Charadriiformes; family Scolopacidae; genus Scolopax; species Scolopax mira. Next base: position 562,526 of record BJBW01002144.1, on the reverse strand, counting down.
ATTAACATTGAATAATTACTAAAAATTGTAATACACTGGTGTAATATTACCTTTTGCCAAATTGCATTAATCAAAAAGTGAGCCTACTGCAATCAAGTAATTAAGCATAAAAAAATTTGGAGTATTTGCATAGTGTATCTTCCCAGGATTGTTTGCTGTGCTGCAGTGGTTTTAATTCCTGGGTTTTTTTTGTTTTGGTTTAGTTGCAGAGATGCCAAGCAAAAGGGTAAGTAAATGGGAGTAAACCAGTCCACGCATAGCGGTGAAAGAAAAGTGCCCAAGACCGGACGAGGCACAACAGCCACTTTGCCTACACCGAGTATGTACATAATAAAATAAATCCTGCTTGACCTCCTCAGGAAACCAGACTATTGTTCACCAGGAGAAGTAGTAAACACGGCTGCTTAATTACACACAAGCAAGCACACTGGCACGTCGGGTTTATGATATAAAAATAAGGAGTTTCTTGTTCTACTGGGTTTCTTTCAGGGGAAAAGAATTGTATACATAGTAAAGATCATTTCAGGTATATATTAAACCAGGTAAAGTCAAAAAGAGCTCCTTTGTATAATGTCACAAAGCAACCTTTAATGCTAATAGAATAAATGCACACACAATTATTTTTATAGTCTTTGTCTCCCAAGTTTATTTTAGAGGTGAGCAAAGGTTTCCTTTCCGGATCAGCACCTAAACTTGTGGAATCCCCGTGCCAAAAAATATTATTTCGGAAGATGAATTTTATTAAAATGAGGATTTTTGCTGATTTTTTTTTTTGTTTGTCAGAAGACTGTCTGTAAAGCGTGGCTTCTTCCACCAGTCTATCCTAGGCTAGCTGTGAATAGTGCCCATTTTGAGATTAGGAGATTAGGTTATTCATCACTTGAGATGCTCCCTGCTGTGCTGCTACTATCAGAGCACAGCCAAATCAAAACATCTCTGGAAGGCATTTCAGAATAATTGAATGCATCATAATTTCCCTATTAATACATATCTCATATTACAGATTATGCATGAAATGTTCACATTATCTGTTACTTTTTGTTAACGTCTTGCTCCTTGCCAGTAAATTTAATACACAGAGTGAATCAGCATGCCATGATGAAGGGATAGGTTACTGATAGCCATTTTTTCAGGATTCAGTAGAAAATTAAAGTAAATCGATCATTTTATAGCCCCACTGGAATGTCTACAAGGGCATGTTGCTAAGCAAATGGTAATTTAAATGTACTGTGTAATTTTTCTAAGCAATTTACTGAAAGCAGATTTTATTTCTCACTTACTTAATATCAGATGCTCTTTATCTGTTAGTGCATGATGTATCAGTTATAGAAAAATTATTAATCTATGGTTTAATCAAATAGCAAATATATAGTGATTTGACAGCTAGTTGTATACATATTAGGATGTCTTAATTCACATGAATTACAGTAATATCACTTGCTATTATCTTAAAAGACACAACATGATTAAATTACATACATATAAAACACAGTAAATTCCAGGTAAGTCAGTGTAAATCCTAAAGAAACAGTAATCCAGCTGTCTATTATATTTCAAAAAAAACAGTAATACTTGTCATTGACATTTTATTTTATTTTTTGCATGAATAGATTACTGTTTCAAAAGTTATCTAGCAACTGAAAATACAGTACCCGTTACAGCACCTATAGAATTCAGCAGAATTAAAAATGAAATTGTGAAAACGAAAATTGGGATGGGATTAAAAATAAGTCATGAATGTTTCAAGGCGATTAATTACCAGCTGGATGGGAGCTGTGCCCAATTTATATATTCAGTGCACATATACTGCTTTTAACAAAGAATATTTAACGTATACCTCAGGTAACTCCTAGCCCTTATTTAGGCAAAATGCCAGTTGGCTTTCTGTGCAAATTTTTCCTCAAAGGCAGAAGGATCAGGTTCATTAGAGTATTTTAACTTTAAGAATGACTGCAAGTATGTGGATAGTTTAAAAAACAAATCAGGCCACAGAAAATAATCTCCCTCTTCTTCCCCCTCCCCCCTCCAACTCTGAAATGTGCTTGATGACAGCCTTCATTTTTATGAAATACAAAGAAGTCTCCATTTATCCTTCAGGTTCCTTAGAATGAATGTAGGGTCCTCCTACTGCTGATGCACAAAATGTATTATTGTCATTAATGAAAAAGTTAATGGGCCATTTTCTTATATATCAATTTACATTTTACAATTTGAGTATACAAATGATATGTACAGCAGAGAGCTGATTATTTTTGCTCAAGGAAATAGTTTTAATGTGTTTTATGGACATCAAATGTTGTGAATAATGATGCATCCACAGAATGCAAATAGGATGACAGTTCTTGTGCTGTGATCAACAGTCCTTGGATAAAAGGTCTGCAGTGACAATAATATTCTATGGAGGGTCTGAACAGTAAAAAATGGGAAACAAGAGGATACCATGATGTTCAAAATGTACATCAGGAGATAGATTTGAAATTGTCACTAACGTCATTATTTCACAAGTACAGTGTAATGGCAATTTACAAGTGAAATATACTCCAAAATCCCATTTTATGCTGTGGTGTTTCCCAGCAAATGGATTGTGTAGCCTTTTTTAATAGCTTTTTCTCAGGTTGAAACTTTTGTTTTTAACCAAATATGCTCATCTAGTGCATGCCCTGTGTTACATGAGGCCAGCAAAAATTTATTAGCAGCATCTCCCAGATGTATTAGACTGTTAATCTTACAAGACAGCCTGTGCAGGTAGGAGTGACCACACTACATCTCTCCATGCCATAGCACTTGGAGTGGGGTGCCATCCCTCAAAAGATTCAGGGTGGCCCCAGTACCATCTCCATAAATGGCTGCTTTTCCTAGAAGAGGAATTTTACTAATTCCCAACAGGAGGTTGGAAAGGGGACTGTTTGCATCCGTAGGATTGAAGTGGTCGCTACTTTTGGGACCTAAAACCACACTAATTGAAATGCAGCTCTATCTAGTAAAGGAGATTTAGAGCATCTCTGTCTACTAGGAAAGCTGAAGTTCACCCCACTTATGCATAACACAATTCTCTACCACCTTCACAAGGAAAATTTCATACAATATATTTGGAAAATATTTTAAAAAGAAGGTACAAGATACACAGTAAGACAGAACTGAAGTCTGTTCCCTTCCACAGCATTGTACTAATTTTGACCAAGATATGGTTTGTAGATTTTTACCAGACCTGCAAACTGTCGTCTAGAGTTTCTCACTATGGGTATCAAAGTAGGTGCAATTATTGCAGTTTTTAAATTACTGCTTATGCTACAGCAATCCGTGTTAAAATGCAACTCGGGATTTTTATTTCTTTTTACCCTAAACCCAGTGCTGATAAACAAACTATGCTGTGCCAGCACTCCTCAGGTAGTTTCAGATTTCAAGATATACTACAGTTACAGTGGCCTGTGTAAATCAATCTTAACTCACAGTATTAGAAACAGAGGTACCCAAAAAATATTCAGTTCATAAAGAAAGGGGGTGGAGGTGGTGGTGGGGGAGGAAGGGAGGAGGGAATGGGGGGAGGAGGGGAAGTAATAGCAGATGTGGTGTGGTTCACATTTGCTACATGTGCTGTGTGCAGTGCCCCATACAGGCCATGTCAGCTCAACAAGAGTATCAGGCTCACAGAGGATTTTTTAAAGATATTTTTAAAAAAGTAGAAAGCATAACTGGTCTGCAAGCATAGCTAAAGCAGCACGATGCTGCTCTGAAGGCTCAAATGTTGCCAAAAGGCAACTGTATGTCACATTCTAAAAAACTACACAATATTCTGCGTACAAACCACTGCCAAAACACTTTCCACAGTCTTCCTGAACTACTGGGTGTTGCACCTGAGCACCATTAAGAGGAAAGAAAACATAGAGCTACTGGATGTTTATTGCTGCATGCCCGATTTAGAATCAAGGTGGTAATTAGAGAAGTACATGAGCTGAAATACTGTGTATCAATACAGAGACACGAATTGGGTTTGGGAAACATCCAGGAAACTACAGTGGGCAACTTCAAAGGGATCTTCTCCACTTTCCAAAATTTAGGCTGATGACATAGAGACTCTAGAGCTCTGTTTACAAATCAGAATCGGGAATAAATTTAAGTTGATGTGATTCAATTGATAGAAACTGGAATGGCAGATTCAGGTCTTTGCTCTCTAGTACCACCTGAGGTTTCTTCTCAAAAAGGAAAGGGGACTGATTTTTCCCTTAGGCATATCCCAGCTATCCCTTACGTCGGGAGAGCAAAGAGTTCACTGGTGGCACTTTGAGTTTGTGCTCACATAGATGGGAGCACAGCAAAACCTGTTGGCCATCTTTAATGCTCTCTTTGCAGCCAAAAACTGGGTAGTAACATTTGTTACTATTGATCTTGAGTTTTGGAGACCAATGCTGGTCTCCATTTACCCATTACTGTAATTCAAATATTACACATTTGAAACAGTGTAATTGACCAGATGAAGTGTATCTGGTCAAAAAACAACACAAAAATGGTTTTTAGCATAGCGCTGGGGAATCTAATTAAGCATGAAACAAACCATCAGCGTTTTGGATACCATGGAATCTCTTAACAAGTACTCGGTTTCTGATGTTAACCATTATGCTAAATCTCTATAGTATTTTAACAGCTTTACACACAAAACACTATCCTGGAAGCATTTTAACTATACTTTCAGATGATCATCTCTACAAAGCCAATATTACATGAAGTGACAATTCAGTGCCATCACCCTGTTCCTTTAATTAGCATATCTAATTTCTTCCAAATCTCCTTCCAAGAAAACAAAGCTTCTGATCAGAGGCGAAGGGCTCATCTGCACAGCACTAACTCAGATGAGAGTAACTGCCACAAGAAAAGAGAAGGGCAGTTGTCTGCTTTGAGCTCAGGATGTTTGTTGTAACACATCTATGCCAATCCCATCTCCAGTTTAAGAGGGAAACACTAGTTCTGAAAAGAAGATGAAGATTTCACTCCACGTGCAGCCCATCTCATCTGGGTTGCTGTGTGCACAGCACTAACGCAGTGCAGCCAGGGCAGGGAGAGCAAACCATGTGTTTTAGAGTCACAAGAAAAATACAGAGAAGAAAAGAAACATCCCCCCTAAGTAATCCAAGTTAATAAAACAAAAACATCAATCTCCTAAACGTGACAGGCACAATCTTCTTTTTTGTTTTTAAGTGTTAAGTTAGCAATTCATCTCGAAAAACTTTAAAAGCATCCCACTGGACATTGGCATATTTAGTAACAATACAGAACCCTCCCCTAGAAAAGCACTTGGAATTTTTAAATAAGATTCACTATATTTAGCTTCTCCAAATAATACAAATACTTTTTTATCATTCCATATCAAACTGTAACCTAACTGTATCAAGGAAGCTTAAAAAGAACAAAAAAAAATTATTAACAGCTTCCTCCAAACAGTAGAGGTTTCTGACTTTAACTACAAATTGGTAGCTCATATTGATCAAATTCTACTCCTGATCCCCAAACCATGCATTTCATTAATTATAAATGAAGGAGTACATAGAAATTCTGTAGGTACGTATTTCCTCTAAAGGCATTAGGTATTATGAGGATGTTTGCTTTTAAGCATATGGTAAAGCATTTTGATGAACAAGGATAAATACTGGTTTTCCTATGTCGAAATGAATGTCTAAATGTTTTTTTGTACTGCAGGTCACCTTTATGTTAACAAAAATAAAAACAGCATTTATTTATTTTCAGTTACCTGTTTCTTGTTGTTTACTATGAACTTGCTAAACAAGATCACAGCATGATCAATAATAAGCAAAAAATACTATTGTAGATTAAAACCACTAAAGACAGGATCAGTCTAAATAAATGGAAGAATTTTATGTATGTATTTTTTGGGTACAAAAAATTTTTTGGAGCATAATCTTTCTTTTGCCTAACACTTCAAATACATTCAGTTGCAAGGTGGAAAGATGAGATTCAAAATAATGAAGATAAACTTGTTATTTAAAAAAGCAAGGAAAAAAGATCATGCAAGTAGCAGGCTTTGATGGGTACCTCTAATCTAGGAACCAATTACTAAAAGTGAGCAAGTAGAGTTGGCCACATACATGTTAGCCAAAACTCCAGGTTGATATGCTGACAAGCTGAGATGTGAATGATAACACCAAAGCATCCAGCAATTCTTGTGCTTTAATAATCAGGCTAAAATTTTTGAATCTTTAAGTCTAGTAAGTCAATGTCTGAGTTGTACTACCAGATCAGATTGTTTGCTGATGTCCAGCCCAATTCACTAATTCACTAGAACCTCCCTCCTCCTTCAAAGCCGTGTCATTTGAAGTTTTCCCAACAGAGGCAACTGAAAAGTGGCAGCCTTTTCTTGGGAGGTCTGAGCAATTTCACTGGAGGAGTTGGTTCAAAACCATTGCTTCTTAAGAAGCCTTAAGAGATGTGCTTCCCTGGAGTAGCACTAGTTGGTACAGATACCCTGCTTAATCCCACAGTTGTAGAAGAGGCATAGTAATTTTTGAACAATATATTTACTTAATTATGCCAGTGGGTATCATTTGCACATTTTGCTTTTTGTGGAAATCTACTTCATTTTAAAGGTGTAAAAATTGAACCTCATGAAGGTTAAACGGCTTGTCAAGAATTACTGTAATCCTGATTCTGACACTAACTAGCTGTGCCAATTTGGATTTGTCACTTCATTTCTCCAAGCCGCTCCTTCACCGTTCGTAATGTCACTTCCAAACTTTATTTAGTGGCAAAGTGCTAATGTAAGTGCAAAGTATTACTAATCCTGTGTGCGGCAGACACTGGGATGTAATTCAAGATCTTCTGGCTCCCAGTCCTGTGCTTAACTCTGTAGATCTTGAGATTGCTGAGGACTGTCTTCCCTCTTTCCATTTTCTAACATGTGCAATTTCAGACAAAGGGTTGGGGGGGGTTCTATTGTGAACCTCATTAGGAAAAATATTTCAGGCAATTTTAAAACTTAAATTTCTGGATACTCATTGAAAAATAAAAGCAGAACTTTTTAACTAGAAAAAGAGAACATTAAAATATTTTGGCCTGTCCTTTTCATTAGTATTCTGCATAATTGGCAGTAGGAGTACTTAAATACAGACAGAATGACAGAGAAAACCTAAATGGAAATTAAAGGCTGTTGTTTTAATTGGTCTGGGAGGGAAAAAGTAGGAAGATATGACCTGCAGCTCGTTGTTTATTAGTTATTGTCTTTCTGCCTCAGATGAAAATTATGGTGCAACCTCCTTGCAGATTTTCACATTTCCAGCTATCTTGCAGGAAGCCACACTGATCTTTAAGCACTGAAAAAATCAGGATGCCAAGGTACTGTCAGAACCCAGGGCTCCTTTGTTCTACATAGGGTTATTGCCACTTTCTGATAGTAAGTTTTAATTGGGTTGTAAACTTCTTCTGTCTCATGTTTCCCTCCTGACCTCCAAGTAAACAAATTTACACGTGCCACACATGTGGTACATACTACTACTGCACAAATCTGGTAGACAGTTTTCTCTGTGCATTTCCCAAATAATCAGCAGCTTTGGGACTATGAACTTGCACAAGGAAACACAGGTATTGATGAGATCTAGCAGTAGCAATCCTCTGGGCAAGATCAGTGGTCAAGCAAGGAGTAGGCACTTTCATTCCTCTGCACAGCTCAAGCATCTCTCAAATCTCTTCTCCCAACTAGATATATTTTGCAATATCAGAAGTACTGGTAACATCATTTGTCATATCTTTTTCAGAAAGCACCTAAAGGAATCTGACTTATTTAGGCAGTTGGTGAGTGACCTTCCCCTGCTCTGGGAACACTGCAAACATTCACACGTTCTGCAGTGTCAACTGTAACTATAGTTGTGACAACAGTCAATTTGAGGTCTGCCAGAGCATATTTAATTACAGATAACACTATTTATATGTTGAACGTGTCTGACAAAAAAAAAAAAAAGTGTCGGATGAGGACTGATTTCCAATGCTTTTATTATAAATGATGGTTGCAAGTGGAGAATAAACACATGATGCAACGCATTATTTCCTTTTGGTCTGACTTTTATCAAAAGTTCATTTGATTCTCCTTGCTTGAAGTGTGTATCTTTTTCAAACATTAGTTTCTTTGTATTTAGTGTGGAAGGCACCTACACGCTTTGGCACAGGGCTATGAAAAGATGAGCTTCTACAAAGGAGACCAAAAGTTCTTTATGGCTTACAACGCTGTCATTTTTTTCTTGCCCTTTAGCAGTTAGTTTAACAGAAGAAGAAATAGAACAAAGAAACAACCACCAGTTTGTTATTGGCCATCAGAGCCGCGATTTGTGTCTTTAGTTAAGCAGTTGTATTGATTTCTAGGTCAAAGTCACATTGCATAATTCTACCATTTTCAGTACAGAAAGAAGAGAGTGAATTTGACCCACCATTTTGTCCTGAAAGAGATAGTACGCTGTGTTACAAATCCACACGGTTTTCTACACCACAGTGAGTTTAATACAGACCTGCTCAGGGAGCTCAGACATGCTGAAGCAATTCGTGGTGTAGATCTGCAGCTTGCTTAAATAGCTGTGGTTCCCGTGGGCTTAGTGAAACTATGACCAATTTACACAGCAGAGGATATGGCTCATTGTGTGCAACAGAAAAGGGCTCTGCCCTGGCTCCGTGCAAGCGAGTACAGGCAGGATCACTGGAGTGGCTTGAGAAACGGGCTTCAGGTCTTTGGGGGATGCTGAGGCTCATGCAGGAAAGGTTACAACTGGCCACTTTCTTGTTTGCTTAACTCCACCAGCTTCCTTATACAAAATCCTATTTACTTTGCTGCTCTTCTGTGGCAAGAAGAGTAAATATTAGCTTAATGTAGAGAATCAAAGTAACACTGAATGAAAAAAAAAAGTAGCAGGAGAGGAGGTAATAAAATTTGCCTTTAACTCAGATTAATTGCTTTAATTTGATTATTAATAATTTTTGCTTATTGTGCAGTTGCATACAGAAGTTTGAAGCAGGAATAGCTATATTATTAGGCATTAAACAACCCTCCTCAGGACAGAAAGCCAAAATACGGGATAACAGCATTACTCTTATGCCATTTTTACAGATGCCTGCTCATTGGTAATGCTTCGAGGGGCAGACTGCATGCCTTGCCTACTGCCCCCACGAACAGACACGGCAGAGCTGGAAACCCACCTCCAGCCCTCTGACCCGCTGCCTTTTCCACACCTGGGCACTGCCGGCCACATTTCAGCCGCACTGCTCCCATCCCGAGCGCTGCCTCCAGTGTTACAGCCATGGGAGCCCCAGTGCCTCACTGCCAACCACACCAGCTGTCACGCAGGTACGCAAGCGAGGAAGCGAAACCTCCCGTTTGTTTGTGGGGAGCGAGCATGCAGCCAGTTCTCCACCGAGAGTCACTTATCTTCTGTGGCTGATGCAAAGAGAGAAGAGCAAGGCTGGAGTGGGTTTGGGTTTTTTAAGGTGAACTGAACAGTTAAACCAATAAACCAGGGAGATCGGTTTCCAAAGCACTGCCGATTGCCGTTGCTTTTCTCTTTTGTGAGTTAAGTGTTTTTATTGTTCTTCCAGCTGCCACCAAGCTTATTACAGACTAATAGTTTATGGCAGTGGATTAGAGAGAGAAGACTTCTTCAAGACAGAGAAGAGAAAATCTAAAATATGGGGAAAAATTGAAGTGACAAGTTAGTATCTTAGTGGAAAGCAAACTGCGATAATTAGTCGTGATGTAATAAAATGAAACTTTGTGCCAGAAGTGGTAAGGCTGAACTTAACAAAAAGTAAAGAGACAACATATTTCTCTTTATTTTGAGATTCAGTGAGCCGACCACAGCTACTGCTTAAGTAGATGAAAGTGTCAGTAACTTCAATGGATTTGCATGTGCTTAAACCACTTCCAGTGGTTTGATCGAGTCCTGGTACCGTGCAGAAACAGAGGAGTTAGTTCAGCAGCACTCACAATCAGCATGACTTCTGCTCATCCTACACAATAGTCAAAAAATGGGGCTTTTAATTTAGAAGAAATGCCAGATTCACTGTCATTCAATTCCGCATTGATAATCCACTTTCTAAGGTGTTTTTTATTTTTTGTTCAGAAACCTGCCATTTTTACATTTTATACTCTTCATTGCAGGAATACCTGCCAATCATTTTGATCCTGATAACTCTTCTTTATTAATTGATTAATTACTGGAATAATCTACCAGTATTTAACAAACCTCTATGCCCAAATAATTAGTCTGAAAAATAAATAGATTTACCTGTTTCAACTGAAACCAGAAATTCATGCGCATTGACCACAAAAACACGTGTCTGTGTAAATTCTACAAAGTGCTGCTAAAGACAATATTCCCAGGAATTTGCATGTTCTTGTTGTTTCCTATCTTGTTACAGAAATTATGGTATGTATCTTATATTACACTAAATATGTTAGGTGAAGAAGGCTACAGAACTTGAGAAAATGAATCTGATCTTGGAGCTCAGTGCAATTTACGTGTCTACATTCAACAATAACAACCACAAGAATCTTGCCCAGACGTTTGCAAGACTCATGCCCCATAATTTTTCTCCCCTAAAGCCGCTTCTCTATGCAAGATTCTCTCACTGTCCATATACAATACACTTCCGTTTTAACTCCTCACTAAATCTCCCTGAGCCCAAATCTTGACAGGGCTGAATCTGTGTTTAACCTGTGCTGTACAAAGGTTCAGTGCAAAGAAAAGAACTGTGATTTCTTCATAGACTCACAGTACAGCCCAGGTTGGAAGGAACCTCAAAAGATCATCTAGTTCAACCTTTCTTGCATCCAGAAACACTGCTGCAACTCACCTCTTAAGTAATAATCTTTACTGCTGGGGGTGTGGGGAGAAAGCGGTGGGGAGGGGAGGCGGCAATTTACCTTCAGTGCCCTTCTCAAAGCTGCAGGGCAGTCTTGCCCACTGAACTGGAGGCAGTGACACCTTCCAGAAAAGAGTAAATATTCATAAAAACAGAGTGAGAGAACAATAAGGAACCTTCTTCTCTAGCCTGGCAATAAGAATGATGTTGAGGGAGAAAGAAGACCTGTAGACTACATCCTTATCTCAGCAAGATATGCACATTTCATCCAATGCTTCTTAAAACAAAAAAGGCATTAAAACTTCATCCTCTTTTTTTTTTTTTTTTCTGGAAGTGTATTCCTTCATATATTCTACAGAGCTGCATTTTCAATGTACATATGGTCATGTTAAGTAGGAAGACCTAATGACAGAGGTCAGTGAAAGCCCAGGGAGGTCAGGTGAACAACTATTTATTTAATGACTCTCAAATTACTAATTATTCATTTTACAGAACGTCAACCCAATCCTCACTGATGTAAAAGCCAGACAGAAATATTCCAAAACCAGTATAGGATTTACTTCTTTTTTAAACTAGATACATGCCAAGTTTCTCACAGCTCTGATGCTTACTTTGTAAGATACAAGTTCACTTTAGAACCACATAAATCAAAATAACTAAGATCCTCTTAGGAAGAAAAATGTAGAATTTCTTATCACATAGAACAATGTTTAAGCAGTACAGAGTAAGCAAATTCACACATGGGAACAGCTGAAGTCAAGTCTAAATATATACACTTCATTTGAAAATGGTACTTTTAAAGGAGTTCAGTGGTTTCACAGACTAAAGAGGTAGCATGGGGAGTCTAAAGCACTCCAGGGATTTCAGAATGGAATCCCACTGTGGTTTATCAAGTGGGGAATCATAACCTTAAAAGAAGTGAATTTTTAGGCCTTGACTTGCTGAGCAATGAGGTACCTCTTTGGATGAAGTACTTATGTAGGAACAAAAGAAAAACCACATCCACACAGAGAACTCCAAGTAGTGCTACAAGATCATTGCAAAGCCAAGACAGGCCTGCAACCAGATTGGAGATCCATGTTGCCCAATAGCACCTTACTGAAAAGAAGAATGCAGTGTCCTCAAAGAAATTGTGAATGCATACTTCTTTATTACTCAAAGAATACTACTACATGAGAAGTAATATAATATAGTCAACATAGTAGTCGGAAAGAAAATTTTTGGAAACATATATTTCAGATGTTTCACTCATTCTAAAATAAACTACTGTCAGCCCCCATGCACTAGCTTGGTATTCTAGTACTTTCCTCTAGGAATGCATATTCTCATCTTACTTTACGTACTGTTTTATTGGAATGTATTTAGAAATGTTGCTCTGCTAAAGGAATTAACTTTCTACTTAATAAATATAGTCTGAAATATTATCTATATCATTCATATAAAAACTAAAATTAAATAAAAGAGAGTCAATAAATATTGTATGAGTTGTTAGAATGACCAGCTTCATGTACTGTCCACGATCAGGATGGAAGGGTGTACAGGTTTAAGAACTGACTCACGTTGGACACCCCTTCAGACCAAAACCTCTATGAAGAGACCCACCGCTGTGGCATGGCCATGCCTGGGAGGCAGGCAGAAACCATCCTCTAGTGGCCACCTGAAGCCACTGAAGGGCCACTGAAGTTCCTCCTGTGAATTTTTCTGCTTATGAGTTTATATTGCAGGGTAAAGCTGTAACAATAGTAGTAGTAATCATGGCTGAATTCTCATGGAAAAACCTGCAGAGATTATAAACCTATATTCTTCATTAATAAATTTTCATCACAGCATAACTGTCATTTTGTGTTACATGGGAAAAAAATATTGTCCCATTCATGCCTCTATACAGCTTAATATATTAAACTATTACTTATATAGAAAATATATATACGGAAAACAACAGTCCAATAAACTAAGTTTAAATTAAAGAGGATTCTGTCTAAATTTTCTACTAGCATTAACTATAATTTTCAGTGGAAATGTTTGTGGTTTTTTAAAAAGTGGTTTATAATTATATTTTATTTTTAATGAAAACCAGTAATGAAAAACATAAATAGTGTATCCTTTAATGATCAACACACTGACTAATTCCACTAATGCTGAGTAGCATGTGCTGAAATGATGGATTATCTTAAAATATAATTTTACTAGCTCTGCTATGTAATTTGTTAAGCATTTAGTAATAAGTATGTCTAATAAAATATGAAAAAAATATTTAGAAAATGAACCATAATTTTAATATAATTTTAATTAATGGGAGTGCAATTGCAGTGGTTTAAATTACATTCCCAGTGGTAAAAAGCCTTTCAAACCTAATTTGTAAGCCAAGATGGTGGCTTTAATGACTGGCAGCAAAGTTTCTTCAACAGATTTCATGGGGCATGATCCAAAGATAATAGGTTTTCAGCCCAATGACAATCCAATTACAATGCCAATCAAAGCCAACTTCATGCACTCTAATTATCAGATTTAGCTGTCAGTTCAAATACAAACATAACACTTTTATTTAAATAAAAATTTAATTTAGAAAAAAAGAAGACTTCATGTGTGATTTATTGAGACTGCAAGAGCAATCTAACTTATTTCTCTAGTAATATAATAAAATCAGTCTTGTATTAAAAATGTGAAAACTTTTCATTCTCCTGTATGTGCTATGCTGTATTATTCAGGAGTTAATTTAAGCAAAAAAGCATAACATAACATGGCAGCAGATATTTGCAGACTAGAAGTAGGTTAAATAGAGTAGCAAGGTTTCAATGAGACAAAACTCCAAGTGAATAAATGACAAAACCTAATTAGTTTTTTACCAGTAATCAGGAGAAGCTATGTTAAGACCACAACCCATTTACGTAGCTCTACGGCACACATAATCTATTGTAGTTCTCTTTTATCTGTCTGCTTCTGTGTATAATGAGTGTGTAAATGCATAGCTTTTCTTTTACATTCGCATGCTTATTTGTATACTTGCGGAGAAAATATGTAAGTTATAAAAAACACAAAAAATGTTATTTTAAAATAAATTTAATGAGCCAAATATAGGCATCTCCCAGCTGAAATAGCCCCATGGTACCTACCAACTGCATCCTTGCCATTATTCTCTCTCTCTATCAAAAGTTATTATTTATTAATTAACATAATTATAAAGATCTCAATATAGGAAGGGAAAGCTACTTCAGGACTCTGTATGCTATAATACATTACAGCACAATTATCAACTCAGGCTTAGCTGAAACAGAGGTAATTGTCCTATAACATATTCAATACATATAAAATCCTGTCTTCCCACAACTAAAAGAAATAGGAGAAAAGAATTACAGAAGGAGCAATTATTATACCTTTCTTTAAGAATGTGAACTAATTTCCACTTGCCATTTACTCCCCCTGTTGTATATCAGCTCCTAAATGTGTGGTAGTTTGTTGGTTATAGCTAGAACACCAAAGATATTAGATTCTACAGGTTCTTATCTTCAGTGGATTAAAAAACCCAAAAACATGTACTGCAGGTAACAACAGTGATTCCCATATTAGGGCTGACAAAACCAAAAGATAACATTATGATAGATGTGAATGCTAAGAACAGTAACATACTTATTGACAACCCAAACACCTGAAATTAATTTCTACAGCTTTCATTATATCCAAACATCGAAACTGAATTAAAAATCCAGAATTAATACAGTAATTGTAGGCTTGCCTGTGCTCACCTTTTATTTTAATCATTACATTACTTCCGCTATGACAGTACTCTATCATAAGACTCAAGCCATGCCAGCCTCACCTTCCGACTATTTTCTATCATGTAATTCCCAATACATTTCATTCCTCTCCCTCTCTCTATTTCAGATGTCCATTACATCATCCTTTGCTACTACAAGGGACTCAACCTCATGACCACTATGTAAGCGCAAAGAAAAAGGATTTCAGGAACTGGAATAAATGGGAAGTAGAGGTACTGCATTTATATATAATTCTGAGGTGATCATCAATCTGAAGATAGAGCTACCAGATCCTTGAACTCACCATAATTTCTCATGATTTGGGGGTTCTAAATAGCCATGTAGTCTTTGCATTTGAATCCATAATGACTTCAGAGTTCAGCCAACAAAGACATATAAAATTAAATGGCAGAGCTAAGTTCAGTAGTGTTATATTTAAAATGCTCTCTAGAGATAACAATCCAAAGACAAGCAGCTTCCCCATTTTCTGGCCTCTTTTTCTCTTTGGCAGTCATCTTGCAATCCCTCTATTTCTGAGCACCTCTCCCAGCAAGTCCTTCCATGAGATGGGACAGGATGGTCCTGGATGCTATCTCAGGACCAGCTACTAGCTCAGAAAGGTTAAGAAATTTACAATTACATTTTATCAAGGTTATGACATTCCTCTCCTCCTTCTAACCAAAGCTGAAAATTAAAATCTCATTTCCACCATTTACTGTAGCTGTTTCAACTTGAATCATTATTATTGTTTGGCTAAGACATTGTTTTCTATATTTTTATCTATATAATGTTCTAAATTAAGAAAATGAAGGTAATAATGATGTCTCTTTTGCACATGGAACACTAGAAAAGAAAAACACAGCATATATAATATTAACCTCTCAATAGCCTGGTCTGGGGCTAATTTTAAGAGTCCCTAGATTTTGTTTGCATCACTGCCAGTTATAACAGTAAGATTTCCTGACTTAAATATCACAAAAACAAGAGCCATAATTTATCATCATTTTTACTACTACTACTATTTTCATTACTACTACTATTTTATTCTCTAATTCACTCAGGCATCAGTAATTGGAAATACAATTTTGAAAACCTATTTAGCAATTTGATCATGTTTACACATCGTGAATTTAGGAAGTACACTGAAAAATTTTAGAATTGATTGACTACCTACAGTTTAAGTTTGATCTGTGATGGGGGAAATTGCTCTGAAAACTACTGTTTGTGTTCTAACCTATCTGGCAATATAACATAAAACATATCATCAGCAGGAACATTAGGATATGGTCTAAATGTGCCTCCATCCATTGACTAATAGGATCTACAGAAGCTTACATTAAATGGTGAATCTAGCTCATAAATTTGTTTTGTCGTTTAGTACCCAGAATTTAAACATCACTAATAATCAATTTTTAGATCTGTAATATTTTATACCAAGACAAATAAAAGAAAATTTTAAAAGTAATATGCTAATTATTTTATTTGTATAAATTCTTCTGCATCACCTAAGACTTTTTTTTTCTGTCACATTACAGTAGAGATTAATTTTTGGAAACAATAGCTAGCCAAATCCTAGAAGCTATTAAAAGTGTTTTCCAAAGTAAAGCATCATGCTAAAAACAATACTAACACTCAGCATGAAGTAAGATATAAGAAAATACAGCAAAACATGCCAGAAAATTATCAGGCTAATCTCTATTAATGGAAATATCTGAAGTGCAATACTTCCCTCATACAGAATCTATACAAAGAATTTGACATTTGTCAGAACAATCAATCAGAAACTTACCCATAGATGTTTTATGCCAGTCAGACAAAGCTAAGGTATTTTATTTTCTGAAGACAGGTAAAAGCTGATAAACTACCTCTATGTGCATTTCATCAGAATTTTACCAGCTTGCAAGTGTCAGCACAATTGGCTTTCTATGGTTGATACACTCAAGTCATCACATATGCAAAATGGAAAAACAGATTTAACTAGTTAGCTCAGACTGTGGACTGGGATACACCCAGTTTAAATGGACAGTTACTCTGCATCA
Organism: Scolopax mira; assembly: GCA_004320125.1. Lineage (NCBI taxonomy): Eukaryota > Metazoa > Chordata > Aves > Charadriiformes > Scolopacidae > Scolopax > Scolopax mira. The sequence continues at coordinate 545,884 of BJBW01002144.1, read as the reverse complement.
TCACTGCTTATTAAAAATCTGCCTCATTGTTTAATTAAACGTTCAAGCCTACATACTTCACCGTATTCTCAAGGACTACTTTGTGTACTGCACAGAATGTCAAAATTACAAATTCACAGATTATCAACCTTTTCCTTAATTTTAAAAATAACATTTGAATTCTGAAAGCAGTTTGACCTGTATTCCTGGGGTTTTTTTAATTCCTTGAGGATAAAGACCTTCCACAGAATAAGATGACTTTTTATCAGCTTGACCTAGAGAAAAATATGACACAGATTTATATTCATACACTGTTTTCTGATTTTGATGTGGATCCAACTCTGCCATCCTTACTCAGGACAGCAGATTTAGGTCTTCAGTGCCTAAAGAGTGAAGATCTAGAGCCTAATGATATCTGCAATAAGCAATTACAAGTTCTAGACAAGGGTGAACTGAAAAGATGGGGAGGGGGGCTTACTTCATTTCATTAAGATAATGCAGTGGGAAAGGTGAATAAGTGAAAGAGTGCATGTGCATGAGAGAAAGAGCTCAGCAAACAGACTTCTTAAATTAGATGGATCCTCAGTTTGTGTTACCTTGCTTGCCCTTCAGGACAAGCACAGAGGTAAAGCAGTTTGTTTTTTGGTTTGTTTTTTTTTTTTTTTTTCAGGAAGTTGCTCTTTTGAGGATGCTCATGGCTAGTAAAGGAAGGTCATTTCTCAATAACAGTGTTCTTTGAAATGAGTAGTGATCACATACAATATAACTAGTATATCCTCGTGTCTAATCACTTGAGACGTGCAAATTTTTCTTTGCTCTTCCCCTCCTCCTGCTTGATATAGAACATGCAAGGAAAACCAACACTATTTCAGATATCACTCATCCACAAGGAGCACACCTAGAAGGAGAGGGGAAAGTTGATAGATTGGGAACTGAGGGTATTTGTGGAGAAGGAAAGAAGGTCATTCCTAGTAACCAGCATTCCTCAAGCTCCAGTATCCCAATTACTAATTTACCCAGGAGAATCTCAAATTTCAAAAACTGTCAAATAGAGACAGTGCAGCATTGGTCTATCAAGTATTGCACGGGCTCTTGAAGCATCAGAGAAGGAGCAATATTTGCCAGTGGAGCTCCTATAGTTGCACAGAAGATACCTGAAAATCCAGAATTCATTCAAACTGCCACAGTCTGTTGCATCAGGTTTTAAGGTTCCTACCTACACAATCTCCATTTTTGTGGGAAAATGCATCCCATTTATTGTTAATTCCACTAGCTCTAAAAAACAGAGTAATTTTATTTACATTAACAGTGTTTTGACAGGGATCAATTTCACTCAATATATAATATTCTTTTTAAAAATATGGCACTTGTCTAATTTTAAAAGATGAATATTGCTCTATGACACTGGAGATAGAACGTGCAAATACCACAGGCAAATAGGATTAATGCTACTCCTCTAGGATAAAGAAACAGAGCAGGTCACCCCTTTCTTTTTTCCCCCCTCCGAATTGTTGCTTTATGCTGGAATCTGTGTAAATAGGTTGTAAGTTCTTACTTGGAGCCAAATGAAGTTTGAGACTTTTAAAACCAACTGGAGGTTTTAGCAGCCTTTCTTCCCTGAAACAGGATTTCAGATTGCACGCTTAAACCCTTCTGTCAATTCTGAGAGAGTTGGGCTACTTGTGCTTCAGGTTGAAATCTCCCATGTTGTTAGCAAAAACAAGATGATGGAAAGGTAAACATCTTACTTATTATATGCTCATTCCTTGAGCAAAACAGAGCTTCAGCCTTAGCAAGCTGTGGCAGTATAACACATTGTAAAAACAGTAACAATAGCAAAAATTATTAAACATTTATCTCTCCCGTGAGTGAACATCTGGCATGTATCAAAATGCTGCCTTGGGGATTTAGCACCAGAACCTTTAAGGTTTTATGCGACAGTGCCTAGAGAGGGCAATAATAGAGCATATTCCACATAGGTTTTTTAATCACTGGCCTCTTGAAAATATCAAGAGCAGAAGTTGAACCACATATCACTTTATAAATGAAATGCTAGTATTCTCGTTTGTGACACAGGAACAAAATATCAACTGCATTTTTAATTAACTAAGAAGAAATTTAAAATAAACAGTGGGGGGGAATCATACAAAATATGACATTGCAGATAGCAAACAGATGTGATACAGGTTCTCTTTTTAGATCTTACATGAAGGACACTTTGCTAAGGGGAAGGACTCTCCTGACCTATGAATTTTTCCAACGTTTTCAGCTCACTACCTCTACAAAGCTTTTTTTCTCTTTCATCTAAGTCTTAGGAAAGTTGCAGGAAATCACTAAGAAAAGCCAGTCAAACAGGATGTCCCTAGGAGATAGGTAGACACACACATCCATACACAAGTATCATGTGACAGATCCGGGTCCAATCACAGATGCTCAAAGATTAAGTCCTCACAGTCTCAATGCTACAAATAAACTAAGAGCTGTTACCTACAAGAAAACACTGTTTTTCGCCATAAACTGGTGAATCCTCCTCACTCAGCAGGAGATGGGTCACCTCCTGTGTCACCAAAACAGCAGCATGAACTTGGGGGTCCCATCCAACACCAGCTGAGCGCCCTAACCACACAGGCACAGCAAGCTCAGGGCCACCAACAATGTTGTGACCGTACAATTCCACCTTAGCTCACGCACCCCATTCTAGAGCAGATAACAGATATGGTGGCATTAAAATTGCATCTCTAATATTTTCTTTCAAAAAACATCTTTAGAAAAATGTATTAATCTGTTTCTAAATCTTCCAAGGAGCTCTAAAGTACTTGGGAAGAGGGAGAAGAGTGAGTGGGGTTCATAGTTTATGATTACATAAGGCTTTTTTTTAGTAGGGATGAGACAAAGATTTATGGAATGCAAGGAAGGAATGCGTGTAATGTGAATGATATTGGGAAGCATCAGAGAAAAACCTGATAGTGAAGATTAAAGTGCAGGGCCTCATATGGATCACGTGTTAGGTCAAGATACAAATGTGAGAGGAGAATATAAAAGAGTTCTGTCTGGTCTCTTGTTATAATAAGAAATTATTATACAACTGTATAGCCATGTTCTCAAACAGCACTTCCCTCTCTCCCCTTAATAACCACATTGTTTTTATTTTTTTAATGGAAGAAGAAAAACTTTAAATTTTTGTGATTGTGTTATTGTTACCATGACTGTCCCAGGGTCCTAAGCTCATAACTAACCCTGTTAGCTTCTTAAATAAGACATACAACAACTAAACAATTTCTCATGATTTGGGCTTTTTCTTAGCAATATTTTAAGATCTATTAATACTTTCTGTTAAATTTTACTATATGTGTTAGTATTAAAAATAAATAAATGTAAAAGTTCAGCTATTTATCTTATTTAAGTGGTCTCCTAATGTATTTGAGATCCAATGTAAGTTCATAACAGATTTACTTTCTTCATAAAGGACCCTAGTTAGTTTGTCTGTAGATGTTCAATACAAGGGTTCTGAATTAATGCATTTTGAAGGAGGTAAAGATACTGAAAAAAACCAGAATTATACAGGGAATATAAGTTAGTTTAGTACTTACACAGCATAGCATTTCTGGGTAGCATAAAGGATTCCTCTCATGAATTCAACCCTGATTAAACCAACAGTAGATTTGGTGCAAGAGGGTAAAGAATGGGAAAGAGAAAAGTCCGGTGTCACAGGGAAAAGGAGGAAGAAAATAATGAACTGACAGACTTTATATTCAATACACTAGTTTTGCATTGTTTAAAAAACCCCCAAATGATATCCTATAAAAGCTAGGAACATATTTGTTGATGATAAGGACTCAGGATTTGTTGGTATCACAAGACAGTGCTCTAAAAGGAGAGGTAGCAGTCAATAGCTTACACTGTTGAAGAAAGTAGCAACACAGACTCTAGTGTGAGATGTGACTCAGTTTTTCCTCACCTCGGGAAAGCAGCACTGCCATTAGCTCTGCAAATATACTCAGCTATTTCAGCGCTAAGTAACCTAAGTTTAAAATTGTATTTGTAGCATGAAATGAAATTATGATGCCAAAGTAAAATAAACGTCAAGCATACTCAGTCAATCATCTGTATCATTCTTTATGGCTCTCATTTCTATTTGATATTGAATTGCTCACTTTTTAAAATTCAAATAACTCCCTCATCGATCTGGTCCTGAATGATTTTACTGAACGTATCTTTTTAGTATCTAACACACTGTGATTTTGTTCCACATATGTTGTGCACTAGCTGATTCCATCCTAACCTCACAAAACATATTAAGCTTAATAAATATATTTATGAGAATTACTTTGTATAGTCCTTATGCAATCAGCCATGCTGTGTATGATAGCCCAAGACGATGAAAACCCATTGACTTTTTGTAGCAAATTAGTCTACCACCTAATCGGTGAACCCTGCTAAGCTTTTGAATTATGACGAGAACCAGCAGCTCAGTTAGAACACTCAAATGAATTATATCAATTCATAAACTTGTTCATGTCCAGATTTCATTAGCCACACATTAACAGCATTTTATGTTTATTACTGCTCTGACATAATCTATAAATAACTGAAATGCTAATCATAGTGTTCTGCCGGGCATCATCATTTAATCATAAAGAGATACATTATTATAAACTATAATAGATAATAACAAGTCCGGGTCAATGGCCGCATATTAAAAGATCACAATTATATCCTATAAGGGTATGTACCTCATACATTTGGTGACACAAAGGTCCATATCTAATCACTTGCAAATGTTTCCCCTCTGACATACTTACAGTACAAGGTGACACAATTAAGAAAATATGCTTGTAAAACAGGGCAATCTTTGAGCATCAAAGTAAACAGAGAACAATTAATAGTGAGGGAAAACATTATAGCATTTGCCAATGGCAATTCTATTTAACTCTTCGTCTCTGGGTTTGTTTTTCTCTACTAAAAGAAATTATAATCACAACATTGAGAGAGCTTATTACACAGAAGAATACGGACTTATTACTGCAGCAGCTACTGAGCCAGGGCTGCTGATGTTACCATTTGGGCTAAAAATGTAAACCAAAGGGTTAAGCTGCCTTTCTTTTGCAATCCTATTGTCTACTCTAATGCATTCTTTCAATGACCTTATGTCATAAAAACCCTGTGATATTCAAATATAGCCTGTATGCTTTCTTTGAAAGAACACCTATTGACTGAAGCTATTTCCAATGTCCATTTTGCAGTCCCCTCTTACATTCAGGCATTCTGACATTACAGCTGATTCCTTTTTTCCCCCAAACAGACAAATAATCCAGATTATATATTTAATTTAAAATCATGATGGAGCCAGTAGCTTGCCAACTGACAGTAGTTCCATTTTTTTACTGAGGTAAAAACATCCTGGCCAAATGCTAGCTACTAAACAAATAATTCTAAACTAATTCTAAGTGAGAAGTGAGTCTGACCCAAGGACCAAGAATTAATTGCATGTTATTAGAATAGTTGTTTTCTGTGGGGTTGCAGGTTTTTTTGTAGGATTTGTGTTGGGTTTGGTTTTTTGGTATTTTATGGTGGTGGTGTGTTCTTTTTTTTTTTAAAAAAAAACAAAACAAAACAGAAAATTAGACTAATTTAAAGCTTTAGTTGAATAGGAAGCAGAGATGTAGTCTGTCATTGCGAGCACTTGCACCTCATAGCTCAGGGTGAACTGAGGGAGATAAAGAAAGGAATGTAAAACACTATGGAAACCAACCTCTGGAGACTTAATATTCTGATCAGCTCACCTCCGAACATCTGGCTCTTAAATGTTCAAGCACAAAAACAAGAGAGCTAATGAAAGCAGTACATATTATCTCTCCCATCAATGTACCTCACAAACACCTGCTAAAATTAAAACAAATTGAATCTTGATTGCTGATTAAGTACCCCTTCTTTAGCTAGATATTCTGTCATTATTTGCCCTGGCGCACAATGCATAAACTGATGAAAAGCTTGTGGTGGGCTGCAGCAGCAAAGGTTGATAAAAGACGATTGAGACATAGATGCATGTAAACCAGCACATTAACTTTATGTATTCTAGCCCTCAAAAAGTTAGTTTTAGATTTTTTTCCTCATTTCCAGGGCAAAAATTAATTTCTTTCATTTAAAATAGAAAGCACATAAACCGAACACATTTTTTCTCCAGAACATTCACATAATAGGGAAGAGTTGATAGATGGACCTCACAGTATTTACTAACATCGCTGCCCAACTACTGAGCTGAAAAATCTCTCTGAACAGTACTACTGTGCCTAGTGTGCTTTTTAGGCATTAGCAAGTATGTGTGAAGACTTTCAAGCATTTATACACGAATGCCTATGAAAAAAAGAACACAAAAGCTGTTCAGGAATGTATGGCCTCTATTTATCTTAAATAGATGCTTCGGCAATGGCAAGAGAAAGGTTATATAGTTTACTGCCAATAAACTAGGGGAATGCTCTGCTTGCACACTTCAGGCAGGATAAAAACATCCATTATGATTTTCATCACACCAATATAAATACACTCTAAATACACTAATGACAGATGTGTGGCTAATCTACCATGTTAACTTCATTTGAGAAGTTGTGGTTTTGTTCAAACTTTATTAGGTAAACTTGAATTAATCCCAATACATTTTAAGCCAGTATTTAATCTAGTTTAAGTATGTTTCCAGATATCATAAACTCTTCAGATATCATTGTGTTTACAATATATATATATGTATTCATGTAAATTTCACTGTTAAAATAATCAACTTTTGACTCATGGTTCTCTGACAATCAAAAAAGAAAAAAACCAGCAACATGACAGTGTGTAAATCCTTCTTAACAACAGCATCTACAAAACCTGTTTCTTGACTGACAATAAGGTCATAACAGCACATATGTTTGGCATATGTATTTCATCAATGGTGATTACAAAGTGAACAAAGAATTAGCTTCAAAATGATGGGTTACTTAAAGATCTGGAGGAGGACATTTAAACAAAAGAAATGTCCTGAATCACTTACTATAGCTTGACTTTTTTTCCCCTTATTGCATTCTAAATTATTTAAATATACTATTAGACATCATATTGGAAAAAAACAGATGTTTTCTAATTATGAACTGATTTTACAGTGTGATGGTGTCACATATTTAAATTACAAATACACATTTTTAGCATTCCAGCTGTGCTTTACAAGAGTTTAATTTGCTTCTCGTGATATGTCACGTTGCACCTGCCTTTTAAAAACTACTATAAATGTAAAACATTAGCCAAGCACAAGTATTAAGACATGCTGATGAATTCTGAAGATTTTTACATCTTATAGAAGATGAAATTTATACAAAAATTTAATAATGAACCAGCTAAATGTTTATTTTAAATAACATTTACAAATATTTTAGAGAAGTACCAAATGGGACTGATGACTTGTGTGTATGTACATTGGCAGTACAGAAAATTAAATTTGTGCCGCTCTGCTCCTTTCTTACACAAGGTATCCCGCAGTACTCTATAAACTAATGAGGCTAAATACTGATAATACAGTAAAATTTTGTCAGAAGTCAGCTATACTGTCAGCCACTACACACATGTAGACATTTATTACAGTATTATCAATGGGACAAGTACTGGCCACAGCACAAGAGTTATTAATATTCTTTCAAAGACAGTCCATCAGTTTGGAGCTTTCTAGCTGACGGGATTAGAGATAAACAGCAAAAATACCAGCCTAACGTCTCATGTGAAATACATAAGAACTATTTGCATTAGCACTGGCTGGTTATGTGAACTTGAATTTCCTATTTTAACACCCAGGTACTCCTTATTGGTTTACATTTACCCCTCACACAAATTATGCACGTGGATATCTGTGACTCCATACACACAGAATCCAACACACATTTACGACTATCAATATCTAAATCAGAACAGGGACATCATCAATGACAATGCTGTTGATAAACTATGATGATAAGAATCAAAGAGCAATAGTTTCTAGGAGAACAGATTTTAAACTTTGAAGTAATTAGCTTGTGATTCACATAAATGTGACAACACAGTGGGAGCATACACAGCTATTTATTGTCTCGTACACTCCCTAGAAATAGCAATTATGGATTTAGCTTTGTATGCAGGTGTATGGAAAGAGATAGAGTAAACAACTCATGGAGAAAATGCAACACTGTTGGCGCACCTTTTAAACCTGGTCATCTAACAGCAAAGAAACCTTAGAAGCACTTGTCTAATGATTACTAAGATATATTAAAGAATATTATAGATGAACATAGATGCTTCTTTAGAGCTGGTGATTCACTGCACACTTTCTCAACACACTCAGGGACCTACTCATTAGCAGTCTAATCCTACCACAAATAAATTAAAGGAATCTTTTGCACTGACACCAATGGGAACTGGAACAGGCTCAATCAACGTACTGTAAAATTCATCACTGTAGTCTGTACTGGATCCTTGGTACTGAGTGAGGCCAGCAGAAAGGGGACTGGCCCTACCTTCCTAGTCCTTTGAAAAAGCACTGCCATTCCATGTACCATAGCACAGCACAGAATCCATCTTCCCCAAAGTACACTGCTGTTGTCTTTGCAACCTCATCTGGCACCACAAAGCCCTCAGCATGCACACCAGCTCCTCACCCACACAAAACAAAATGCAAAGGGAAAAGTGAAAGGAGGGCAGGGAAAACCCAATGGGAAACATGGCAGTGAGGCAGTTGCCGTATCAAAATGTGTTGTAATGTATTTCAAAATATAAGATTTTTGGCAGCTACACATAATCATACCTGCCATTCAAAAGTTTCCATGCACTTAAATATATTTGAGAATAAATGTGAGGGCATTTGGACCACATAAAGTGTTATAAGTCCTTTGGACACATTTTACAGAGACGTTTTCAGGGTGAAGCTGTGTTACAAAACAGAATGATTCTTCCTCAGGAGACCTTTCAAAGATTCCTACTTGAGTTTTGACATGCGCTTTTTGTTTCCACACTGCGTGATGCAATAGTCTTTGTCATATACTGCAGTGTCATAAATAGGCAGATAGAGATCATGTATGCTTTACTAGAGATAAAAAATGGATGCTCCACAGATCTCAAGATTTTCAACCAGTCATTAGGGAAATTACTTTTGCTTCTCTGCCATGAAGTTCATAGTACAAGGAGCAAATATGCTATGCTCTCTGCAGGTTAAGTCATTTTGCAGGAATCTGAACTTTATGCAATAGACATACTAGAAGCAGAATAAATGATTTACGTGCATCTTTCTTTTTTGTATCACATTTGGAAAATTAATGGAATATTTATCTTGCATTTTGTACAATTAATTTTTTTCAGCCTAATTTCAGAACTTAATGCAGTCTGGAAGCAATAATACTTAAACAAAAAATTCTCAAAACTGTCTGAATTTCTCTAGTCTCATGATTTTCAATTGCAAACAATATTCTCATTTTTATTGAACATGGCAAGACAAAAACTTACTCCATTTAAAATTACTTATGTCCATCACATACTTACAGTGAAATGACTAACAACAGAAGACAGAGCTGGGATAACCAAGCTCATTCCAGTAAGGTGGATTTTGAGACAAGCTTTAAATTTTTATTTCCTTTTTGAAAAAAATGTTATCCTTTCATCCCACTTTACCTTGACCAAAACAAATCTGCAGTGTGATCACTTCATGGCAAAGAAAGCATGGAAGGGACTCACCTTTTTTCTTCCACCAACAGCCAGAAAAGACATAAACATGGATCAGATGTGAAGATGCTCACACTATGATGGCAGGTGCGACTATGAAGGATACTGTCCCACTCGATTTGCCACCTATATGCTTTACCTACTCTAATAAAACAGGAAATATATTGACCTGCTCTGCAAAATGCTTTAACCTATAGCACAGTAGACAAATGATATTTATATGCTACTGGATCTAGCCCAATTCCCTATTAAGTCAGAACTTCCTCATTTACTCAGTTTGCAAAAGTGTCAGGTTTATGGTTTTTCACAGGTACAGTGGGTTTTTAAGTAAGTGTTTTCTGTTCCTGTTCTTGAAACAATATAAATAAAATGAAAAAAACTGATTATTTTTTGCTCTAGGATTTGGCATGTTTAGTATCATCCCTAATTCTTCTTCTCCCACTGTTTTAATAAAGGAGGAAAAGAGAAATCAAATCTTCAGTCCATGTTCCAGGAATGCTTTGTCTGGGCTTTCATGCTATTGCTTCCTGTATCATGGAAGTAATATCAAATTGGAAATATTTCTGCTTAGCAACTTCAGCAATTCTAAATTAAGAGACTCTAGTTTATTGGCTTTCAATGCTTGAGCAGGCTAAGAATGTGTAAGCAAGAAAGATTTCATTTAGAAAGAGGAGTGAAATGCCCATGATACCAACAGAGACATTAAGAGAGATTAGGCCATATTCATAAACCACTTTTCAGCTTCTAGATTATCAGAAATAATGAATGCCACTAATTAAAGGAAACATTTTTTGAAATAAAGAAAATTAATTTTTAACTCAGTAATAGCTCATGATATAAAATTGTTTTTACATGGACATAAAACAGTTTTTACATTGTTGTACTGAAATAGGCATTGACCAATACTTGCTTTAGAGTAGATGATCATTAGGTCATACTCTATGCGTAATATAACTGTCAAGAAATTGGAAAAAACATTCCACTAAACAGATACTTAAAATTTGTCTTAGAAAATACTTAGAGTTTTCCATTAACCATGCTGTAGTTGTAATCTCAATAGATATCAGCAACAATCCTCAGAAAACAGTGAGAATTGTACATAATTTGAAATGAATCATACAACCAAGCAACTACTCAAGAACCATTTAAGGAGCAAATTATGATCCTGTAGGCAAGTAAGGCAAGAATATGAAAAGTGTTTAGAAAAATTTAAAAATGAAATGAAAGTCTTTTGAGGAAGATTTTCTTTCTGTGATAGAGTTCTATTTCTGAAATAAATGTATGTCTCTCCCATTTTTGTTCCTATTTTTCATAGATCATTATTAACATCTGATTAATTCATTTAACTTTAAATGAGGGGGGCTAAATTTAATTTTAAAATCTTACTTCCTTTATTTTAAAAGAGTTCAACGATGTCCAAATGAAAAAGCACATGAAACAAAGATGCTTTAAATTCTATTGGTATCCTAGTTACTTTGAAATTTAGCTGGAGAGTAACAGCATTACCCTTGTGTCATATTACTGCACTTAACGCAGCTGGATCACAACCCTTCAGCTGGTCAGAAAATGCACTGGATGTTTTCTGTAGTTGCTTCTTAAGAGATCTCGGAAGCATAGAATACTGCTGAAAGTTTAGCCAAAACATCTACAGAGATCATTTAGCTCTCCGCATTTCATTTTAAGTCCATGAAGTAGTCACTCAACTGAAGTGGTCTCTGCAGAGGTGCTTCAGAAGTGCTCTGCAGCAGAGAAGTGATCCATAGCGTGATCTGCCTTCTGAAGAACAGGATTCAGGGGGTTTCCCCCGAAAAGGCATCTGTCAATAAAGAGACAGACTTGCCATTGATGTAAAATGGCAGAGAGAGGTTGGTGTCAGTAAACCTGTGGTGATTTATCCCTCGTGAGGACCCCAAATGTATTGAAATCTCATTCAGTTTGTTAACAACATTCACCTTGAGCTGACTGGGAAGGCAAGATCAAAACAATAGTAAAGCTTCATTTCAGGGGGAAAAATACTATTAGAATATTTGAAGTTATGATGAGAAAGATTAATCATTTCCCAACGTGAATGACAAAATTCCAGCAAAAAAAATACAAAATATATATTAAAAATAAAGCTAGAAACTACCATTTTAAGAATTTTTAAAATAGAACACAAAAAGAATGACTCCGAATTTCTGAAGCATTGGTAAATATGAAACAATTACTTATTATTTCATTAAAGTGGAGATGGGAAGGACCAATTCCTAACTCTCAGTGTTTGCCTCCTGGGGTCCTAGATAGCTTTTCCTGTCAAATTAAAAGGAAAAAAAAAGATAAATAAACATGAGAAATTAAGATTGTCTAGGTATATGAAGGAGAAAGGAAAAGAAACAAGGAAATAATGTTCCACAATTATTACCAGAGCTAAGAGAAACAAAATTACTTGATCATAAATTCAAGATAATCTGGTTTTCTTTATGAGTTTCCATTTTATTAATGAAAGGAAGGTAACACCTTAGCGTACCCGGATGAATTAAAATGCCTATTTGTAGAAGCAATCCTCCATAGGGGTCTTTAATAGAATCTGTGAACAATTCTGGAGTCAGATAATTTAGCTGTAAAAAGGCAATATTAATAGCTCACCTCTCTCGATACACAGACCAGTCTGGACAAAAGTAGAAAGAAGGGAATATTGGCACGAAAGACTGTGTGGCTTATTTGTATTATCATAACTTCCATGCAGCCAAGCAGCTTTACATGCAAGCAGCACTTTAAAAAGGGGAGAAAGTTGACAAGCACAGAATCTGTAAACTGTCTGTCAGCCTTGCTTATCAAATTCAACATATACATAAAGCGAGCCTTGAGCAGAAGCAAGCTTGGAATATTAAATTCAATCCAAAATAAAAAGTATTAAATACCTGAAAAGACTGAGGGTTTATTATTTTATTTAAAAACTGCAGCAAGTCTCCTTTAGAGCAAGAACTCCTTCTCTCAGCCAGTATCAGCAGGGAGGGGCAGATCCTGAGCTGGTATAAATAATCCTATTTACAACACCAAACTCAGCTGAGCTGTTTATCCCGGCCGAGAATCTGTCCCTGTGGCTCTTCGCATTAGCTCGATTCAGCTTAAATCTAACAGCCTCTGGTCAGACTTTGGGCGAGTTCTTTTTTGTTGTTTTGTTCTATGCCTATATGTGGTCTGCTCCCGTGGTTTGCGCGAAGTTGGAATACAATACTCTCTCCAAGTCTGCAGTACGATACAGTGGGATACTATTTCACAGATTTTTTTTTCATCTCATTATTCTAAAAAGAAAAAAAAAGTATCTTCTCTTAAATATAATTGTTCAAACACTTCAACTTAACTCCTCAGCAGGATTAAATACACCTGAAAAAATATCTAGGTATTTTATCTGCACCAGCTCTTGAAATAAAAGTTCCCATAAGTTTTCAGAGTCTTTGTCCTGAAAAATGTATGTGCATAAAAATGTATGTTAGTATGTTATTTTAATAATCTAGCATACTGAAAAAGACAATTACTTTAACAGTGCAAAATATTTACTTCCTAATTTTAAAGAGGATTTTCTCATTAACTTTTTAACCTATGGAAAGAGAGCATATAAAACATATAAAGTATCTTCTCTCACTTATTTTGAACAAATCTGACAAAGATGTTCCTCATGAAAATTCCAATCAGACCTTATTAACTGCAGTTAAATTCCATACATGGCAGATAGTATCTATGAATAGAAATACGAAGGAAAAAAAAATAAGAGGAAACAGTTCAGCCTATCTATGGGTACCTGCTATTGCCTATACTATGGAAGTAGGATAATTTCAGTCTTCAGAAAACCAGGGTTTTGTTATTTGGGGTTTAAAATTGTACCAATGCTCTCTTTTCAGAGAGGAGGGCTGCAAGAGGCAAAAAATTTCTTTACCTCAGCCTCTGGCAATTTGCACATTTCATAAAGATCAAAATGGTGATTAGTGTTGAATCATGAGAAGAACCACAAAACCACGTGTTTACTAGGAAATTGTAAGAAGACCTGCTTAGAAAGTTTAAACAGAAAATATAGAATATCGACTTTTTAAACTCACTCAAGTTGGTTTTGATGATGAACTGGCTTTATTAGCAAGATTGGAAGAAAGGTATTATCAAAAACATAAATATTCCAGCCTGACAAATTTTCTGTTGCGTGTAAAAGTTTTGCTTCATTCTCCATCTTTTCTAAAGACTGTCCTCCAATAAGATTTAATCTCCTGTGATGAGAGTACCCCTCTCTACTTAGAAAGGGTAGGGTGGACGGGAGAAAAAAAAGAAAAACAAAAAAAAAGAGAGAGAAAGAGAAGGAGCACAAGAGTGCACACCGAAATATTCAAGAGAGCAATATAACAGAAGAGGAAAGCGAGCCTATATGAGAGCATCAGGCATTATCTGCAACTACATGTAGCCCTCATGGCAACAGAATGAATTACATTGACTAAAACATTTTTGATTTTCTCATTAAATATTTTTAATTTCTCTTAAAAACAATTCTCATAATCTCCTAAAAGAAATATCCAAACTTCGTCTTCTAAGTATATCTATTCACAAGGTAAAATATAGCACACCGCCCTAATCAAATATCCAAACAATTGTTCCACTCATGTAATAATAGTGTGAATGACAACAAGAATCTGATTTCACATCAGATATCACTACGAATAACTCCTCAAAACCTGTGAGTGATCTTTAGTGTATACTTCTATAGAATTTCTTATTTCACAAATGTTATCCAGCTTCACCGCAGGAAAAAAAAATCTACCATTCTCAATAACAGTTTAGTACAATGAAACCAAGCCATATTTGTCAGATTATGAAAATCTAGCTTTCTCTTATGGGAAAGGTGAAGGTGACAAGTAAGGCTTAATCCACACTTAAATGACTTTCAGGGAAATCTTCTGTTACTATAGTGTTCAAAACCACACACTGCAATGCAACCAGTGAGTAAACCCCTGGAGTTCAAACTCCCTTCTGAATTCCAACGTCCAGGCTACAGAGAGCTACTATCAAGCTGCAGTACGATGGATCCATTTTCATGAATAGACAGGTAAGCAATAAGTCTATGCTTTTTTCTTTCTTTCTTCTTTATTTTAATATCTATTCAGTCTTGTTATTGGGCTATTATATTTTGCTGTTGCAATTTAAACCTTTTATCAAAAATAAATCTTTGAGTTCTATTATCTTGTAACAATTCTGTAGGGACATGCATTTCAAAAAGCTGAAAGAAAAAAATGAGAATGGAAAGATACTTTTTTGCAGGCCGCTATTAAAGGTTTCATACTGCTACATTAAACTATAATAAAGTATTTTTAATAATAATTCATTACTATTCCATAATAATCAAGGGATATGTTATGCTATATTAATCAACAATTCTTTTTCCCTAACTTTAAAAATCATTCATTTGAAATAGCATATTATTTTAGTGTTATCTTGTAGACAATTTATAATGACTTAAAGCATATGGATAGTTTCTCATTCATGTGAGAGCTCATGAAATTTGCAAATCCTGTTGGTTCTTTCTTATATCTACTTTTAGTCAACAGACAGTCACTAACGTACTAGTGAAAAACACTTGACATGATGTGAGTGGTCACTGGCTTTGAGTTTTTTGAAGGTAATATTCCAAGAGAGGAAGATAAGGAAAAAATAAATGAAATGAATTAAACTAGTTGTGAAATCTGGAGGAAACCTGCACAATTGCAGAAACATGAGGAATCTGTTTCTCCCTGAGCCAGCATCAATGATTCATTAGCCACTTGCTAAAACTCAATAATCAGTTCATGAATTGCTGAGTTCAACCATTATGAAAACAATATATGGAATCAGTAAATAATGGCCTCTGATGAATCTGCTGTACTGTCTTGCTTCTTGGAAGAATAACAATAGAAAGATCCAGAATAAAAGTAGAAAAGGCAAGCAATTGAACCCAATAAATCATAAGGAGGCCTAACTTTGTACTGCACATGTGAAGGTACTCTGTTCATCCAACTTCTTTATTTAAACCTAGTTTTATAAAAAAGAGCTCATTTCCAAAAACTAGATTTCAGATTCTGTTGTAACATGCTAATTCTCAGAATGAAAAGAAAAAGTTTGGGGGTTTGGAGGAGGGGTTTTTTAATTTTTTTTAAACATGTTTGAAGTCAGAAAATTCTATGTTGAACAAAAATGGTACAAACAATTTTTCACATATAGTAATATGTTCTCACTGTCATGTCTCAGAAGAAATCTCTTGGGGCTCAAGATCTGTGCATGTCATTGGTAATAGCTGCATAGAAAATTAAGCCTCAACTGACTTCATCAAAAAAAAGGAAACCCCACCTCTAACGATATCTGAGCATTGTTTTAAAATAATTATTAATGAGACCATTTTTAGACTTCTAATATTAGTTACAGACATATATGCCAAATCTAAATTTGATATAGTAAGGGATTTCTTAAAAATGCTGGACTGGAAGATAATGAGTTCACAAATCTCTCCAGCACTCAGGAGAATGCAGGATCTTTACAGAATCTCAGGACCAATGCATCTTTCTTTCTCTGAATTGAAACCCTTACTGCCTCTGTTTTTTAAGTTTAAACTTGGAGGTTTGCTTCTGTGAATGGGGTTCCAAAGGAAATAAAAAAAAACCCTTCAGGCCCATCCAGCGTGTATTTTGAAAAATTTAGCTTCCCTAAGGTCTTAACAAAAGGAAATTCTACTTGTGGGAAGAGATGATTAATCCGAGACGCTCCAGTGTGCTGTATGTTGTAATGATGAAAAGGATGCTCAACAGGTCTAAGCCTTTCGAAGGGAGGGTCTTACTCATCTTTGCCAAGGTGTGGTTCATGAAGCATCTTTAGCTCTTGACATTGCAGAGGGCACCTCAGAATAATACAGCCTCTCTCCAGGGAACAAAATGAATTTCCAAGCCTTTTCTTTATCAGGTTAACATTTGACAAGCTTGCTTTAATGCTCTCATTCTCCCCAAGCATCTCAGATGAGGAGGACAGAAAAAGTTTGTGGCGGAGAAAGACAGAAGGAAAAGAAATTCAAGATTTTCAAAACACGGTGCCAAAAAGCACATTTTCTGTCCTTGCAGCAGACATCAGGTAATGAGTACGACTGGATGTACTGTGGATTATTCTAGAAGCTTGAGCTAAAGAAAATGAGTTTTGCTCAGCTCTTATACACAAAGACATACACAAAATCTTCTCAAATCTTATCGCTTAGGTGTATGGGCTCAAAATTGAGTAATGCTTAAATTCTAGTGTTCCACAGAGCCAACAGAAGTCTGTTAGTCCATGTTCAGCAATGCATTAATTTTCCTACTATTGAATTATTATTTATGTGATACCAAAGATGTGCACAAACCTTTAAAGGAAAACGAAAGGTGTAGCCACTGTCCAGAAGATCTGCTGTTCTAAGTTCATCCTAATATTGATACAAATAATGGAACACACTTTTGCTCTCTAAAATGGCAGTCAAAGCAAATTGGGCATTCTGAGCTGGGCTCTGGCAGCCTTTTGTATTGCTTTCATTAGAGTGTCAGACTCTAAAAAATAATGTGACAAAGGAAGGGTGGCTGGTGAGCTGGCAATCATACAACGTCTAAAGATCTGAGCTCTTCTGTAATGATCATATGTGATTTACAGAATCAAAGGGTCAAATTCTGCCCTCAATTACGCACCTATTGCTAGGTGGTACACCACCACATGGCACGTGAATTAGAGAGATTATTATATTTCTGAAGAAACAGAAAAATGGTCTGCAGCGTTCAAAGTAACAAATTCAGTGTTGATCATATATTAAATAATAACATATAAATGTACGAAAACATCAATGCATCTTCAGCACATTTTTTTAATACAGATACAGTTGGAGCAATATAACTGCTGCTGTCTTTGTTTCTAGTCTAATATTCTGTGTTTCTAATATTTTTCTAGTCTAATATTCTGTGTAGGAATATGCTCCACAAGCCAAACTTTGGAAAAGAAAAAATTGGCATTGTTTCAGTTTGCTTGAACACCGAAGCAGCAGCTAAGTTTGTCAGTAGTTCCCCTCTAACAGCCCTGCCCCTCTGACGTTACCGTGGCACAAGAGTTTCCGCAAATGCTCATTTCTGTTCCTCCTTTAACTAAAGCCTACACCTTCTAAAAAAGGATTAATGCCATTTATTCCTCAGGAAAATTTATCAGATGCACAAGCTTTTTAATTTAGTATGAAGTTGCCTGTACCCCCAGGAATCGGAAACACTACAGATTTCAATTGCTGGCTACTGCTTTTTGTTACATGGCCACCATCCTACAATCCCAAATGTGCTGAACTTGGTGAGTTTCTCCACTCTCTTTAGTGGGATTTCATTCAGGTACCCTGACAGGTGCTATAAGGAAAAGTGGAGCTGAAAGTCTCAGCTGGCTAGAGGCATTTCTGTTATCCCTTTTATGTAAACACATGACCAAGAAGAGAAAATTACTGCTGATAAAAACAGCCTCTCATCCACACTTTGTGAAATAGCTAGTGCAGTCTCTTTTAGGAAAATGCATTCAATCACTTTCTCCAAAGACATATGTACATGCATACACATACATATACAGCTTAAAAAGAGAAGGCTGTCATATCCAAAATTTGTATAGAAACAAATTCTCTTTAATGATTACTTTGACTACAGGCTTTAGATTTTCCCAACACCTACGTGCATTTGATTTTGACCCATAAAGGCCAGTCTCCTGCAACAATCAGCAAAGAATGCTGGCATTAGGGGAAATACTGCATCAACAGAAGTAAACTCCAATTGACAGATACACAGATTTTCATCTTAATTGCATGCTTTTAGGCCTTCAAAGCATGTTTCAAAATTATCAGTGTATTGTAGCATTTGTTTTGAAATACAATTAATATTTATTCTATGAATTCTTCTTCTTTCCAAAATAATAATATTTGTGTAATTATTGTAAATAAATCTAATTACTTTTTTACTTCCAGCTAGAAATAAATTCTGACTTTCCATTCAGACAAAATCCACATCCGTAAAGTTAGGGACAGTTGCAAAAGCAATCTAATCAGCAAATGGAATTGCAAACAGGGGGAATGAATGGGAAAAAAAATCAGGACTATTAAAAACATCTTCATTGATTTGGATGTGCCAGAGAAACTCCATTGCCCCAACCACTCTATGTCTCTTTCATCTAACTAGAATAAACTACTCTGTGATTTATGTTGTAAGCACTGTGTTTCCATGTCATTTCAAAAGAACAGAATTTTCTGGATCTTCTCTTTCTTAGTTAATACACATGCACACACAAAACATATGTTAATAACTTCAGACCACAAATTTAATTTATCTCAGCTTTCCACCTGACATCATTTCTTGTCATGTGGCGCATACCCATCCGTAAACAAAATGGGGATTCATTACCATAGCAACAGAGAGAGTGACTTTGATCAGCTTCAATGATTATTTGTAGGCACACACGTTTACAGATATCAAAATCCTAAGTGAAGGCTGATTACCTTTTTTTTTAAAAAAAAAAAAATGAAAGCAGTTAAGTTGGTTTATATGTATGAGAAAGAATGCATGCTAAAGACACTAAAAAATACCTCTGAATGGAAAATGAAGCTACTGGCCATTAGCCTGGTGTCACTTCTAGTTACTTGTGAATATATGTATTCCTAATACGAATAATGTGATGTATGTGTCCTGTGACCAATAAAGTATTTTCTTTTTTGTTCCCTGGCAGATGTGATACTTACGGCTGCACATGCAAGTGTTTTGGGGGCTGGCTCATGTGCAATGAGAAGAGGTGGTAGCCTGTAGCTTGACAGAGAAAAAGAAGAAAATTCTGAACAATGTGTTGAAAAAGACTACAGTCAGAGCTGCACAGGACCAGCTGTTTTTTTCTAATTAGAATAACAAAAATAGCACATGCTAAAATGTTTTTTTTTTCTCAAAAGCAATGAATGCTTTAGGATCTATAAGGAAAGAGCTCTAAAACCTATTTAGATGAAGGAATGTTTCAGGAGCCATATGGAGAAGAAAAAGAAAAAGCGAAAGTAGAGAAATGTTTTATTTTTAGCTAAATCTGAAGCATTTCAATTCTTCATCCAGTGTTACACAGAAATTATCTTACTTTTAAACTTCCAAAAATGTCAGTGCTGATGCTGCCTATTGTATCATGGCTTAAACAAGATATTTTAAAATACTTTGTGCATCGCGGTGATGCATTCCTTCCACATATTTTAGATTCCATTATATGCCGTGAACATGCATTGAGATATATTACTTATGATATATCTGTGTTCCAGTAATGTATGATAGCTGCACATAATGAAGTATGTGACAAACACTCAAAACACACAGTGTATCATCAGTCTTTTTTCTTTCCTTTTTTTTTTTTTTTTTTTTTTAATTTTTCTCCCCTTTTCCTGAAGCACTGATGATTCAAAACTTTGAATACAGGAATAACATTTTTAACAGCTACGGCATTGTGGACATCTGCACTGTTGGAGTACTTTAGAATAAAGTCACATGGCCATAGGGAAATTTCACAGAATTAAAATCACAGTGACTTGCCAAGGTGAATAACTAGTTTGTTTTCAGCTGTGCTCCTCATGAATAATTACCAAGCAGGCATATCCTAAAGCTAGCACAAGCTGTCATTTCACCAGAAATATTCAATATTTAAAACAGAATTTAGAATTTCATAAATGAAAATAATTACAGCACAGGCAAAATAGCACAGTTCAAGTGCTGTCATGTACTTCTTGCCTTTCTATGAGGCCTCCCAAAACCAACATGTTAGAGTCCTATTAAATTATTTTTACAACATAAAGAAAATGCAGAGAGAATTGCAAATATTTTTTTCCCCCAGAACTAATACTTTGCTAGCATTTTACTGACTATCTCTTTATCAAGCACAGAAAGAGAAAAGGCAGTACTATCCAGAGACTTCCTATTTGTTTCACTCCAGTTTGATGAAAAATGATCTGTCTATTCTTTTCCACCACTGTATGTGTGAGAGAGAGGCAACAGTAGTGTAAAGCTGGACAGGATGTGAAGCCCAGACCTATGCTACATCCATAAGAGAACATGGCATCCTCTGGGGAATGGCTCCTCAGCCATCAGTGTCCCACTTCTCCTGCACACTCACAGCAGAAATGGCCGTGGCCAACAAATAGCCAGCTACAGGGGACCGGAGCCTCGCTGCCCCACAAACAACCCTGTCTGCTTCAAGATCAGTGGGGACTTCTCTGCTATGTCAACAAATATCAGGTCATGACCCTAGGTCTTCTGCTTTTGCATTTCAGAGGGGATAAAAAAAGGGAGATTGTGAGCCAAGAGAAAAGCATGCCTTCCTTTCACACAAGGCTTAATATTGGCACATTATTATACTATTATGGAAATCTTTACTGGAGCTTGAATAATGCCATGAAATAGATATTGTGCTTGTTAATAAATTACATTTTCAAATGAGAGAGATTTTATCACCAAAACATCTCATGATTAATTTCTAATGTGAAGCTTATGGCCCTAACTTAAAACATTTGATTTTGCATTTGTGTTCAAAGGTTGAGCACTTAGTAAAGTTTTTATAAGAAACTCACTGAATTTTGAAAAAAAAAAAAAAAGTACAAACCCACTAACCTGTTAATCCACTATAACTTCATAACCTCAATTACAGCTCTTGAGATGAAGGTGATTAAAAATAAGTATTTTCCCCCATTTTCAAAGAGCAGGTCATACCTTCCAAAGAAATTCCGTTAAAAAATTTTCAATGATACATTAATGACAATAATTAAAATTGGTCAGAAATGTTCCACAAGACACGTTTCCCATTTTCTAACCAGTTCTAGCTTGGAGTTTTAACATTTCTAATAATACCAGTGCAGCAAGTAGGATTATTTCTATAGGAAATGAGAGTGGATAATATAAAGCTATATACACTATGATAAAAAGCTAGTAAAAAAGCCAGGGTATCAAAATTAGGAAATCACAGCTTCCAAATCTAAGTATGGACCAAGAGGCCAAATTTCTGCTGTAACAATTTTTTTTTTAATTAATAACTTATATTAATCAACATTTTACTAAACTTGGCCCACTGCTAAGATTTGTGGCACACCATTTTCTAATATATTTGATTAATTTACTGTTTTTGCTTCTGAGCAGGTCACAGTCCATCTAAACACATTCTCAAATGACAAAATGAATCAATAAAGTAAGGGTGCCAGATTGCAACAGGCAAAGCTGCAACTCAGTTTCTCAATTTTTTTGGATATGTTCAACTCTCAAGCATTAAGATTTAATTCTTTGGCTGATTATTCCCAAGATCAGCTCAGCATTGTAAACATGTATGCTTATATATTCAGCATTGATATTGCTAATATTCTCAAGAAATGAACCAACATTTTGCTTTTCTAACTAGTAGCCTCTATAATCAAATACTACATCATTCACAAATAGTTTAAAAAAAAAAACCCAAAAAAGAAACATAGTAAATTGAAATGCAAACAAAAATACATACAATTAAATCCCACTATTTACAAGAATGTGTGTTTAATTTTAGCCACAAAAATTATTGTAGACTAAGATATAGAAACCCCTCTCAAGTGATTGAATATGTTTCTTTGTGTTAATTGGTAAGTACATTTTGGGTTGCTCTAAAAACACAGCAGCTGTAAACTGTCTGGAGAAGAAAAATCCACAGGAGATACCCACCACCAGGGCTGTTCACATTCTTATGCCTGATGGTGAGATAAAATTCAAAATTAATGGTGTATTCAGTAGCATTATGATTCCTGCATCAAAATAACTTTTTATTTTTTTAAAGTTCTTTTGGGGTAACTAAATAAATTTATTGTTGCTGTGAAAAACACTGTACCTTACTGCGATCCTAAAATCAAAAGAAAATTCAGAAACATTCTCACAAATCTTTCTTGTCAACCCCAACATTTTTTAATGGCTTTTCTTTTTTCCTGCAATACTTCTATAAATACTTCTATAAATTGTTTTTGTGGCTAGTATTTTGGACCCTGCCTTCTTCCCATAGGGAGCAGGAGCTCCACCTTCTACTCTTCCATTTGCAATCCATTTTAATAACTTCATCTTCTCCAACAAAAAAGAATTTTGCCATTGTCTTTAGGGGAACGAGAAGAGATTTTTCAGTGAGCTAGGCTGTATAGGTTTTTGTCTCATTTTAATCAGGATGTTGGTTGCACAATTCAATACTGATTGTGTAATCAGAAAGCAAGTAGAAACAGAACACAAATGAATTACTATGGAAAAATTGTCCTCATAATGGGGTCATGAAGCATAGAGATATACATTTATAATACTCTGTCAAATTACATTATGCAAGGAAATAAATTATGTTAAGAGAAAGTATGTTTTAATTACAAGCACAATACTTCTTCAAATTGGGGAAAAATTGCTAACCCCTTTTTTATTATTATTATATAAATTTAGTATCAATATGCACAGAGTGTCTGCACTGGGTAGACATCCCCTGCTCTTAAGGAGTGTGTGTGATTGTGTGGGTGTGTACACAAAATTTTGGACAGTAAGTGTTTCCAATATTTTTTTTTTGCAGCTTTTTCCTGACCATCAACGTGTAAAATAAAGAGACTTAAATAGTAAGGCAATAGTAGTTTGTTATCATGTATATGACAACAGTTATACTGTGGTCTCACTAAGTGCACTGCAGATACAGTAGACTATTTAAATCACAGAAAATAGAATAGAGAATAAAAAGAGAAAGCATAAGGCTTGGGGTTTTTTTTAAGCCTTTCTTTTTTAATCTAAAAAAAACATTTAAAGGACAGCATCCTGGTGAGAAAGAGGATGTTGTTTGGATACACAATTCACCTTATAATTGCAAATTAATTTTGAATAGGTCCATAGGTAAACAAACTTTTTATAACCCATTAAAAAAATGGCATAACATAACAGGTATTAGTCATGCCTGTCTGTTAGATAAATTTAAACATTCTCCATCTTTTAAAACCTTTATTTTTCCATAAGTATGTTTTAGCAACAAATCAAATAATAGTCACTCTAAGTGCTGAGTATAAAATAGAGCATTTTCCAGTACTATTGCAGCCTATATATGCAGTATTAACCACAAAGCAATAGCTACAAAAAGAAGTCTCAGCTGTAAGACCACTATCCAGGCTAAAGGTGTGTCCCTCCTCCCAGCCCCAGTTTTCTGGAATAACAGAAAGTAGCTTTGAAAATATACAAGAGTAAGAAGCTTTGGAAATATTCAGCTTTTGCTTCAGCAGTCCTGTAAATACCCTGAGTACAGAAGTATGTTCATAAGGAAGAGGAAAACACATGGGAAAGGGGAAAATTGGTCATATAATTCTCTAAAATTTAATTTTTCTTACTAAATTCTTGCTTAAAAAATTTAAATATTAAAGAATCCTTGACAGCTTTCAGATGTGTACTTTATTCACCCAAAGGTTTTCTGGATACACTAAAACATCTTTGTTACCACAAGGTGGCATCTTCTTATTTTTATATAAAACATCTGAATATTTACATAATTTGAATAATTTTATACACCTGAACGTTTCTAATTTTTTTTATGACAGCCATTTAACATCTGTTCAGATACCTAGCAATGATGTTAGACTTCACCTCACAAATGCTCATGGAAGCAACTGCTGCTTCTCTTGATATAGTTTTTTTTTTTACCCACATTAAATACATACTGAATCCCTTCCCTAAACAACATGCTGACAAGACATATATGAACACACAAATACTGCTTTCAAATTCTGGGGCAACCCATATTAAGAATTTACAACACATGTTAAAAACACTCAGCTTTCTCCCAAAACACCTATTGAAAGAGTACATTACTGGAGTAATCTGACCAGTTTCTCAGCATGCAGATATTTTAAAATATAACACAGAAATCCACTAAAGCCAAGGAACTTTACACTCCATACTCTATACACATAACTCAAACCAATTCTACAAACACAGAAAAATGCATGAAAAGCATCAGCAGGGTTTTTACTGCTAATATAACACGTATGAGAAGTAAAAAGGGAAAAGTTTAAACTCTCCCCCTCTCTCTAATAACTTTCATTTTTGCAGTTATTCATCTCCTTCCAAAGGTGAAGATTTTCATCTAATCAGAAGAGCGTAATATCTACCATGTTCAACTTAACACAAGTGGAAATTATTACATAAGCGAGAAATCAGAGGACCGAGTTCCCGTGACAGAACTTGTTCCTCCTTTCTATTACGTTGCTTTAAAAGCCAAAAAGAAAAAGGAGATTTTTTTATTCATTTTCAAATACTACAACTTCATTAGATATGATCCTAAGTTTACTGATTCTAAAGCTATCGAAAGGTTACACACTCAGGCTCCTGCCCCATAACTAAGAGAAGTTTAAAAACTGAGGGAAATTCTATGCCAACACATTTTTCAGGAAGAAATTTCAAATTTAGTGCTTCCAAAACATTTCAGAAATTACTCTCTGCCCCTCAAACTTGACCTAACTATGAAGATTTATATTACATACTAATTTATTTTTAAGTTACAGTGCTTTTCTTAATCTTTTAACAAAAAATTGGTTTGGTTTCTTAATTTGAAACTGTTTACTTCTGAATTTACCTCAAAGAAATTTTTATTTTAAATGCTTGATTCTGAAATTAAGGTTTTTGAGTCAAACTGAAGAATTTTCTTCTTTACATTCAATCATTTCAGATCTAGCTGCAGTAATTCTGCACATTGTACCATTGTAGAAGAGCATGAGAATATTTCAAAACTTTATTATTTCATCTCCCTTTAAACAAGATATTGGATACATATTTTTGATTTCCATAGTATTTCTTTTTAGCAAGAAGCAAAATGTCAGATTATTTACCATACATAATCTAAAAACACGGCTGCAATTTCTTTAAAACAGTTTCTGCTTTCAGGTTCCTCCGTGTCCCATCTGAGAGACCAGTAAAGGGAGATGGCTGTATAGATCCTGATCTGCTCATTTAAATATATATTCTATATTATACTCAGTTAAATGAGTAACTTCACTTGAGAGCTGAACTACATACCCATTTAAAAGTAGTGAGACAAGAATGGAAATGTCTGTAAATACAAATGAAGAAATAGGTCTAGCCACTACATTTACTCCTAATTATTTGCAGCTGCAAAAACATATAGACGATATTTTTCACATATAAAATTACATTTTTGGCCCCAGACAAAAATCCATTCCTATCTCTTATCTAATGTTCTGGTAGAGCTTTCAGAAACCATGTATTACAGCAGAAATCTTCTAACGGAACTAAAGTCTAGCAGACCTTATGCAAATGAAATTATTTCCAAAAATCTTCAGTAAAGCCACGTCACTTTAAAGACATGTGTATGATTACTACAGTATTACCTGAAAAATGAAAATAAATTTAAAAACCGCTCTTGCATGCACAAGTAACAGGATGCTTAGACTAACATACTACAAGTATTCCTTCAATGAACTATCCTAATAAAAATTACTTCGTTTTGATTAATGGCCAGTAGTTAAGAATAAAAATAATGGTCCAACAATAATCCTCTGCTGTAGTTCCTTTTTTGTGTGCTATTTGTTTTTAATTGTCAGGTATCCACACTAATGTGTTACTCTATTTCTAAGGACTTTTAAGCAGTAAGGGCCAAGCGCGGTGGTTTGTAGGATCTGATCAGAGTTGAAAAATCCCTTCTGCCAGCCCTAATCCTTCCAGGAAGGAGCTTCTCAACCCAGGAAGGGCCTTCCTCAGGCCTCCTGATGGCATTCAAGAGCCAGGCGGACAGAACCAGAGGTCACACTGCTGCTGCCCTCAGCAAAGGTGCCCCCTCATTAGTCAGAAAGTAGAAAAATACAGGTAGGCATGGGGCACTGATCACTGAGATTGTGCTAAAACCACAGAATGCTTTCATATCTTGGAAGTCCCCCATGTTTGCCTCAAAATGAAGGCAGATTTGATCAGTGTTCAAAGCTTCTGGTCCAAATATGCAACAGCTCCAGTAAAATATAAATATTCACTACCACATCTTTAGTGTATGTACCTACATGTACTACGTAGAATACTTCAAGTAAATTTATTAATGTAGACTTTCATTCTGTGCAATATCACTAAGAAATTCTCTAGACATTTAGAGCCAAAAAAATCAAAATGACAGGAGTTTGTTTAACTTGTACAGAAAAAGGCATTAACAAGCCCACCTTCACTAATTCCAGTGGAGATGCTCTAACTTAGTAGCTGAAGCTAACACAGGAAGCATCAGCATGAAGTCCAACTTCACTTTACTGAACATGATCTCACTAGTAACGTTATTCATCATAAAATGTCTTGATTTGTGTGCAGCAGATATAAACTAAACACATGGGATGTGACATCCCTGAGGACAGTGCCTAGGTCATGCTACGCTTCACTCGCTTCTGTGCTATTGACTAACGCTTAGTAATAATACTAACAACAAAATAACTTAAGAGCAAAATCCTCTGTGCTGAAGCAAAAAGGAGGATTACCACTGACTTTACTGTGGGGGTGAAATCTTGGCCTCAGACAGACCCACGGGATTATACCAGCTGGCCTACCAGAGAAACAGTGGGATAATTCAAATAAGTATCAAACCACTCTTCTATATTTCACTCTTCACACTAGATAAATTGATGGGGTTCAATAAATTCTGCTTAGAAACTGGTGAATACCTCACAGAACACACACATAAACACAACAGAGAATATTTTTTGGTCCTCACATATAACTTACCTTCACTGTTCTGCATCTGAGGTTCTTCCCTGAGCAGCACAACTGCTACTCAAATGATACCTGGTCCAGCAGCAGCTCTGCTGTAGCTGTTATCATCACATCTCTTCCATCTTATCTTAAGCCCTCTTCATATTAGAATATAACAATCTACATTGAAAGCCCCAATGCTATTAATAGTTACCATGGCTGACACGCAAGATACCTCTATTATTCACGTTACAAAGCAGTACTGAAGAAATTCACAATTTCTGTACCATTAGTGTAAGCAGATGACTTTACATAGTAGCTATTGCAAGTTACCCCTTCACGAATTGCAGGAGAGCTGTCAATTTGCAGCTAAAGCTAAACCAATATATTTTGCCTAGGAAGCAGAGTTCTTCCACATGTTAGTATAAGAAAATGAAAAGCAGATTGTCTGTTTTGGTATCTTATGGCCTACTCAGTTATTCTAATTAATAAATGGAGCAGACAGCCTACATCTCCTTATAGTTTACTTCACATTTCTTTTAATTTATCAATGCAAAATAATTTAACAGAGAGTCATTAATCGAACTTCTTCTGAGAGAGGCATTATTAGATATGTTAAATCTGAACAATGTTTCTTCAAAACAGCTGTAGCCATGGATGTTTTAA
Organism: Scolopax mira; assembly: GCA_004320125.1. Classification (NCBI taxonomy): domain Eukaryota; kingdom Metazoa; phylum Chordata; class Aves; order Charadriiformes; family Scolopacidae; genus Scolopax; species Scolopax mira. The sequence continues at coordinate 517,796 of BJBW01002144.1, read as the reverse complement.
ATTTTAATTGAACATCTGTGCACTTTAATTAATTTGAACAAAATGCAAAGGAAAAAATAAAAGCAACAGTAGGTACCATGAATTAAAAAAACCTAATTTTAGTTTTCCAAACTCCCTCAAATGACAACTCTTCTACATACACATCAGGTTGCAAACAGAAGCATTAAGTAGCACGATATCACTCCACATTTCCAAATATGATGCAATTTGATTTCATAAGATAGAAATGGTGTATGAAAACCAATATTTTCACATATATTCTACAGTGTTCTGTTCTTCTCCTCAGCCAAGGCCAACTGTACCAGAGTTTGTCATATGGCTACACTGCATGGGTGCAGCTGACGTACCTCAATAACACTTGCAGCAGTCAGATAAGCTTCCGGAAGTACCCAAGAGAATCAATGAAGACAGATTTGTCTTTACTCCTCCTGTGCCCCTCAGGAGACCAAGCACCCAGTTCAAGGCTGCAGGAAGACCTCTAGCCTGGACCAGAAGTTACTCAGAACCTAATTCCTAGCCACAGTTCCTCATTCAACCTCTTGAAAGCTGAACATTAAGTACTCTATAAGGTGTAAAAGAAGACAGTGATGTTTCTTTTTACCCAAAAACTTGAGTGCCAAGAACAATCTTGTCATATTTTCAGCTGGGATGGGGTTGACTTTCGTTTTAGCAGCTGATGTAGTGCTATGGTTTGGGTTTGGGAAGGGAATACTTTTAAGATGGATTCAAGTATAAAATACCATCATTCAAAAACTCTCTTGTTGAATCAGATAATTATAACTATCAGAGAGTATTTTGAAATAGTTTTTACAGTCTTAGGACTATTAATGTCATGTTCAAATTACTCTGAGGCTGTTTTGTTTTTTTGTTGTTGTTGTTTTACCATTCATGGGGATACAATGACTCATTGGCACATTTCCAGCGCAAGATGCATTTGAATAATACATGGCATGCCCTTTAGCTAGCATCACAATGCCAGATTTAAAACAAGGTAAGAAGTTTCTCCATATACACTCCCAGTGTTCAGCTGCTCATAATCTATAGTGTTAACAATTTATCATCAAGCCCAGAGACTTGCTGCCAACTTATCAAAGTGGCCACTGGATGCATATGATCTAGTCTGAGCATCTGGCTTTTCACTGTTCCTGACATTAGCACAGACAACAGAATCAGTGGACTATTGAATGCAATTACAGTAAGCGAGACAGACAATAAAGATTGATAGCGCCTTCTCTTTTTATCACATACAAAACTAGTGGGGGTTAAAGCTTTGCCTTGAGCTGCCTTCATTTAACAATGATTGAAAATATGCGATTGTGATGGTAAAACACTGCAGCCTGTACCACTTCATTTACTGGACACATTATCAAATTAAATGAAAAGTGAACTGCCAAAAGCAACAGTTATTATATATTAATGATGAATATTTACTTAGCATTGTTCACAAATCATACAGAGAACAGAATCCTTCTTGTTATCTTCTTTGCAGGCTACAGATGAGTAGTTTAACATTTCTATGTTTACGTTAAATCTTCTGTCTACAAATCTCTAAATACAGACATGTGCGATTGGTTTTGTGACTATCCATGTGGCTACAAATGTGTAATTAATAAAATGCTCCAGTAGTAAGTGAATCCTAATTGCTGCAGAGATTCTTTACCTCAAAGCACAGTTGGTATTGTTGAAAGTGCTTAACTAACCAAAGAAACGAAAGAAATTTAGTATTTTGTTTCCAGCAGGTTTTACATCATGGGTCACATGGTACACAACAACTTTTAACAAATGGAAAATGCAGAAGCAGCCAACACAGTGGATTTATTGCAATACATATATTGTACAGGATTTCAAATTCATTACTGGCCTTTGGTTACTGTGTACTGGGTGAGCTAAAACTATGTGATGCGTTGGAACTACACAGATAAGAAAGTGGAGTTATGCAAATAACAACTATGCACGTAGTTGATTCTTTTGTTTAAAACTTTAACTCCTCCTTTTACAGAAGCCATGGTAGCAATTTTTTCCTCAAATTACAGCCAAATTATCATTCAACGTATGGTGACAGTCTAGCTACTGAATGATAGAGACGATAACTTTTTGGTAATTGTGACCCAGTTTGTATTGATTATTTTAATAGATAAAACAAGGAATTTCTTTGTCTGAGTGTCATGTGAGAATTGATACCATAGAGAAATTAAAGTAAGAAAATATGGTCTTTCCTACAAACTCAAAATTAAACACTACGATAAGTATACTGTCAGCACCTTAAAAAAAAAAAAAAAAAGTCCCTTGTCAAATTTAGATCAACTGCCATAAAGTAGTGGTTGGACAACATGTGGTCCTGGTACTGCCTGCATTGGGGTTACATATACAACAAATGCAAACATATGGTCCTTGTCATGCAACGATATCCATGCAGGCATATTTTTGCCTATGTGAAGAGCTCTGCTTGACTCAGAAAAGCTCTTGATGTAGGCACTAGTCTGTGCAAGTGGTATGCTGAGGTATCTGAGACTGAACGACTAAACCGAGAAGCTTAAATAAAAATAGGCACTTGCTTTTTTTCCCCTCTGTACAGCCCTGGGTAAATAAAGCCACTCACAGAATACTCACTAATCAGCAAGAACTGTATCCTACAAACTTTTCTTCTTTTTTTAAGTAAACTGATTTTAATCTAAGAATGCGATTTCTACAAACTGTTGATGTAAAGGCACTGTGGATTAAACAATACAAAAGAAGAAAATCAAGGGAAAAAGTTTGGCTTTTTGGCCATATGCTGGCATGTAAACCATAAAAGTGACAAACACACAAATATGCCACAATGGAAAACTATGTGCTGATCCCACACAATAAATTGAAAAAGCAACATGCTGTATGGTACTGTTAAACAATAGTGCAAAAATAACTGTAGGAAACTCTGGCTAAGATGGCCCACAGACAGTTTTGGAAGGGATGATGCATCAATAGAAAAACTACAAGTAGAACAAATGAATTATCTTAAGCCTACTGAAAACAGGAAACCAAGAACACTTCTATTTTCAAGTGACATTTATTATCACTCTCCCCCCTTTTTAAGCAGACAAAATAGCTAAATTTAACCAAATATTTTTCAAGAAACACATCCATTTTATTATGTTCACATTTACTTGCTGTAAAGTGGCTTCCATCTAAGCCACTTTTTCCACTTGAATTTCCATATAAAGAAATTATAATCTGTTCCACAAAGAAACAGAAATATTGAAGCTAGTTTTTCTATGATAACTTATTGTCCTCCCATGCCACCTCGTTACCTTTATTATGCAAAACACAGCACCAAATGCTGTGGTCTCTCCCCAGCTTTGCACACATTGACTGGGCAGCAGGCTGCTGCCAACAGAGAGAAAAGGTAGAAACGAGTCTCTTCCTACTTCTTCTCAGTAAAGCACCTAATCTATCCCATATCCAGACACCAATAAATATACAACTCATAAAACATCATTACTTTGAAACTTTGATCTCCTTTGCAAACAGGTTAACAAATGCTTAAGTCACTGCAGGGAGAAGATGTACAGACAAACAGGGTGAACCTTACGTCCTCATAAAGCTAGACTAAATGTAAAATGTACTCAGGAAAGTAGTAAACATCCCCCTTGAATTTTATTTCAGAATTGAAGGAAAAAATAGAGAGCTGACAGTCACAGGACAAAACCACCATCAAACAAAACAAAAGAAAAAGTTAAAAATCCTGTCCTTAACGTGACTCAAGGCTGAGATGAATCAACACCTCTGGTCATCAGTTAGAGAAAGGCACAGTACCAACCCCACACCATGAACGTATAGCACATTGAATCATTTTTGGAGATAAGCAGTTGCATCACAGTTACAGGAACCAGCAAATGTAGATACAGATAGATAAAGTGATTTAGTTTGCATTTTCATAACTTCTCCAGTGTATACCAGTGAAGATATTGTCCAGCTGCATCATCTCATTTCAACAGGAGAGGAATAATCAAGTCAGACATATACCATAGTGACGAGTGGAGAGATTTTGTTGTTTAAGATATTCTCTGAAAAGCAGGGGAATCAAGCTTTGTTTTCCTCCCTCTCATTTTGCCATTCCTATTGTGTCAAACCAAACCAAAAAGCCAACCACCAAACCCAAGAATGAAGTCTCACTCAGCTTCCTCAACTACTGCCAAGACAAGCCCCAATTCCCAAGCCACCCTTCTGCACTCAAGTATTCCCAAGAACTTAGTGCATGCTCTTTTCTCCAGAAAAGGGAGGTACGTTATAGCCAAGATCTAAGAGCATGGAATGACACACTGTCACCACATGCTTCCCCACATCAGAGCTAATATCACATCAGCAAATATATATGAACTTAGTACCTCTATCAATAAGCAAATTTGCTAAGTAATTTTAAAATATTGCCTTACAACAGATAGACTAGCTCACACAGCCAAAATGCTAACTGAAAAATGGAACAAGGAAGCATTCCAGTATTATTCTTGAACTTAAATCTACTGATCTAAGTGCAAAAAAGGGGGAACTTATGTTCTCAAATCCCCTTCTGAACTCCAGCACAGACCTTTGCTGTGGCATCAGACAAGAAACCAAACACCTTGTCTGCATCTACAAGCCTGCCTAAACAACACTGTAATTTATTCATCCTTTAAAATAAATCACAGATAATAATCCTTTATCTCCAAATACCTCAAGTTTGGGGAAAAGAGCTTGTTTCAGCCAGTTTATCAGAGGCATGAAATAGGCAATATCATGCAAGATGAGAAATCTGAAAATAATATTTAGTGCGGAACGGAAAAACTGCTGTTATATAACATAAAAAGTCCAATGTAGTCATGCTTTAATATTTCCCAAAAAAGTTAAATCATGTTATTCTCAGAATACCTTTAGCAGCATACCCTCTTGGTCAAAGACTGATTTAGTTTCTTGCGATGTCACAAGAAGAAAAATGGCCTTGGTAAGGAATATGCAAAATATAAATTTCTTAAATTCCAAAATGGATTTGTCTCATCACCCACTTCATTTAAAAACAGTCTATTTTAAAACAGTTAACTAAGCCTTTTACACACAGTTTTATAAACTGAAGTCTCAAACCTGCTATCACTTTTAGTGCCAATACATGTTATGTATTGGTTCTTTTTACTTGAGAGGGATAATCAGTATGCATAATGCTAAACGTGCAATTATTTTGCAGGGCTGCAGCCCACGTTAAACAAGTCCTAGAGAAAGGACACAGATAAGGTTTGGGTTGTCCTGCTACTACATCTCTGAGACCAAAAAGGAGAGTTTTCATAGTGATGAGAACCTCATGGCTACATAGGGAGTGACTCAAACACAACAAAATCCAGTGGAGGACATCTGTTCACTTAACCTCACACCTCATTAAGGGACATTTTTATTTGCTTGTTTCTGCTATGACTGTCAGGTGCCCATTCATCTAAGTTACAGACACACATGTTATTTTGCAAGTATGATGAAGCATCTTCAAAAGTTAATTACAGCTGCACTGGGCTTCTTCATCAGAGGCAAAAATGTAAATATCCTATTTCATCATTCTATTTCTACTTAGCGAGGGTCCAGAATGGAGAGATAAAAAAAAATATCTCATAAGGTAATGTGAGAGGAGTGTGGTTTTGTAGCCATCCTCCAAAACCCATTGGGAAAGTCTGAAAATGCCCAGAGATCAGAATTTTCCTCTTGACATCCCTTTCTTTCTTTACTGACTGCGGAGGAAGCACAGCACAATTAATTTCTTATCTCAGGCATATTGAACAAGGACCTAAAGCCAAGAAGATGTGTCAAGACACTGCACAAGAACCTAGCAAATAAGAATAGGTCTTTGGCAGCCTTCCCACATAAGCTGGAGTAAAGTACTTGGGCTGTCTATGTTTCAATTCCGTGTGTGTTAAAAAAAGGATAGCGTTACTGCCCCAACCCACAAGGGCACAATAAACATATTAATGATTATTATGCCCTCTGAAAATATGGTAATGAAGGTTTTAAGTATAAGCACCATCATTAAAAATATTTCTATGCGTTTATTTTCACTTAACAGCTCTCTCTGTTTTGCAGAGCTTCCTTAGACAGTGATCTTGCAGCAGAATTTGGAGTGACCCTCAAGCTTCAGAGGATTTGTGAGAAAGGGGTCAGTTGATGCACCTTCATAGTAATACAGATGTGATTCTGATTGGCAGGAGCAATCCCCACTTGGTCAACATCCGGAGAGGATGATGACAGACGCTTCTGGGTTTATTTCTTTAATTATGTTCCACATGCAGTGTAATTTCTTAGGGTCTCCTCAACTACTACATTCCATTACCACCTCCATTCCCTGACAACTCTCCTTGGCACAACAAATATAACTTTAAGGACACAAGAGACACCAACCTCAGTGTGCAAAAGCCTTCTGTAATGACCCTGCTTAGCTTCAGTAGATGACTGCACCAATCAGGAAGGCAAAGTCTGCTCTCCAGCCGCAGAAAACAATTCCATAAAAGCTTTACAACCGTGCCATTTTCCACCTTGCCTTTTCTGCACTACTTAGCATACGTTAGAATGCTGTACCACAGTGACATCACTTTTTCTCATTAGGCATTTAAAAACAAAAAGACTACAACTGAAATCCTTCTAAAAGGATATTTTTACTTAACTCTAAGATAGAGCAAGGAGCTAAAAATGCACCCACCATTCCAAGAACCCCTTCTCTGACTTCATCTTAAAGCTGAAAATCACAGTATTTAACACAGGGTAGACAAAAAGCTTCAAGTCATAGAACACAATGGTAAGAAAAGTGAGAAAGACAAGGAAAATGGCAAATATTGAACTAGTCAGGACTATAAGATCAGGCACACAAAAGTTTGGTGAAAAATAATTGTTTTACAGCTAAAAGCACAAACAGAGGAAACCTTGATGGAGGGCCAAAAAAAAAATAACATTAACATTACCTTAGAAATTCACAGCCTAGTCATTCATTTGAAAGATCTCTTCAAAGCAGCTGGTTTAGACTCTGGAAATCAAAATAATAATAAAAATATAATTAATATAAATACATTTTTATTATTATTATTCTGGAACATCTCATAATAGGAGTTAATAAAAAGATAATATTCCACTTCGTGTAGCCCCATGCCTGCTCAAGAAAACACTAGAGATCTTCCATAAGGACACATGAGCATTTGCAGAACCCACACTAGTTTAGCAAATACATTAGCAGAGGCACACGGTTACTTTACCAAGAGATAATTACTTCTATCCCCCCTCTCTAAATATGATAAAAAATACATTATTTAAAAATTAAAGGCATTTAGAGTAATAGCCTTCCAAATGCATAGTATTTATTTCTTCTTTTATCATCCATAGTTTATGGCATTGCTTGGGTTTTGGTGTGCTTTTGTTTTTTTTCTCCTGCAGTTTACTTAGTATTAGACTTACACTGATCTCATCAATAAGAAATGAATTTTCGTAACTTTCAAAACCACTATATTATTTTTCCTTTTATTTGTAGTGAGTTTTTCCTCTCTCAGTGGTATTACTGCAATAAGTCAGTCATTACTTCTTTATGTTTTCCCTCCTTTCTTTAGTATTTCATTTCCCTTTACAGCACATCTCGTGATCACAAAGAAAACAGAGACACTTATTTCTTTTAACAGTTGAAATTGCTGCAAGTGATTTAACTGTCATTTAATCTGATTCCTCTCTTCTGTCTGTGGAGAAATATGTTTAATGTACTGGAAATTATGTTAATAAGAAAAAGCATTATCTCATTTAATGAAATAAATATACAAATATTTCAAAATAAAATAAAGAGGCAATCTTCACTGAGGAAAAAATGTCTCTTATGGTTTGCATAAAATAAACAAATGAGAAAAATTAATGAATACACTGAAATATACTGACAAAAATTATGCCTAAACTCAAAAGGGAAAAAATAAAAAGAAGGTGACTGAATTGCATCTCACCTAATCAAATGCTTTTTGAGAAAACACAGAACCAAGCTTAAAGGATCAGAGTTATTTTTTAAAATTATTTTATTACCCTAGGCTAAGCTTTTTTCCCCTCCTTTTAAAAAAACATGTTTTCCCTTTTTTTAAATTTTCTTCAATTGGTGTTGAAATAATATTTATTGTTTAATGACTGCAATTGCTTCATCCTTTAATTATCTTTGATCCTTTGCCACAAAACATATTTAATTTATGGCAAAGAACTTTGAACCCTTCTGATTTAGTTAATCATAACAGTCAATATGTCTATTTCTAAGCTTTTACATTATGAAGTAACTAGCATGCACTAAGGTTAAACAAATATTGTTAGTAGTGAGAGAAAAACTTGTAGCAATTATGTAATAAAAGCATGACCACTGCAACAGAAACACGTAATTAGCGATTTAATTACAGACATCAAAACAAACTAAAGATGTCAATAAAAAATCTTCTGTGACAAACTGATTTCATTTCCCTGTTCTGCAATTCTAGATCTTAATGTATTTCTTTATGTTTTCTTGTTTTCCAGAAATAAACAGTGCAAAACAAAAAAGAAGATATTCAGTCTCATCTGTTCGGGTGAGACTGTGGTAAAAATTTGATTAAATCCTGGGTTTACTTTCTCACTGGCAAGAATTGGTGCCTTAAATCCATCCAACAACGCATTTTTTTAAACTCCCCTTCAGAAAGACCCAGCAGCGATGAGTATGCTGCACTGCAAATTTATTTGGGGAGTCTCAGTCATTTGTGTCCCATACCTTTTCGAAGCATTTGCTAAGTGCACTAGTTTCTCTCTTTGATTCCCCTCTCCTAATGGAGAAATGCTATGGATCATAACAACTCCAGCTCAGTCACTTCTGCTACCAAGAATAACTAGCAAGAGCAAGATGTGTAAAGATCTCAACTTCCTTTCTTACATAGTTTTACTTTCCTACAGTTCTCCTTTTGGTTTAGACACTTACGGATCTGAATTTAAGCAGGACAGAAGCTATGCAGTGAATGTTTTGGGTTAGCATATAACAAGTTGCCTTTTATTTTAAAAAGCATCTAAAAATCCTTCCAGTGAAATTCTAAATCCACTGAAGTCAGTAACAAAACTCCCACCAGCTTCAATGGAGATTTCAACCTGTGTTTCCAGAGGCTCTCTTATTGCTAGTCAACTTCTTTTAAAGCTGTAAGACATTATTTTCCTCCTGAAATAGCCACGGGGAAAAACACAAATCCAGATATGCCACTAGTTACAGAAATCTCATGTCTTGAGGTCCTACACCTGATTCATCTTAATTAGATGCTTAAGCTACTTGTAATCATTACATTATATACAAAGCAAATAATACAGAAAGTGGTTGCTCTGAATTGTAGATTATAATTCATATAAAATAAGTAATCCATTTAAACATATTTTTTTAAATATATATACATATATACAAAACCAGACTCTGTAAAAATACCAGGATTTGTTTTTAATGCTGTACTTTCTTTTTTCTGCTAAATTTCAATTCCACAGAAAATATTCCCTACAGCTTTTGTGATCGGGGTTTACAGAGATATTCAGGAGGATAACCCTATATATTCACTGCTTTATTTTTCTAATTCAAGGTTTACAGGGCATTTAATAACAAAAACCTAAACCCCATTGTATTTCTTTTATAACTAGAGTGAAGAACATTCGGCAGTAGAATGAATTAGGAAATTACTCTCCTGCCGTGAAAAAACATTACATGGTTAACATGCAGATATGCACTCAAAAAAACCCCACTAATTCAATAAGTCGGGAAAGTAGGAGGTTTAGTATAAAACCCTCTCCACTTCAGGAATGCGAAAGTCAATAATTGACAGCGATAACTTGCCTTATAAAGACACAATGCACCTTGACAACCCAAACACAAATGCAAGAAGATCTTTGGTGTGCAGGGGTGGTACAGGCGTGTCCCACCAGGTTCTGACTCGATAGTGCCAGATCACCACACTGCAGCGACCCAAGGGTTGGACTTCTGTCAGAGAAGTACCTGTAAGCTCTGGAGGGGCTTCCTGAGTTAAACCTTCAAAAGAAGACAGGCTCACAACCCTGAAAATGCCTGTTCAAAGAGTTTGCCTGAGCCAGAAAGAACAGGTCAGAAAACGGCACTATGCTCAGCAAGGGAGCGTTTCAGACACCTCCAGGTGCTGCCTGCACCCTGCTAAAAGTGGCTCCAGGCTCCAAAGTACTCTGGATTACACCCGCAAACGTGGCCAGTTGAAAAAATTATAACAATCCCATCTATTCCTGCTGTAACAATACTTTAGGGAGTCTGGAAGTACTGACATTTCTTATTCCAATGCTTTTGAGTGATCAAAAGACTTTTGACACAAGCAAACCATCTTGTCAAGTTACAAATAAAGAAACCCAAAAATCTCTTTTAAAAAAGGCATTTGTTTTTAAGCAGACCACCTTAAACTTGAATCTAAAAATATCTGTAAACTCTGCCTGACAAACCTGAATTTTTTCCCATTCAAGATTTTGAAAGGCAGACATCCTTTTTGTTTTAGAAAAGGATACTTCTAATGCAAAAGCCTGATTTTTTAAAGCAAAATCAAGTAAATCAAAGTTCCTGAAACCAACACCTCTTTTCTGTTTTTCTTTTGTCTTTTTTTTTTTATTAACACCTTTTTCTCTTTTTTCCAATTTATGGTTCTACTCTTGATAGGAAAAAAGGGGGTGGAAGGAAACAGCAAACCTACTTAAGGTGGTACTCAGCAATAAATTTGACTACAAGGGAATTTTTTCACTGAACACACTATACTGAATTTCTGTCATCTTGCACATTAAGCTTTTCTCAGTTTAAGACTAAATATGGATGAAATCAAGCCCGGGACTTATTCCTTACATCTGCAGAGGAGTTCTACAAATATAGCCCTTCTCTGCCCATTCTGGCAATGAAAATAAAATCCCTCCTTGATGGGTACAACTTCCACTGTCTTTTAGGATCCATAAATTTGTCATGAAAAAGGATGACACAGACAGATCTTCATGACCACATCTCCAGCTCCACTCATCTTTCAGACCTTCGCACTCCCCTTGTGGTCCAGAAGACAGCACTGCCATGAAAGCAGTTGTGTCTATTCGGGCTGAAAGCCTTCCTACGCAAAGAGCTCCTCCTCCTCTGCAGACAGCCCAGCTGGAATCACCAGGGAGCATTTGCCACTGCACAACCTCTGCAGCAAGTCACTAATCACACCTGAGATGTAGGGATATTTGCTTTAACACTGGTGGCAATATGGAGCGTGACGACACAGATTTAATGCTTTGTGCCTGTTGCCAGACCTAAGGATGAAACCGCAGGTTTGCCCTGGAGTATGTGCAGCACAGGCAGCTGCTTCTGTTATTCCTTCAAACCTTTTGGCTTCTGGAGATTGAATACACCACTGCAACACACAGTCTGCGACATCAATGCGGAGACTGAAAGCTTGAAGTAAAGAGCTAATAGTATCTTACGTACTTCTGAAGTTTCTCCTGCCTCTTTCATGTAATTTCTTTAGCCTTTTATCAGTCTTTTTAAACATATTTGAATTTATTTGATTTTCACATTTTCTCTCTCTGTTCCTCTAATGAAAAGAATTAATTTATATACCTTTGAACAGAGCTCTCTGCTTTCCCACAATGCAATAGGCCATTTTTTTCTCAAAATGGGAGTTGTAAAAAATGGGAGTCATAATTTTCAAGCCTGAACCTCAGTAACATGCACAAATACTGAATCTAGAAAATCAAATAGGTGCTCGAAAACAGAAAATGGAAATATATCTGTTTGTGCAGAAATGCACTTTGAATACCAAACTGTGAACACTCTACCTCCTCAACAAACTTCTTTTTTTAATTTGTATTTCTTAAAGCACACATTTTTGCAAACAGCACTGTATTGCTTCCGTCTACTCTGCAGAAATACATCATTAACCCAGCAATACTGACTTTTCACTAGAACAAGAGAACTGAGAATTTTGGAACAGGAGGCAGAGTAAATAAATGTATATGGTACCTAAGTTTTGCAGACCTATTTCACTTATGTTATGCAGATTGCAAGTGTTGCTTCATTTGATCATCACAGACAGCATTTTTAATCAACTCAACAGAACTAAAGCAGTAAGGTGTGCCAAGTACTTTTTTTTAGATCCCTCTCCTTGTTTTTCAAAAGTGACAATTGATAGCAGATGTCTCAAAACCTCGAGCATCCTTGGTACCCATTTCAAAGAGATATCGATAGCTGAAGATCAAACTTCTACAAACACCCTCCTTCCACAAAGTATTCTCAAAGATTTTTGAGAGTGAAAGCAAATGCAAGACATAGCCTTCATCGAGCTGAAACCATTTTAAAAGCACAGTATGGCCTCTATTAGCTATTTTTTCTTTCCAGTAGAATCTCATGCTGATTTATTAAATTGTAACAAACAAGTTTAGGTCAAAATTAAAGTTACAAGATAATGCTATAAATAAATAAGTAATCCTATAAAGCCAGGCTTTTTGCTTTCTTGTCCTTCACAGAAGGTACTTGTGGTGACACTGGCACATTGGTAAAGTCTCGTTTCATCCTTCAAGACTTTGCTTTTCTGTTTCTCTTACAGCAACTGCAAGCATGTACATGTTATTCAGCACCAACAATTCGAGCTGTAGACACCTCATCATCCTACAAGAATGTCCACCCATAACTGAAACCAGAAGAAACTATCAGACTATTCAGTGCTCAAACACAGAAGTAGATGAGCAAAAGCAAGACAGATGCTCTCAAAATGAGTAATGACAGAGTTCCTGTTCTGCCAAATGAGCTTTTGTCCTCCCTTGTCATTTTAACAACTCAACCTGGGAAACCATCTGCAAAACCGAGAACAAGTAGCAATTTTTTCGTTAAACGTATTAAAAATCACTTCCTTGCAACTTTGGTTGTAGCTAGACATATTTATCACAGTGTTTTCCAGGTAGCCCTTTTTAAGAATCTACATTGTACAGAAAACAGCCAGAACATCTAAATTTAGGCAAGTTGTCAGACAAGTAAGTCTGGAGGCTTGTAAGTGTCCCTATTTCCAGTTTTTCAAGAAACTCAAAGTGTCCCCTGCTTCTCATCTATGCAGAAACTCCAATCAGTTAAGTTTCTTTGCGCTTCCACTAACACATCTATACCTGATCATTTCTTGCTAGAATCCAGTGAAAAGCTGCTTAGAAACACAATTAAATGTTTTCAGACTTCAAAAATTGTTTAGCATTAGTCCCACTAAGGTACTGCAGAAAGGCTAAGGCATATATTTTTTCTTCTTCAGTTGACTTCCATATAGGTAGCAGCAGACCATTGTTGGGCGATAAAATTAGAACATCAGAGATTGCCTAACTAAAATGTAATTTATCACTGTACTACCCCAGTATATAGAATTTCTCTTCTTTAAATAAACATATTTCTTTGAAGTGTCAACATAACCAAGAAATCTGATCTTCTAGACAATATTCTAGGCTTGATGCATTTTTATTGCTCTGCAGTAATGAAGTTTTAACTCTTGATATATTCCTCCTATTTAACTGCCATTTCAACAAAACTAAAATGATCAATTTCCAAAGTTGGTTCAGGCAGAGCCATGACATTCTGCAAAAGAATGTGCCCAGGTGTTCTCTGTGAAAGCATCCACCATTATGTTTCAACAACACGGGAGAGGAGGTGGAAGAATAAAGAACATATTTAAATGCATAACAGAACTGACACTATAAATTCGTTTCGCACTAGTTGCACATGTAAATAAGGTGTACTGAGTAACTTTTTTTTCTATAGCTGCAGTTTGCAAAGTAAGTGCTAGTATTATGTAAGGCTCCCATGTGGTGTAAATGGCACTGCTCTATTAACTTCACTGAGTCGCCCTTATATACATTCTAGATTTAATGATGATAACTTCTATTCAAAGTTATGACTACAGAAAGAGATTTGAATGAACAACTTCTATCACATTTATACTTGTCATTTGGGATTAGCTAATCCCAGATCAACTCTGTACATAATATATAATTGCATATCAACAATATCAGCCTGAAAATGTGTCTCACTTCTTCCAGCAGTTTCCCAAGTTAAGCATTTTTGTCCTGCTAATGAACCTTTTGTTACAGTGAATATGGTTCTGCCAGGAATTTAATGCATGTAAATGTAATGACATAAGAGCATTACATAACCACTCTCCTACAGGAGTTTATACAGTACAGAATATAATGAAGCCAGACTATAAATGATGCATATACCTGCAAGGGAAAAGTAGCATTTTTTAATTTAGTGAAGCGCTATAAATAACAATGTGGCAAGAAATGGCTTCAAGTGTTTCAAAATGTTTGTAGAAGGGATCAATAGACATGCTGCTGAATCATTAAATATAAAAGAAAAACACAGCTAAAAGATTGGATAGTACTTCCTACTTTCTAAGAAATTTAAAGATAAAAGGTGTAATAAAAATCTAGAAAACCCTGCTAATACACCCACCCCATCCTACATGAGAGAATGTGCTCGCTTCTTTTTTTTCCTCAAATTTTGGAATCAAAGGCACCTGCAACAGGAATCTGAACATTCAGGACCAGATTCTGAAGCTGACTGTTCACATCAAAACACTTGTCATTTTACATCATCAGGCTCAGTGGACTTACACCTAGCACATATTAACTTCCACAGTGAAGGAAACAAACAACTCCTGCAACTTTTCTAACACTGAGTTTAGTCTCTCGGTACCCGCTCAAAATACAAGAAGCTCAGCAATCTTTACAGAATAATATCTGAATGGAATTCTTCCATCTTTGTCCTCTTCCCTCCCTTCCTTTCAACCATACAGATACCTTTAAAAAAGCAGGAAAAGGTAACACATGTACCTGACTTTTGCTTGCAGTAACAGCTTGGGAAATACAACTATGCTCCCAAACCAAATAGCCTATTTGTTTACATTTAGAGAACTGAAAAGAACAACTGCTCATCTTGCATAATTCCAGAATTTACCTAAGACAACACAGTAATTTCAAGTACACTTCCTAAAACATTTTGTGCTATGGTTATTTATGTTATCCAGAGTAAGAAGTATTCCTCTTGTCTTATGTATAAAGAAATTAGTGTACAAGCAGACTTTAAAGTGTCTCTATTTTGCATACAACCACCTCCTTATTTCCCTCCCCATCAACTTTGTGTTTGACAGAAGGAATTTCACCTCCGCCCACTCATTCTCACTCTGGTATTGGTGAACTTAAGGCAAAGAACTCACAACTTCTTACTGAAATGAAATTCTACTCCAGAAATTCTTTCTGAATTTTGAAGATCTTATAATTTATTGCAGGAAAATGCAAGCCAGATATTTCTGAATATCATCAAAATCCAATATTAAAGATGGTTAAATCTTTTTTAATTTATTTAGCGAAAATTTAAGCCCATAATTTTAAGGCAATATTTCAATACAATGAGCCAGAACTCTGGAAATAAGGAACTAGTTGAAAAAATCCAGCTATATCACAAATTAAGCACACTAAAGTTAACATTAAGACCCTCAAAGTGACAGAGCCCAGAGCAAAGGCTCAATAGTCTTGCCTTGTGAAAAAGGTACTGTACTACAATTTTTTTTTTTCTCTCCAATAGTATTTGAATAAAGAAACAAATACCTTCACGGAAGTTCTGTTTGGAATACAGAAGGAGATAGCACAAACTAATTTGTCATACGAACTGATAATGTTTGCACAGCATTTAAAAAGGAAGCAATGGATACAAGTTGCCAAACTCTTGGGATCCATGTATAAATTGGACTTTTTATCGTGCATATTTGATTGCGGTGTAGCTCTTCCTTACCAGTTCATACATTATAATATACTGCTAAAAAGTGCAGTATAGATTTTCAGATCCACAGCACTATATATGTCAATCTTAGAAGCATTTTTACGCAGTACATTTTAGAAGCTGATGGCAGGTCCCCACATTTGTACATTTTGGGTAGTAGGAATGATTCCTGCAAGTCCACACAACAGATTGAGTTTCTTCCAGAGTAACTTATTTCAAATCACACGCAGATAAGATAGCGTTTCATCAGTCCCCAAGGGCAGATTCCAACTTGGACTGCGGGTATTTACAGCTCTTAGATGTAATGAATATGATAGCAAAACCAGTTCACACCATGCTGTGAGGTTGTATAGTTCTGATGCTGATAAAATATATAACATTAGGTATAAATAATTATTTTGTTGATTTTATACCTTAACCCATTTTGCTTATATATACAGTGTTAAAAGCTAATATATTATTCAGTTGCTAAAAAGGGCTTTTTCTGGTCTTTTCAGTGATGTTACTGTCTTTCACATCCTGTCAGAGCATTAAGATGTCATATAACTTTGCAACAATTTACTGCACAAACCAATGTGTACTTCGCTAACATTATATGGATGACTAAGTATGCTGGCATTACTTTATTAAAATCCGTGCTTTAGCAGTCTGCCCAAAGTGTGGGCTAAAGCACCAACTGCAACTACAGTAGGAACAAAAGAAAGGAAGCATATTGCTTTTGAAAAAATCATTGCTTAATCCAGTCTCTTCAGTCATATGCAAAAACTTGTCTCTCCCGCCATCCCAAAACTGAAGAGCAGGAGACAGGGTGCATGCATCTGTGTATAGTGATCTGTTTTCCACTTTGTAGTGCTGCACAACCAGATCAGTCAAAGCTAAATTTGCAAAACACAGCTACTTTACAGTCTAGCATTAGGTAGCGAAAGGATGGTTCCCAGCTGTTTACTATTTGCAAGGGACCTCTTTTCTATGTGCATATAGCATACAAGGGTGTCAAATTGCCAGTTTTATTATTTTGAAAGTAAGAAAGAGTCAGTAGCCTGTCACAGTAAAAATACAGATTTTAAACTGCCATGTGTATTGTCTATCTCGAATGAACTGTTTGAAAAAATAAAAATCACTTTTTACAGATGGTTTTGGACATCCTTTTAACTAGGTAACATAGGGAAATAAACCAGTGGTGCAACAGCACAGGTTGGGGGCAGGGGACTGTGATTGGCAATCCTTGATGCTTTTTCAATAAAAAAACCAAATAATAAAACCACAATGATAGGCCTCCCTGTAAGAAAATGACAAGAATATTTTCTATCCTATAGAATGTTTGCATCAATCATGTACCTGTGGCTTTCACAGTGAGCTGGACTATTACAAGATTGATGATAAGCTCAAACACAATACTTGACCTAAATACATTATGTAGCAGTGGATGCCTGTTAAGTAGGTCAGCATGGGCTCTTAAAAGTTATGCAAAACTTATTGCTGCCACACAGCCGGCATGTCACTAGTCGAGAAGTATGAGAATCAATTTCATAGGCTGGAGGAAATCTCTTCTCATCATATGAAAATCTGTTTCGCCATACTTAAAATGTCTTAAATACTGGAATATGCTGCTTGTCATATGTCTTTAGGCCTCCAAATGAAATAAAAGTGAGGTGAGCAGCCGATGAAAAGCCTAACAATCCTGAGGATGATCCTGAAGTTCACATACATGGAAGATTTCTCTTTGAAAATAATTCTTGCATGGTTTAGAGAGGGAAACAGTGCAGAGATTTCTTTGTTGCAGTACCCACATGTGAAGCAGTACAGCCACACACTATGACAGGACATTGTACTTGCTAAAACAAACTGGTAACAGCTTACCCATCCCTTTCTAAATATGTCTGTGCACTAGACAGCAGAGACTGGACATGCCTTGCAGAATGAGGAGTGTCTCCTGACAGACAAAGGATACATGATGATGGGAGGTTTTAATCTCTTATTACAAACAAAAGTATCCTTTTGGCATGTTTTGACTTAAAAGTCAGTAAGGTACACTTTGCACTAAGCAATCAGCCTATATGTTTATGCATGACTGAGCCTCTAGAGGAGAAAAAGTCCAGTCAGATTCTAGTGGCACAAGTTATCTAAGTCCAAACTTTTATAATCCCCAGACTGAGTTGAATTTATAGCTTTCATCCATTGAGTATTCTCCCTATAGCAACCCATGATGGCAAAACAGAGAGCAAGCCATTAATGCCTCAAAAGAGGCTATATACTGGGCCTGCCATTCAAACACTGCATAATGAAAGCCCAGAAAAGCAAGATTTCAGACTCCATTTCTGTCTCTCATCAGTTTCAAAGACTTGCCATCATTCTCAACATGGCACACTTTCATATACACTTCTCCTCAGCATGCAAATAGGCATGGCCATGAAGTTGTGGTCCCGCTGCTGAGTACCATGTATAAGCTTCCTCCTATGAAGAAGCCTCTTCTAGACAAGTATGTGTTAGTGAGTACTTACAGACTAGCTCTTTGCATTTCTCTAACTACACTAAGCAACCTACTGACAGATGTCAACTTAAAAAATGCTGGCTATTTACCAGTAATAAGGATATTCCAAGAAAAAAAAATCTGCAAGAAAAACAACTTTTTCAAAGGCTGTCTTGAAGAAGCAAGTCTGACTTGAAAAAGCAAGTCTCATGAAGGCTTTCCACCACCCTGTCAGTAACGCGGTTCATGTATGCAAGTTGCATATTTTAGTTAGCGTTTAACTCAGAAGGCTTTTCCTTTGAGACAAGTGATTATTTTCTTTTTCTGCCTGACCTAGTGAATACTGCAATGCTCCACTATACTATATTTGTGCCCTGCAGGCAGTAATGTCCCACCAACTTTCCACTGAATGCTCATAACACAAGGCAAAATGACAAAAAAAATGAGGAGTATTCTTTTGCATATTGAAAACAAATACATGCTATTGTGTTTCTTCTTTTATTGTTTTGTGATTTCATCATTATTCACCACAGTTCTTCCCTTCATTTGCAGAGTTTCAGTTTTAATGTAATGGCCATTCAATAAAAATGTTGCTTTTAAGGGTTTGCATATCATCCCATTTTCTCTTCAACCCTTCAGCAACCATATGGCAAGCAATCAGGTCTGCAATCACTAGGTCCATATTATGTAGAGCATGATTTCAGCATTATGCTATTACCCATCTGTTTCTGTAGAAAAAGACATGAACCCTTGTATAAGAGGTCAGTGGTTTCATTGCACACCGTATTCCAGAAATCTATCTCTGTTCACTTGAGATCACTTTCGTGATTTACTGTAGTCTTTTAGACCAGGCTTTTTTTTTTTTTTGGCTTTTTTTTTTTAATACAATCAGCACAATTTGTCTGTCTGTTGTATAAAGTTATTTGTAACTATCATTCTGTGCACTTATGCTCTCTTAGCTAAAGATGCTCTCCTGAGATCACACCATTTTCTTAAATAAGAGACAAAGAGAAGGCGGCTGCCTATTTTCATTTAACAGATTCATCCAGCAATAATGAGGTTTGATATTCAGCATTAATTCATTTATGAACTAGTAAAAATTGTCCCCTTTGCTTTTTTTCTTTGGTTTCAGTAATCCAAAATATGCAAATAGATATTTGGCTTTCTGTAGGAGACGAAAGCACTATAAAAATACAGACATAATGGTAATGTCAGGTTTTAATTTGACCTAGTACTTGAATTGTGCCCGCAACAAAAATAAGTCGATGAACTTCAACTGCACCCTATCAAGCTTATAAAAGAGGGGAAAATAGAAAAGGAGTCTAATACCAAGGAACTTAACTGCACTCTGTTAACCATAGCATGCAACCAGTCACTTTAGTTCCCTACCACTCTATCACCATAAAGTCTCTGCCACAATAAAGAAATACAAAAACATGTCCAAAGTAAAATTCAACATCCTTTAAGTGTTATACTATTCAGTACCAATACATCATATTCAACCGGATAGCTATGCTTCACTAGAGAAACACAATAGAATTCTCTTTAACAACTTCTTTTAAGCAAACCACAAGCTTGGTCTAAAAAAAATTTTAAAAATAAAAAAATATTTCTACATACAAACTATTCAATGACACAAAACGAGCCTTTTAATCCAGAATATTTTGTAATAGCAGATTTGTCAGGCACTTCCCAAACCTGGAGGGCTCACAGCATAAAACAAAAAAAAAAAGTTAAAATTGAAGTAATTTAAAAACAAGCACAAAATAAAGACACAGAGAGGTATGATGGAGAAATATGAAAACATGCAAGCAAGTGTTGAGGGAGCCTGATACAGAGACATAACATCACATCATGACTCGTCTTGAGAAAACTGCAAGCACTACGTCATAGAACAGTAAGTAAAGAACAGTCATACCACAGCAGATGCACAACTATATGGTGACATGAGGATGAATAGGAGGAAAAGGGAAAAAAATGGAGCAATTCCATGCTATCTTACAGGAATTCTAATAGAAGTTCTAGAAAACAAGAGTGGAAACCTTTGCTAGATCTTAGGGAAACAACAGAGCCTGGAATAGGAATGAAGCAGTCAAGTTCTGGGAACACTGCCACAACAGGTGTGTAGACAGAAAGCAAAGGCAGAGGCTATGGATGGGAAGAAGAATTCAAAGGCTAAAGGGCAGGCAGGATCTTACAGGGATATTAAATACCTGGAAGAGCTCGAGAAAGGGGAGGGTAAGAATGGATGTCATTAGCAAGATATTTTTGTTAGCTTTGCATGTCTCAGAAGTCAATTATTTTGTTGAAGGAAGCTGAAACAAAGCAAAGTTAATATGGTAAAGTTGGACATAACATAGATAGAGAAAAGCCCTAGAAGCTTTTAAAACAGCTGCAGTTCATTATGGGTGGCAGAAGTGGCTGAAAAGTTTAATTTCTAAGTTACCTTTGCAGAAGCAAGGCCTTAAAGACAAAATTCGAGTCGCACAGGAAATCTTGCATCTTACCCAACCAGAACCTCTAGTCAATGCTGGAGTACAATGAGTGACCCAGGTAGCTTCCACTAACTAGTACTGATTTAAAAAAATAAAAAAAAAAAAGAAAAAGATCTGCACTACAGCTGTTGGACCACATTCAAAAGCCTTGTTTAACTCATGAAGGAGTCTGAATGTGGGAGCAGTATGGAAGTTTGATCCATTAATGGGAGAATTAAGCTTTTGTAATGTATGCTTAAGTATCAAATACTAAATGTCATATCAATAGTAAAATCATTAAAGAAAAGATACATGGATATAATCAGCCGATTAGGCAGACATAGACATGCAGATTAGATGGGATGACCACAAAGAATAAGGTAAATATGAAATGAAGAAAAGTAAAGGGCAGAAAATTGAATCTAAAAGAATATTATAGATTCATGAACTTGGCAAATAACTGGAGTGACTCCCTTCAAGAAAGAAATATTAAGCTGGTCAAATAAAAACTGGTAACTCATTTTTCCATTTTACTTTAATCTTTGACTATATATGGTGTAAACACTACAAAAATTAGGGAAAACTTGAAATGCTCAGAATATAACTATGGAAATTACAGGCTGACAACCATCAATTACAGAAAAAATGCTAGTCAAAAGCAGATGTAATCATAGCTAGCAAGACACATTAATACAGTTTGACCTACAGTTTTATTTACTTCTTTCAGGCAACCTGAATGTCATGGTGCTTACATAAACAATGCTTAATGCTTTGAACTTCAGTAGAACACAGCAAGAGTTAATTAAAATGATATAATCAAGGCATATCTTTTTCAGCATAATAGAACAATAGAGACTAAGTGTTTATTATAGATTCTAATAATTATTCATAATAATTCCAAAAGTATGCAGTGAAAGACTAATCTTCAATTTTAAAGATAACTTTTTGAGCTGAGAAACCTCCTTGCTTTGATGTTTGCTAGCTGCTGAAATTCACGCATTTGGGAGCAGAGACTTTGGCAAACAAACCCTTAATACACATGGATAAAAAGCTATTTTCAATAATATTAATGTTTAAATGCAAACTGCTAAAAGCAAGAAAAAAAATCAAAGTTAAGGCTGACAACTCCATCTTCAGCTTAGAGAATAGAGTTAAAAAAGCCACAGTACCTTATGCCAGAAATGTTGTAAATTGCGTTCTAAATAGCCTACTTTTGTTTCATTTTCCATTCTCTGATTCTTTCCATTAATGTGTAGACTTGGAGGGGTTTGTTCTATTTTAGTTTGTTGTTGTTATGTTGGGATAGCCTTTGTTCCTTTAATCAGCAAAAAGCCATCAACAATGACTAACAGAAGATCATGTTATGAAACCTCATGTTGTAACAGTCATCCATCCACCTTTCCAGTAGTCTCCATGGCTATTGCATACAGCTCTCCCTTTAGCCAGGAAGTAAATACAACCTTCTCCAAAGATACTAAAACTCATTGAAAGCCTTCAATCTCCTTAAACTTCCTACAAGCACTTGTGCCTCTCTCTTTCCTTTTCACGTATGTTATATAGTCCCAAGGAAGACCAAACTTCAGTTCAGCACCTCAAATGAACTCAATTTACCACCAGCTTTTGGACTCAGATTTTGGTACCTACTGAAACCACAAATACAGTTTCTTCCAGATTTGCACCTCCACATCTTCCTCCCTCCCTTCCTTCCTTCCTCTCTCCCAGCAGGCAAGGGAGGGGGGTTAGGAGGCAAGAAGCCCTACAGGCCATGCAGGAGCTAATGATGCATAGGATTTTCTCATTTGGATAATTGAAAGAGGTAAGATAGAAGAGGGAGGCAAACACAGTTCTGGCCTGCATAAAGTTTTAGTCCTTAGAGTCAGGAAACTCAAGTATCTTCAGAAAATCCTACCTGTTGCGAGGAGGGAAATAGAGTGTCTCTAGGAGATATTTTCTTGTAAGGAGACAGATTTATGTCCAGCTATAAGGCTTACTGCTTAATCAAAGCTAAATCACACATCTGTTTGTGAACAAAGGTGTCCAAGCAAGTGTAATCGTCTTCTAAATAAAGTTACTTTGGTGAAAGTTTGAACTTTTTCATATGCACAGAAATATGGTTTTGGCTGGGGTTTGGTTTTGGTCTTTCGTTTCTCCTTGGAAGGGGTAAATATTATCTTTGAATAAATTAATCTGAAAAAAAAGAAAGCTGCCGCCATCAATTAGATAGATATATTAGATCTACAACCTCCTGTCCCCAATTGCCCTTTTCTTTTTCTACACTATCATACTTGCCTAACATGAGAGTAGGGAAAAAAAAAAAGGGCAAGATAAGAAAATAATAAAACATAATTCTTTCTTAAGATATTAAATACTTATTAAAAATAAATTTCTAAAACCACTGAAGAACTGTTTATAATGAATTGAAGAAAACTGGTTTCCATTGAGCTGGTTACTTTATCTCTACCTTTGATGCTTTCTCACAAACTCCTTTTTCTGAACTTGCACAACATTGCTTTGTCCTCTGGGCTAGATGAAGCCCTGGCTGCACACAACTCTCCTTTCACAGGTCTGTCTTCTACACTGAGCAGCAGCCATGTTGCAACTCCTAAAAGTCAGTCTTACAATATCTGGATAGCTTTTAATGCTCTGGTTTTTCAAAAGTTTTGCCTTTAAAAAATATAGCTAGATTTGCATGTAAAAATTGAGGTTTCAGCCTTCACAATTCCAGAGAAAGATTTGGAAATGTGATCTCTACACAATCTTCAGGTTTGTCCAGCAGAAAGCATGTAAGAACCCTAAATATAGTTTATTTAATGTTCATGACAGGTGTAGTCCAGGAGATTCACTTGAGTTTCCTATGAGTTTTAGTACATGAGACTTGCAGACATCAATCCACTTTCCTAAAAAAACACATTCTAAAAGTACTCACATAAAGCAGCCTTGATGAGCAAATCAAAAGCCACTCATCTAGATTTAACATTTGATATTTTTAATTCCGTGAATGTAGACAAACATCATCCATGTACTCAGATACTTAAAGCAACTCAAACTGTGGTATTACATTTGCACACATATTTCTTTCTAGTTGTCTCTGAACTTTGGACAGACCTTTTTACCAGGAACACTAGTAGCTTTCTTGGGTGTCATCTCAACTGAGCCTCAATTCATGAAAGGAAGACCAAGCCTATACCTCAAAGTAATTCAAGACAAAGTGAATGAGGAAACACATGACCCAAGCTAGCAAAGACTTGCTGGGTGGTGTGGGGGTGGGTTAGGTGCATCCTCACACTGCAGCAAACCAGTTGAGAATAATTTTTGCTTTTTTGCTGCTTATCTTGGGATGAGTTCTTTTGTGGCTGTGATTCTGCCACAAAATCCACCTGCTGACATCTTTTGGAGCAAGCCCCAGATCAGGAGTTTCTGCTACAACACATTGTTACCACTTTTAAAGGAGAAGTAACAACACTAACTCAATAGATTCGTATCAATTTCATGTACCCTAAAATAACACTGGAGCAATACACCTAATATATATAGATATAGATATGTATGTATGTATATGTATGTTTGTTTGTCCCTTTTTCAGAGGCAGTTTCTCATAGTCCAGCTGTAAATTTGACTCCCTTTAAATTGCAATCTGTTGAACATTGACCAAATGACTACAAATCCTAGTTGCATGAACCAGCATAATTGCTGCTGATATGGACATAAAGTGAAGCCTGATGTTTACATACAGCACATACAAAACCAGTTTAGCAAACTCTTCTGATGTATATTCACAAATGGAGCAAAATGGCAAGGGAGTTGACACTCAAAGACACGATTGGGTGTTACTCCCTACTACAACAATTATCTGCTGGCTAATTGGGATCACTGCACTTGTGCTAAAGCTGGAAATAGTTTTAATGAACTGTTATAATAGGGTACCAACTCATGAAGAATTTAAAGAAAAAATGAAATTCCAGGATGTGAAAGATTACCAAATTACAGAGAAATCTTTAGTGTTTTAATTGAGCAGTTTTCTCAGAATATGGGGGGAATGATTCATGCAGTTCCCCACCTCCACAAGTAATTTTTGCCAACCCATCTGCCACCCCAAATGTTTCGTCCAAAGCAACCCCATCAGTGGACTTCTGCTCCCTCTGCTGGATCTGCAAAAATAGGTATTAATAGACCCAAACCTGTTTTCTTAGGAGGCAAGAACACAACTTCATCTGGATTCACCAGGAGAAAGATTGTGCCTCAGCACTGGCTCCAAAATGGTGTTGACATCACTGTTAAGACTGACTTGCAAATAAGTAGCAAATAAACACCTGTAATACTTCTAAACAAAACCCTCTAAAACCATGGGGGAAACATCAGCTAAAAATAAAAGTAACGGAAGTAAAAGGTTATAATTTTTTTTAATGCTCTCTGAAATGTAATCAAAAGGAAATGACAACATCCATTTAAGCTTTCATTGACTCTTTCTAACTTTACTAGTTGTTTCCTCCTAACACACATCCTGCAACACGACATGATGGCTCATTGCCACATCTGATGGGAGATAAAAATATTGTCCTTACAATGGACAATAAACTCTTGCTTCTGCATTCCAAGTCAGAAACAACTAAATACTGAATTCCATTAAAAACTCTGTTCACGTGAGCTTTCCTGTAGTCTTCACTACAAATGCTTTTAGTGTCTGACTACTTGGAAATCACAAGAGTGTTGAACTGTTTAGTGTCAATGATCCTCCCATCAGTAAACTGATCCGGTGATAAAATGTAAAGACCTTGTGCTATTTGCATTTTTACTCAGTTTAGTCACAGATCACAAAATAAATTAGTAAATTGAGCTACAAGGCTTCCAATTTGCAACAAGCAAACCTTCTAAATAATCATCTATGCTTAAATACACAAATCTTTTAAAATACAATAATTTATTTGTCAACTAAAACAGTTATAAAAATTCCATCCCCAAAATGCTTCTGCATAATGATTGCTTTAAAGAAATTGTACAAATGAAAGCGCACAATTTCTCCTTAATATTTTCCAGAGACCTAAAAAGATCCAACAAACTGAAATGCTAAAATCACCCGTGGTATTCCTTCAGAGCTGTCAAACACTGTTCCTCCAATTTCATAAAAGAGAACTGAGAGCTGTTTTCTTGTTTAAACGATCCGAAATCCTGACACTGTACAGGTACCTGTACCAAAAACCTGACTACCACAAACACCAGCAATTAGCATCATTACTGGCAGCATCTGAAATGCAGCCAAATTCATGGAGACTGAACAAATCTCCCACTGCTTGGGTCAATCCTTCCAGGTCAGGGCTAAAGCACATTCGTGGACCTTTTGGGGGAATCTGTAGTGCTCCTGTGACACCATTTATCATGCTTCTGTGGCTAGCCTCTTACACAAATGGCTCTGAAAAATTCTAACTCCACAAAAATATAGGGACTTGGCACATTAAATATCAGGTCTCTGTTTAACATAGATTATTCTGTTAGATATGTCCAGGATAACAGTTTAAGCACAACACAACTATGGTCGTGTCAGAATTAGGTCACTCAGATGCTTAAATTCTTTTTCACGTGGCCCTGATTTGCCTGTGTCACTGTAATTTTAGTATATACAATCAAACCTTTTTTTGATAAATGCAGATGTAAATCAACACACATTTCAGGCATGTTTCTGTGATGTCTTAGTTGGAATTTGCAACATGTTAGGACAAATGTTACTGTTTCCCTTGATCTATATTAAAAATATTTAGGTGTTTAAAATATTATTCCTTTCATTCATATGCTAATGACTATAAACAGTGCTCCAGTCAACACATTACAAAAGCCTAAATAGATTTCACTATGACTTTACATCTTCTTAGTAAATTAGGTATAACAGTTAGTAAATGGATGTACTGAGGGCATTGTAAAGTTGCTATTCAGTTATGCAATAATAAAGGGAGTATGCAATTCTAAAAAAAAAAAAAAGAGAAACATGCCAAGGGAGTTTAAAAAAAAAATTAAAAAAAAAAAATCACAGGAAATACATATTCCACTGAGTATAGAACTACTTTGGTGGTGATACATTTTCTTCACGTATCACAGAAATAAGAAAGATGAAAAAGAGAGCATGGTTTGAGTTTGTAATGCTTTGTTTCTGAATGTGTGATTTGTTCATTGTCACTGCTAAAGGGGTTCAGGCACACGCTTGATTCATCCCTACACATTTCTTCCTGATGCTAATCTCATCTCTCCATTCCGATATTTCCCAACAATAGTGGTCATCTAAATATTGTTAATCCTTTTAGCAAGCACTAATAATTATGCATTAGCACAAATAACATTAAAGCTTTTTTCAAATAATTACATATATAATGGATGTGTCTTTAAAAAGTTGTTTACAGCTAATTAACCAATGAATAATTGTTTTCTCTTCCTGAAACAGGAGAAAGCTTCTCTTGGCATCACAGTTAAAAATGCTTTCTCACTCCCTTTTTAAAAACAGTTCTACAGATGTTGTCAGCAGTTAAAACTGTTAAAACACTATTAAACCAAAATTTCTTTATTAGAGGGATTACTCAACCCAGTTGAATGGTTTTTTAAAGTATTGGATCATTTCAAATAATTTCCAATTTGGATGATCAGTGAATGGTCTGAAGATAGCAAGACCCGATTCTAAACAGTTCAGATCCTTTACTACCACAACACAGGCTGCTTGTTGCTATATGACTAGTTTAATTGTGGGCTGTAATAAAGGTCATAATTAATATCCCAACACAGACACTAACAAACAATTTTAAATTGCCAGCATAATCAAATGATGCAAACATCTATGAGCTACAAAAGTTCATTGCCGCAACTGACAATTTCTTAATTGTATTCAGTCATTCATGGAAATTTTATTAACATCGAACTGATGTATCCTGCCCTTACTCTGTCACAACACCAGGGATCTAATTTCATTATTTTCCACAAGATTTGCTTGACTACTGCCATGATTCTAATATTGCTTTAGTCCAGATGTTTATGCTATTTAAATTAGGAAGAAAAGGCTTTTGGGTAAACACAATTAAAGAAGTTTTTTTATCCTTTTTTTTTTTCTTTTCCAAATTTACTTTAACAAACTTCTTTTAATTAATGAATATAGCTGCAAAGGAGATGGGTTTCCCCCCCTCATTTTTAATGCTCATTCCCCACTGTGTGCAACATACATCGAGTGTATGGCTCCAGCTATTTCTAAATACAGCAACCTTTTAATTTTTCACTTACATTTGAGTGCTCATTAAAGTGAAAGATAGCAGTGCATGACAACTGCACTTTTCCTCCTTTTACAACAACCCCCAATATATTTTGGGCATAACAGAAACAGTTTAAATCTTCATCCCTCCTCCCATAGTGTTACACCCCTGAAGTGACCTGAGACTGAAAGATAACCCACATTTCTAATGTCTTAAGTGTTCAAAATTAATCTATAGCATCAATTCTCTGTGACAGCAGAGGAATCTGTACAGCTGGAGCACCAGCATCCAAAGGAGAATTTTGCTTCTGCTTTTTGATACCATTTGAATACTTTCATTTTCTTCTCCTGTTGGGCAACAGCATTTCATTCATATCAAATCTCTTTCCCAGGAAACAATGCTATGCTGTCTAAAGTAGGATTCCCCTCCTTTCATCTGTCTTGGAGAAAGCTGTTTTCATATAAAAACATAAAATTTTGCATGAAAGAGCTAATAAACATAAGCACACATTTTTATAACACACAGCACTATTTTAGTAAGGTCAAAATGTGACTGAATAGTGAGCACACACTTCTACACCAGAGCATATATACTTGAATGTTATTCCAAACTAAGTGCAAAACTCAGTAACTTCAGTATGCAAAACATAGCCTTTCAAAAATAAACTGTCTTGAGACAGTATTTTTAAAGGATTCAAACTAGGTTTTCAAACCATCATTTTGTCAACATTTGTAAAAAGACTGAATAATTTGTGTGATTTCAGCCAACTGAAGATTCACACCGCACTGTGCCAGACAGTCATCAGATACACTGAAAAAAACTCACTGCTGTAATTAGTTAGCAACTGCTTTTATAATTCACGACACAATGATATTTATAAATAACCTCAGCATTTGCTGTCCTTATGAAACGGTGTATTTATTCTGTGTGCAGAAGAGGTCATTAGCACCTTTTCACTCTACAAATTCCTTTCCTCCCCAATACTGTGGTCAAACAATGACACAACTTGATTGATCTACACTATTATTTTCTTTGTATGTCTTACATTTCTCAGAAGAATGTGACTCCCATTCCACCCACAAAATTTTAATGTGCAGGAGCATTTGGGAAGCCAAAAGTTAGATTTGGTTGCTGCTGATGCCGTTTTGTTTTGCTAAATTGCAGGAAGATAGTTCTCAGAGCTCCCGAAGCCCTCTGGGAGCCATAGAGCGCTGCAGAGTGTGTAACAGCAAGGCCAGCTTCCCATGCTAACGCTATTCAACACTAACTGTGTGCTTCTGGTTTTCACTATTATTCTTTTGTATGAGACTATGAATAAAATCTAGGCACCGGCTTGTATTTACACATGCAGAGAACATGCTGCAAAACTTTATTTTTTAAAAAAGGTACATGTTCACATTAAAGCCATTAACACACCTACTAAAAAAAATTACCAAAACATTTCATATGCACAATTCATATGCATTTTCTGTAAAAGACTTCAAAATCCCAGTACTATACCTTTAAGTGTTGCTCAGTTCCATCATGTGCTAATATGGAGACCTATGTTTGGCAATCTTTCCAAGTATACCATGTCAATTTTACAAAAACTAAAAATATTGTTGAAAAAATATTATCCCAAGAACATACGTAAAATTATAAATATTCAGCACATCAAGCTTTTGATATACTTTAGTGCACATGAACTGAGTAGCTGTCAAAATTACAACAGGCAACTCAAGTAATTATGCAGATTTATGCAAAACATTAACAAGAAGAATTAAATGCACAAATGAGGTGGCTACACTTGAATTGTTAAGATTATGAATAATTACCATGAATCTTTTTGCTCTTAATATAACTTGTTTTTGATAAACAAAGCCTTAATTATCAGAATACTTTTGAGAATTTTGGTGACCTTCATTAATCTTACAAAACAAGTCTCTTGTGTTCTGCATTGTAAAAGGCACATGCTTAGAATAAGTACACAAACCATGGGAAAAGCATATGTTAATGGCTACTACAAACCAGGGAATGATACCTCAGGTTTGAAGTAGACCGCATTCTGCACACGTAGGTGAAATAATATGGAGTATTTGGAAGTACTCTAGACTGAATAATATCTGACAAAGGCTAGGAGAAGGCTGCTATATGAGAAAATCTTTCCTTTTGCAAAATAACAGGTTCTTTTAAGAAAAGAAGTGAAATATCATCCTACTAATTTCTCATCTCTAAGATATGGTAGGTGCAATAAATCATTTATAAAAGCAAGAGAGAACCCCAAACATCCCCGCCCCCACCCTGCAACTCGTATTAGTCATCTCCTCCCAGGATCAGCTTTTTCGAGGTG
Source organism: Scolopax mira (assembly GCA_004320125.1). Taxonomy (NCBI): domain Eukaryota; kingdom Metazoa; phylum Chordata; class Aves; order Charadriiformes; family Scolopacidae; genus Scolopax; species Scolopax mira. Next base: position 487,519 of record BJBW01002144.1, on the reverse strand, counting down.
AACACGGATGCCAGACAACTGCATTTTACGCACTCGCATCCAGCTGCCAGGCAGAACACGGAGAGCAATTTTTACTCTGCTTCACTGGTAATTTCGACACTGCCCTCTTCCTTTCAGAGGAACAGTGGGACCTCTGCATGTCCCCTCAGTTAATTTCAGAATTAATTTGCAACGCTGTCATCGACAGTGTAACAATCCACTGATCAACAGTTGCAATTCTTCATAACACTGTCAAACTCCCAGCTGCCACCGTGGCAGCCAGCTTCGCCCAGGCCCAGACACTCTGCCTTGGGACTGGTAGTAAAGAAGAACTTTGGAACATTAAGTCTTTAATGCCAGCCACACTATTTCTTCCCTAGAGAGCAAGCTGTCAGATCAATGGTGGTTTTGTCATAAAATCTCTCCTAGGGACTTGAATTTGTTTTGACAAATGTCAAATAGCTTTGATGCATAAAAATTAACTTAAGGAGGTCATAATTAGACAAAATACAAACTTGCATCTTGCTGGTACTTGCATCACTATATTGTTGCAGAACAAGAACAAACCAAAAACCGTCCAGGCAACTGAAGCTCTGTACAGCAGGACCCTCTGATTAGAATTAATACAGCTAAAAATTCGTGTTCTCCATGAGAAAGTGCATGAGCTTGGCTGCACTTCCAGGAGGGTTTTGTCCAGCGTGTCCCACTGTAACACAGCCAAGCCTGGGGTCACTACCACTATCCCATTCCTGACCCTGAGCTCCAGTAAGGAAGACATCCATCTCAGGGAGACTGCTCCTCCTCCCCATGCCACGTGGCCATCCTGGCCAACAGATGGACTACAAGACTACACACACTCTGCACAGCCTATACAGAAGGGAAGCACAGGATCTTCTCCCCTCCATGCCAATACCCACTATTTGGGCAGGCAGCACTGAGCACAAAGGTGATGAGTTAGGAACTTTTCTTCTCATGAGCTCAGACCTGTCCCCAAGCACAAACCCAGACACAGGGATGTAGCTGAACACATTGCTCACAAGCATGGCTCCCCCCCCGGTGCCTGGCAGCACTGCAGGTCCCTACTCAGACAGCCCCTGTGAAAAAAATCCATCAGGAGATATTTGGAACAGGACTGTTTTTCTATAAAGGCATGCACCTACTCGGCTAGTGGTTGGAGAGATTTTCAGCTAGATAAAGCAAGGGGCTCAGAAGATGACCCATCACAAATTCAGATTTCCTAAAGGTATCAAGTGAACAGGCAAACTGAAGATGGTGCGCTTGCTCTCTGTCCACAGAGTAGACATAGTGTGAGCCAGCAGTGTGGCTTCCCACCCCCATTGCTCTCTTGCCAATGCTCCTCTTCCTTGGAGGCATCACTTTTACAGCTGTAAGAGTAGATCAGTTTTCAGACCCACACAATGCTTGGTTCTTTTTACAAAAACCTTAATTAGAATATCAATTACAAGGACTTATTTCACCCAACAAAACTGACATTCAACAAGTGGGTATTGCACTGACGCCTCCAAATTATTTCACGTCAAGCACAGAGGAGCCAACAAACTGCAAACACTTTCCAGCACAAACAGCACTTCTACACACACAAGATCACCGGTGCATGTTTTGCTCATCTCCCTGCGTTGCAACTATGGACTCCCAAAAGGTCTCTGTCAATTTCTAAGAATACAGCTAACATTTCACTACTTTTACCAAATAGGGTAAATATTTTAATCAGCATAGTAAGTAACACTGTAACCATTTCCAGCTGAACTGCATAAATAAATAACCAAGGAGACTTTGGCTGTGTATTTCATTTCCTCTATGAGCTGTCTCTGAGCTTGAAAATTTTAGTCATTCGAAATTCATATTAATCAACATTAATTTTCCTTATCAGAGTAAACTCCTGATGTCCACTAATGTCAACAGTAAATTCCAGCTGATGTCAGCAGGGTCATATTTTCACAAACCTGCCTATGCCTCTGTCTTCAATGTGCCAACACACTAATGGAATCCCAGCTTGTGAGAGAAAGTTGAGAAACACAGGCAGAGATCAAACAGAGAGGAAAGTGATAAAATGGGTAGATTTAGTGTACTATAAACACCCTCTGTTTCATAAAAAAAAAAAAAAAATCCAGGTATCTCAAAATCCATGCCTTAACATGATTGTAGGAATCAAAGAACATCTACTTTTGTGGTATCGAGTTATTTTTCAAGACCTGTTCAAAGCAAACACACGCTACCAGCCTCAGACCTTAAATACAAATTTCATATACAACCCAAATTTTTATAGTCATGTAAAAATAAAAATAAAAAAGATCGGAAAAGAGAAGCCTTCCCATGACAATTCTTACAGGACCTTAATGGCAGCAGCACTACTGGGAGCTGCTATAATAATAATATGCTTACTGCTACTTGTGCCTATTTTCCTCAGATACTCTATAGCAGCAGTCATTTCCTAGATAATGAGCCTGTTTTGGAGAAGGGCTAATTTAGAAGATCAGAACAGGGTTACCACCAGCAGACATTGTTTTCTTAATAAATGATCATTTTATTTTGAATAAATGTGAAGTTATACCCTGTCAAGATGTTCTTGCTTTACATGAAATTTCCCAGTATTCAAAAGGTTACAGTGTAACATTTCTCTTTAAACAGACAGTGTTGGCACAATTTTTACTAGTTCCTTATGTAAAAGCATGCGAAGTCATCAAGTTTATTAAGGAGACAACATTTATTTAGAGATGCAAGAAACCACCAAGTAGCTACTGCACCTTTTTTCCGCCTCTAGAGTTTGTGTATACAAAATACCAAGCAGCATTTTAAGGGAACAAAAGTTCATGTAGGTCACGACCATATAAGAGCTATCAATTCACTAATCTGAAGTTGAATCCATGGGTTTTCTAATCTACACCAGAATAGAATTTGCAGCCTGAATTATAGTGGATTAATCTGGTTGGACTCCAGCAAACATTAGAGACTGTATACAATACGAAACCCAACTCAAGCTGGTGAACCAGACATTGGTGGAAGAGGCTTGCATTACAGAAGTCAAATTCTCATCACTGCTTCTGCTGGAATACAGTCCATTCTGTACTGTGGAAGATTCCTGAAATAATGCAAATGTAAGGAAAGGAACAGCCACCACCAGGCGAAGAAAGGAAGATGCTATTTCCTAAGACTTCTTGGAATAGCTTCCTCAGAGACATCAGCAATAGGATCTGCACACTGTGCTGATTTCAAACCAGCAAGTTTGGCATAAGCTAGAGTGCTCCAGAACTGCAGTAACAGCTGCGATGCTGATCAAGCTCCATAATAAGCTATGCAAATCATTTGCTGTTGGCACCTGGCTCTATCATTAAGAACAAAACCCCCAGCAAACCAGAAAAAAGAAATAATGACAGATTCTCACAAAAAAAAACACCAAACAAAACCCACCAAAAAACCAACCAAGCACCTATTTGACTCGTTCTCATCTCTTATGATTTCTAGACAACTTAATCTTTCTCAAAGTCAGCCTTTTCTTAAGATAGAACCAGTCCACTTTAGACCCAGACGGTAAGTGAATTCAAAATCTGAGATGTCACCACACTTTTCATCAATGTTGTCTTGAGCTTGGCCATTCAATAAATCACACACCAACAGTGTTAGCTAGCGAAGAGCATTTGTCTCAAGGCAGGCATGTCTCAAGGTAGGCATACCATAATCCAGACAGGTGTTTCAAACACAAATCCAACACATTCGGCCTTATCTAGAAACTAATCAGAGACTAGTCCCTAATGCACAGAAACCTGGGCATTCACACCACAAGATTCAATCTGACAATTCATTGCCTTCTTTACCTGAGGTTCCAGAGTAGCTACAGGTATGTGGCCTGAGATCAAACTGAAAAAAAGAGAGCATAAGCTCAATATAAAGGCCAGGAGGAACTCAAAGTAGGGGGCACTTGTGCTATTGTGTTCTCAATCCATTCAGGAGGCGCCTGTTACCAGACTCATTTCTAAGCACGGGATAGAAACACAAGTGACAGAAAGGGGAACAGGGAACAGCTGTGACATTCCCACAAGCCGTCAGAATTGATTGTCTTTCCTTTCTTTTCACTTATTACCTTCGCTGCAATAGCAGCATCACTCCTATGACTAGTTGATACCAGTCAGCAATAGGCACATATAGGAAGCCCACTTTTCCAGCATGATTTCAGAGACCTGGTTCTGCAGGGACCTGGGTGTATGAGATGTGAGATGCTTCCATGTTGAGGGAAAAGAAAATATAAAACATAGATGATCAACTGTTTGTTGAAGATTCTATAATCTTCAGAGTCTTTCTCTGGTGAAATGATCTTTAATTTACTACTCGAAATAACCACACTCGCGTTCTGCAGCTGTCAGTTGCACATTAAAGGTTCTTCAAAACACCCTAAGAAGCCTGCCGGTTATTGGAAGATTGGAAAAATGTATCTCCCATCGTCAAACCTTTCCAAAAATACAGATATATTAAGTTCAGAGAAAACCAAAATGTCAAGAGCAACTTAGTTTTCAAGTTCCCTTTAAAGCCCTTCATCAAATCCTAAAGCTACTAACAAGTGGACTAAATGCTCTCCCTTCCTTTGGCAGATCTATAATTGAGGTTCGCTTTTAAAATAAGGTGAAAATAAACAAACATTATTAGAGGGAATTCATTCCTGGAGAGCTTTTACAGCTGAACATTTATCAGTGTATGGAAGATGTTACATAAAGTGCTTTTTAATCAAAATCCTCTCGATCACCAGCCACAATTTTCCAACCCTCTGAGCACTTCTTTCCGGATGTCTGTGGTTACATTTTCAAGTTCAGCCTTCTTCAGCATTATTCTTTTGGTCTTGGTGCAAGTGAGAAGAACAGCATTAGGGACTTCATATAGATTCATGCCAGGCTCTGCTCCCACTCCAGATACAAAAACACGTAAGATGAACTAAAAACCTGATGCACTTTGGGTCAAAACGAAACAAATTCACTGCTGTAAAGACATTTACAGAAAAAATACTCCACACAACTCTAGTTTGAAAACATTAACAGTTCTGTATCATAGTCTAAGGACTTGTACACACACATTTTTCCTTGACTGTTAACAGGTGAATATACACACACCTGCACATCACAGACCTTCCCACTGATACTGACAATAATGCATAAACTAATTGCTGTTTGCTAATGCCTTTTACTTATTTAATCTAGTCACACATTTTGGTTTAGGGTAATACAAAAATCCCACTTCTGACATTAAAAAGAGATTAAAATATAAAGTGTTGGCTTTCCAAACCAGTGACAACAATGACTTAAATATCTAATCCCATTAATTACTAACAATGATCATGGTTTAGTACTGCTATTGCACTGAAGTGTCAAACAAAGAAATATCAGAGTTGTCTATGCATTCACACAATGTACACTTGTGTTTCTAGATGAAGGGGAAGTCTGCAAAAAGGTCTGAAAATATTCTTTAAAGACTTTAAATTCTGTTTCGGTCCTGGATGAATTTCTCTAACCTGAGCTGTGCATGTACATAAACTGCATATTGATGAATGTTCAGAAATTTTTAAGAGCAGAACAACTTCTGTCTATGACATCTCTATGACATGAGCCACAAAACTTCACTCTTTTGCATCTATAGCCTTTATTTGTGGCAGAGCAGTCATTTTAGAATGCTATTTCTTAGTTCATTCCAGCAGATGAAAATAATTCATTTATTGGTAAATGGTTTTAGGAATTCTCTTTAAAACTTGCTATTTATTTCTTGCTGGAGTTTATCTAGCTTCAGCTTCCATTCCTTTGACTCTCATTACACCTTTGTATTCTATATAGCATCCATCATGCCAGTATGGATTCACCATCTTAATTAAAGCACTAAAATTCAATATAATGATTCTGTATCAGAATGCCATCAGAATTGTATCAAAATGTTGTCATGTGCAGATAACGCTGCAACACATTGAAGTTCCTTGGTCTCATCAAGAGTTTTGAAGAAAGAAAAAAAAATATATTCTGCAAGGGGAACAAGTTTGATCAGAAACAAAAAGACTCCCATACCCTGGGACTCAACTCTGGTTTTGTGTATTCTCTACAGAATGAATATCCAATATAGATATTTTTTTATATGAAAAGTAAAATGAAGGGAGCCATCCTAAAACTTTCAATCTATATTTTGTATGTGGTTGTGTCCCATTTGGTTTGCAGAACTACTCAGTCTGTAGGAAAATATACAATTAACAGCTTTAAAGAAAATATTTTTTAGAAAACTTGAGTATTAAATCCATTGTGCTATGCAGCAAGTTATTTTCATAAGCACTTGATGAAAGAGGAGAGACAGAACTTCATACTCATTTAGTAAAAGTGTGACATACAGGTCACCCTTTCCAGACTAAAATCCCATAGGTAGGTTCTATATTTTCAGGACATCCCCCATGCAGAAGGAATTAGTGAATGCCCTAGATTGAGGAGCACACTTTAAATCTTTCTATAAGAACCAGTTTAAGGACTCAAAACTCTACAGCAACTTCTGTAGCATCAGTCTCTATTGGAAGTTAACACCTCTATGACAGGCAGAAAGGGGAGTGTGAAATGGTGTCTAATTCAGAAAAAGCACTGCTCTAGTGGGTTGTTAGCCACACTGTGGAAAAGATGTAGAAAAGTGCCTGTATTTATTCATCTATAAAGATCCAACTGCTTCTGCTTAAGAGAGAACATTTTTCTTCCCCGCAGTGGCTCTCTCCCACACTTCTGGATCCATGGATCCACACCATCTCAGGACGTAATTCCCAGTACCATAAATACTCCATATGAAGACACTGATGGGAGTTTGAATATCTGAAAGTCCTAAGTGCGTGAGAGATAACGCATACTAGCAAGCAGAAATAGGACAGAACCTTGAAACACATCATTTTGCTTGATATCATTTTTTTCAAAGCACAGAATACCACATGTAAATGTAAATAAATCCTGATGACACTGAAATTGGTGTACAATTCCTCAGTCTTATAGTCTTTTTGTTTTCAAATTTAACAGTTAATTTTTTACATCAGTCATTTGAGCAGATGATAAGTGGGAAGGGATTTTAGTCATAAAAACTATCATTTGTAAAGGCCTCATTTAAATATGCCTTAATTAGCATTTTCATAACTGAGTTATCAGGTTTCCATTAAACTCTGAAATTCTCACTTCTGTTCCCACTGGACAGATGTCCACATTGCAAAAATAAAAACTGTACAAAATCTTACAACACTATAGTTGGCAGTAGCTGGAAAACAGTCTGAGAAGAGAGAATGAACAGAAAGAGCCAATCTTTTCCCACTGTTTTCTGCACTGAATCCAACCATTAAGACAGAGAAAGTTTGTACTACTGGTAAATAATATTTTCTTAAGCTAGCAAAAGACAGAGCTTCTGTGCTTTTTTCAAGTCAATGTGATACCTTCAATTTGTACTATGTTAAGGAAAAGGAAATAAACAGAAACTCTGCAAAGTTACAGAATTTCTTAAATTATTTTTTCCCCTCCAGGTCCTATCACATTTAAGCAAAGAAGATGACATTCCTGGGCAGTCTTGGAATGATAGAGATCTGGCATGCTTTATGCAACTGCTCTTACCCAAGACAGAAAAGTACTGAACTTACTTCCTTCATTGGAACTAAAATGCTTAGAAAAAAATCCCAAAACATAAAATCTAAACGGTTTCTAGTCCAACATTCAGAAAAATAATCTAAAGTCAACCTAAAATCAAAATCCTAAATACATATAACAATACTTAACAAGTACATAAACAATGTTTTTCTTCTTTAGAGCTACAGTACAGCGAATAATCAGCTATAATCATTGCTTTTGAAAATGCTAGATTTATACTGCACAAAATACTTAAAAAAATAAATGCAAGAAGGCCTCCAAATACATTTTCTCCACTCAACAAAGAGAAAATATCAAGCTAAGTCAGGACATTGCAGTATGATTTGCAGCAATCATGATAAGTCAATTTTGGCTAAAATCATGATTGTTATAAACACTCACAAAACATATTATTTACCAGATGGCAATCTTACTCAAGTAAATATATCAAACTTATGTTTCATTATTATCAAATAAGGATGAACTTGCCACTGGAATAACCTCCAGTAGTTAATCAAAAAGCCCTCTGCAAAATGAACTCTATGGTTTCTGTTCTACCTCACTGATACCTTTTACTACAATGCCACAACTTTTCCTTTTTTTTTTTTTGTTTTGTTGTAAATATAAGCACATTAGTTTCCTTATAAAGTTGAATACTTGACAAATGGAGGATAGAGCAGCAGAAAATGGCAGATGTTGTTTTGTAACCGTACTTGGGATCAAATTTGACTCTCAGCTATAATGTTGTGACCTGACTGAAACAAACAGCAGGGATGCAGAAGTTTTAATAAAAATGCAATGTTGCCTTCAGCCATGACACAATATAGAAGACGTAAGCGCTAAGACACCGTGGACTGAATTAATTATGTACATCGAGGCATATACGGACATATTTATGGGTTTGCTACAGCACAGTAAAGTGTGCCCGGCTGCAAGACTTGGCTGCTAATGCTGACTCTGCCATTGATTTGCTCTGTGACCTGAGGCAATTCACTAAAGCCAAAATCTTTGACCTTAGGCATCTTATTCATATTTAAACCCTTAAACAGTGACCTGATTTCCAAGGTGTTGAATGTACACCACCCCCACTGAAGTTACAGGTAACGATATACGTATTAATACAGGAATCTAAATTTAGGTTTATTTTTGAAAGATTCAGCCATGACTACTTTTGTCTGAACCAAGAATGTTCACCAATGAATCAAATTAACTGGTGCTTCAAAAGAGAAAGACTCAAGACATGAAATGCAGAGAGATAACACAAAAGGTAACGGGTCTGAATTTCTTGTTTTATATACGTACGTGTCCATATAAACATAACTATATAAATACACGAGCAAAGTATATTCCTGTAGCGAGGCATTTTAGATGCTGTGCTGATATCTACAATATTTAATGCCTGACCATTGTCAGGTATTGATACAGTGTGCTGCAGAGTTTTATCTTTAGGTAGGAAAACTTGAGGAAACTGAAGAAGTCACACATGCATTAGTGTATTGCAGTGAGCTACTTAGCTTGGAATCAGGCCTGTGCTGAAATCCAAGCACTGGACTACATTTGACTCAAAAAAGTCAATACTAGCACTCCCACTGACTTCACTGATAACAAAATAAATAAATAAAATAAATAAATCCTCCCAGTGTTTCTGCCAAGCTATGAGTAAGAGTGATTCTACAGAGGCAACAACTTATGAAATAGGTTTTCTTCTGTTTTTCAAGTGCTAAACTCTACAGAGGAAACAATGTCCACTCTCCTGGTTTTTATAAAGCACCTACTATTTACAATACAGCAGTAATTTACTGTTAGCATGACATTAGTTTCTGCAAAAAATACTATTTTGAAAAAATCATGAGAAGTAGGAGGTAACATTGAACAGAACTTTTAGGACAGAGAAAAGTGTAGTGATAATCCTACTGGGAGTCACAAGGAGGATACAGCAAAGCTGTAGCTTACTGCCTTTTCCCCGTTGAATTTCTTCCAAGACTCTTTTGGTATCTGATTAACAATAGGGATGAAGACAAAAACAGCAGTTGGTGACTTAAGTCTCTTCTCAGCTGGATGAAATTCTTCCAGCAAATTATTACCCCTGGGCTCCATGATTTCCCTTTTTGCAGCATGACATGGAAATAAGGAACGTCTTCCAAGGAAGCAATAGCTTGTGTGCAGAAGATGTTTTAACAAGGTGATTTCCCTACAAGTTTTAGGAATCAGCTAGTTCAAGGAAACATGCCATGCCTCTCCTCCTCCACAGCTCATCAGAAAACCTTTCACTTTGGGCACCCGTCTTTCTCCTATGAGTATTACCTTGTATGCACAAGCCAGGCTGCAGATGAAATGTGTGTTTTAAGATCAATTAACTCTTATTGTCTATCATGTGTTTTAAAAAGGCAATTTTACCATAATACCATACTTAATACAGAAATATCATCAAGTAATGAAGACTCCAGTTCAGGGATTCTATGCTTTTAATAACATTTATCAAGCAACTATCCAGACACCTTGGCTTCCATTTTAAGATGTACTAGTGCCTCTTGAGAGATCAGGCAATCACAGAGATATAAAGACACCCTAAGGACATTGTCTAAAACAGTCATTACATATAATTTTTAATCCAAGTATTCACAGTTATAAGTTTAATAGGCATTAAAGAAAAAATAAAAATGAAATATTTTTACTCCTACAGAGAATTAAAGTGTGAACTCCTCATTTCTTATTATTTCCATTTCCCCCCTCCTTTTCAGACTCAGTCGTGAAGGTATAGGACTAGAGTCCTCAATGGTAGGAGAATTAACTCCACATCAGTGTTTCTAGCAGACCTCTGGGAATGTACCACCAGTTTCCTTCCACTTTCTGCACTGTTTCCAAACAACAACAGAAGTGCCTCTGGCAAAAAAAAATAATAATATTGACTCTTTAAAAGGAAGGATAACATGATAGTCTGATATCTGCTCTGCCATACAGTTGATAGTCTCCTGAAGCAAATGGGATTGTGTAGTGGGACTTGGTATATACTAAGCAACTGGGACAATGTGTATTTATTTCTGGTGGAAAGGAAAAATGGCAAGGCCACCATCTTAGTTCAGTCTCTCTAAAGTAATCCTGCCGCCTTTAAGCTCTTTCCATGGCCTAGATGTACTCCTGAATGAACTGTATCTTTAAAACCTAAATATTCATTCAAGCACTGAAACTGTCATTGCATCACTATTCAAAACTCCATTGTGAAATGAACTCACAACTTTGATTTCTCTATGTTATGCTCATCTTTGATTAAGAGTTGCTCAAGCTGAAGAAATGCTCAACAAGAAAAATTAACTAAAGTGACTTGCATTATTTATCAGCACTAATTCAGATGTACATTAATCATATGCTGTAAGTGGCACCACAATAGAGAAAACAAAATTAAAAATAAGACTTTCCTTGTTAGAAGAAAAAAAGTTTACCTTCTGTTGTCACCTATGTATGATATTTACTTTCTGCCATTAACTGGTTTGTATCAATTTCTATCACACAGAATGAGATTGATGTCAATAGAGCTATAGCTACTTAGTGTGGCTATATGTCAAATGAGTATCACATCTAAAGTTTTAGGCAAATGTCTTCAATGACAAATAAACCAGATTTTACATTAATAACCTCATGTCCCCTGTAAAATTTCAAAGGGTTTTATTTATCTTTAATTTGATGAATTGTCATAGATATATATTCACATTATCTACCTTCGCAGGTCTCCTATGCAATCAATAAAAATAAGCAGGGTCTCAGTTGAGCACTCTAAAGACTCCTGTGGATGCTCTATTGACTTTTATAAACAGCTTAGATCCTGACTTTACGTACTGAAGTAGCTGCCTAGTGTGAACAAGCCATATTGTGCAACTATCTTCTCCAGTGCTTTCCAAACTCTCTAGAAATGTACATTTCTTTTATGATTTAAGAAAGCAACTTTATTACCACAACATAATAAATAATTAATGGTCATGGAAAGTCTCTCAGTAGCAGCATTTACATATTTCACACAGGATGCAGCACCAACAATAGAAATATCACATACTAATTCATAGTGGCCCTTTGCCATTTTATAGCTCGAGTTTAAAGGGAAACAGTGCAAAATACATTAAAATAAAAGAAAACATTGACAAGTTAGAGTCAAAATGATCTTATTCTGACAAATATAGGACTACATGATTTTTTTTATTTTTTTAATTTTAACTTTTGAACTGATGCGATAGTTCAGATCATATGGGGCAATATGGACAAACTCTTGGATATTCCTACAAGCTAACAGCAATTAAACAGCAAAGATTTAGAAGACGATTAAAGACCACTAGGATAAAAAACCACAAACAAACAAAAAACCAAACCAAAACAAAACCAAAAAACCACCAATAATGTGTTTTTACCATCGAGAAAATTTTACAGAGTAACATTAACTACTGAAAATTCAGTTGCACGAACATCAAAAATATATATAGTCTACTGCCAGAATGCAGGTGGCAGCTTAATCAACCATATGCGTATTAACAGATTTCACTGTCAAGATTATGAACATTTAAAGGCATTTGCAACCCCTAACTTCCACTGCTTTGTGCAATGTTTTAAGACAAAGAATTGGAGTCCTGTCCCCATGGAGTACAGACTGGCTGGTCTCATAGTAGAACAGGACCTGCCTTTCAGTACCCTGTCCTAGACTAAATAATTCCTTCAGTGCCATGGCTGATGATTAAAACGTCTTGCTTCTCCATGATGATCCCAAGCAGGGATCATCTTTTGGAGCAGTTATAAACCCATTTTCTTGAGATTAATTCTCTCCTGCTGTTTTCTTGCTTCACCGAAGGATTTGGCTAGCTGATTTTATATGGCCAAAAACATGAAAGTTCAAACAGACAACAACTGCTCACTGTGTATGCACATGGCAAACTGCAATGCCACCACAACCACAACGGACTGTTTGGACATGCTTTTTGAGCTGCATGTGCAGTATCAATAATTTATCTCATATTTTTACCATGTCATCATGTTTTGTAATCAAGTATCACTGTATATGATACATAATCATACAATTCACAAATAGACATATAAAAATGACCAGATTCTATATAGTCATTTCTATAGTCTATAGTCTAACTATAGTCATTTCATGAAAATAAAATATGTTTGTCCTATGGTAAAGATAAATCACATATAAAGAATAAACTCTACCAGAACTTGTTTGATGGAGCAAAAGTTAAAATTTTCCCAGATTACCAGTACCAGATGCTTACTGGTATCTATCTAGGTCCTTTATACTTTAGGTCATGTCAGTTTGGAAAGAAACCAATAGCCTCAGAGACCTGTATTTAGAAGAGGCAAAAACTGTTCTAGATGCTAAAACTGCACACTAGGGAAAAAGAACAATCATCTTACCCAGCATCAACACAAGTTTCTGATTTGAGCAGATGTTTAGTATTAGTGTGTCCTCACCCTACAAAAAGGGGCAAGGCAGATGAATCCTATGAATTAAGCAGTAAAACTATATGGCATCCTTTAGAGCAGTCAGGAAATTCTTAAGGGGAAAGAAATATTATCAGGTAGCACTGCTCAGGAGAAATGTACTGACCTCTCTTGATAAATACATTTCAGGTCATGCCAGTTTCTTGCTTCTGTCATATTTTCTATCTCTCCACACCTGTTAGATAGCAAGTAGTGTCTTCACTCTAAACTTCCCAAGGTCTCTTTTTCTATCAGAAAAAAGTACCAAGTTCTACCTTGAGCGTGGTGTTGAAACAATGCATGGCAGCTTGTGCTACAGCCAAGAAACTGGCAAATGGCTTTAAATCCCATTCCCTCCAGTCATATCATCTCCTAATACAATAAATCTGTTCGCAAATTTCACTGCAATAAGGCATGCACCTTCCTCTCCAGCGTAGGAGATTACAGTGTAGACATGAAAAAGAAAGGTGCTGTACATCTTCCAATGCACAATTTTCCTCCTAGAGTAAAGAAAATCACAAGTGGTGGAATTAGGCTACCAGTGGATGCTGCTAATTGCCAGTTACTCTCCCAGTCACAGCTAACTTGCTGCCTTTTCTACATCGCTTCTAGAAAATCACAGTAATTGTGTTTTGAATTGGCACCGTGTCTTTCAAACAACTCAACCTGTAAGGCCACCACAATCTGTCACAAATTCAAGATAAACCATTCTAACAACAAAATTCTTTGTCTCCAGCTTTTGCCAATAAGAACAAATGGCATTACTTAATTTATCAGGTATTCTTATAAATAGCCTCCTGTTATGGATATGTGCAGAAGCTAATGTGATTTTGAGCTTAAGGGATAAATTTGAGTGAAAGTATATCTTTACTAAAATAAACTCTCATAATACACTAAGAACCCTAAATAATTAGTGGTTCCTTCATGCTTTTGAGGGAGAATACTCTTCTCACCCAAAAATTGGAGTGTTTCAGCAAAAGACAGCAGCTATTTTGTTGTATGATTTTGGTTGGGTTTATATCAGCAAGCAATTACTATTTAGCAAAATAAACCACTGAAGAAAAAAGTAAAATATTTCACATTACATTAATGGTAGAAAAGGAGCATTTCTGCAAGGTTTCTAGATTGTTCTAAAGAAGAAAGTAGTAAAAAAGAATATTCTCACCAACATCCTGAACAGTTTGACACTGTCTTACACTTAGAGAATTAAGTGTCTATAGCTTTTTTTTTGCAGTATTAATTTTTTTTTGTTATACATCAATACAATACCATTTAGAGAAACAATGGTGCTAAAATAAAAACACAACATGGACTTCCTGAGTTTTTTGTTGATATTTATTGGCGTAGATATATAGTATTAGGCTACTCCAGCAAATGAAGACTTACAGTCTCGAAGTCTGAGGTTTCAAAATTTCTAAAAACAAAAGTGCAAGGACAATGTTTTTAATGTATGAGAAAGTTAAATAAAATATATCCATCATTCTCTACTGCTATCTCAACCATAATTGTACTGAAACTCTTCTTATCACCTCAATAACAAACAGTATCTTATCATGTAAATGCTTCTACATAACAATTAAGATCTCTGTTTGCGCTCAAGTAAATTTAAAGAATTACCTTTAAAAAAACTGAATAAAGCTAAGAGATGTCAAGTACCATCTCTAAACTACCAAGCACCTCCATGCTTACATAAAATTATACAGGATTAGCTTGCCTGGCAGTTTTAAAGCTACAATCTGGACTTTGTCAACTTTTTGGCACTAAAATTAAATGAAAACCAAGAAGATTACAGCTGGCAGTGTCATTTTAATAGGAAGTTTGCTGAATAGCATTCCAGAGAGTTCAGCTTCACCTGATATAAACCCCTGGATCAGAAAGTCTGCTAATTCGGTGCCTGAGGACTGCCAAGGACCAGGAGGCCACCTACTGCAACAACCGGCAGCTTTTCAACACCCTGCTTGGCTCCTGGAAACAAGTGCCAACTCCA
Organism: Scolopax mira; assembly: GCA_004320125.1. NCBI lineage: Eukaryota > Metazoa > Chordata > Aves > Charadriiformes > Scolopacidae > Scolopax > Scolopax mira. The sequence goes on along the minus strand of BJBW01002144.1, from coordinate 472,465 downwards.
GCAGGCAGCAGAATAACGGGCAAGCTCTCTCCTGCTGCCAGAGCTCGCTTGGGAAGGGGGTGGGATGGAGAGTCTGGGACCTGACCCCACTGTTCGGCGACCTCTGCCTTATTCTACTGCCTTGTTAACTGCTGTGAGAAGCACCTGAACTGTTTTTTCTTCCTGAGCAAATTCCAACACATTCACCTCAGCATGCCCATTCACCTCAGGAAAACCCATTTTTCTTCTCAGGACAAAAAGCACCACAAACCTGGTGGGCAGACAGATCAAGGAGGCAAAGGTAGAGTACAGAAAGAATAACTGCTGCATCTCCTGGTGGCACACAGCACAGACCATTCTCCTCAATTGCATCAGAAAGCTCTGGCAAAACTTCTGCTCCCTTGAATTCTGCCTCTATTTTGGACTAGTGCTTTAAAAGTAAAATTCAGCACTGACAGCACATTGCTGGCTGATTTATAGAACAGTTGGTATAACTTACCAAACAGGGTTACAGTGCTTTAGATTTAGGGCCAAATTTTGTTCTTATAAAACTATTCATCATATCCCCGAACACTCTCAGAAAGAAACTCCAGCAGTGTCCAAAAGTAGAACAGTGGCAGCAGCTTCCAGGCTCACCCAGCAGTAAGCTTCACAAAGTAGAAGGGGTGGGGAAGAAACATAACTTTATATCTCCCTACCCACAGCTCTGAACTGAAACTGCCCAAATAAAGGTTTCCTCATCTCTCCCCAATCTTTAACTCACACTGGCAGCAGGTCAAGAAATAACAAACAATATACATAGCGATAGAAGAAGTAAAAAAAGAAGAGTGTTCGTGGGACAGAGGAAAATAATCCTCTTAGCCTACTGCTTTGCCTTAGAACAAGCACAAAGATGGAGTTCTTATTTGAATCTATGCAGGATGAAGAAAGTTAAACAATTTTTGAAATGCAAGTCTACACAAACTTATAAAATGATTTCTTAGAATGAGTTACGTAAACAATAGATCTAAGAAGTCTGAATTTCCATATTTCAAAAACTATGTATTTTCATTGCTACCCCCAAGAAGTGCAAGAGAAACAGTTATCAAAGGGGGGGGGGGGGGGGAGCATCAAAGGATAATGCATAATTCAGAGTCAGAAGTATTAGCCCTTGCCAACTGGACAGATACAGGAATCTCTCCAGTGGTTTATTCAGAATTTCCTCAAGTGAAAAAAGACGGTTTGTTAAAAATGACACCTTAGGGATGCATATATAATCCCTCTCTGACTTCCATGTCAAGTTTCCTCAGTTTACTTCAAGTCAAAATACATTTTTTCCTTTGCTCCTAGCCCTAAAGGGTCAACCCTGCTAATGAAAATCAAGCTGTCTTTTCCCTGCTATCAACAATAGTCAGATAACAAAATACAGGTTCTGAACTTGGCATGTTTATTGTTGGTGATGATGTATAAGCTGATAGCAGACAGCTTCATTTTCTTTAAGCTGGGCTGATCCTACAGAGAGAGGACTGGGAAAAAAACTTTTAGTTTTGACTCGTATTAAAACAGTTGAGCAAACATGACATGACATGGATGTCAGAGTGCATAATATAATTGCATGAACTACAGGAATATCAAGAGAATATACAGAAATGCTAAAATTTATGTAACTAACCTTTGGGATGTGGTTTATGATCTTTCACATTTTAATTACAGATATTAATATGCTGATTGGAGACAAATAAAAACTGAAAGAAAACCAGGAAAGATGTCCACGCCAAAAACACTGTCTGTTTGGATTTTTTTTTTGTTATGTAACTTTTGATGTAGACTTTGAAAGCTTTATAGCACATGGCGCAAACTACATGACAATCAGAATAAAATAACATGCAACTGCTGTAATTTGCATGTACCAGGATATGTAGAATAGCATCAGGGTTATTGTAGGTGACCCATAAAACGGCAGCACATCCGTAACATTTTTAGAACCTCACTGAAACAACTGTGCAGTTACAGAACTTTCAACAGCAAGCAGGGTTTAAAGTTATCATGTAACAGCATGAAATTACACAGAAATCACAGTTTAGCATCGTTGCTAGTTTGCAACCATTCAGGAGGCCTGTACCATTCCCTCCAGTGGGAAAAACTGGTGCCACGGCTAATTATAAAACAAAAAATTGGCAGTGCCCTGAGGTATCGCTCCACTGTCACTTTGCTTCCCCACTCAGAGCAGCCAGGACCAGCAATCCATCACCTTTGCAAATATGCTGCAATCCACAGAGAAATCTCAGCTACCACTGAACAGGCAATAGGCCTGTGCTTATTTGGGCTGAAGCAACTTTACTTTGCTCTTTTGGGCTAAAAGGGCAAACTTCAAACTTCCTATCCATGTTCAAATAAGTCTGAGAGTGTGGGAAAAGGGCTGAAGGAAAATAATAAGAAACATCTTCCCTCCCATATTCACATGAACACAGAAAATAAAGATTAAAGTAGACATATAAATGTCCGGTTCCAACAAGTCAACCCAGCAAAGGATCACATACTACAGACTTAGATCTGTATTCACCCTAATTCATTCATCTAACAAATACTACCACTGCATTTCTGCTGTTCATGATACTTCGTCTGATAAGAATGGGATAATAAGGTGCCATAATCTTTAGGAAGAATTTACTCTGACTACAGCCCTATGAGGTAGGAACCATAGCTTTGCAAAAAGATACTCCACCAAGAAATCTAAAGAAAACACACAATTACAGTTTAGAAAGAATATTAAACTGCTGGGTGTGTACATTGGAACAAGGACTTACTAGGTTAATAGAAAAGATGGACGTACATTGGTATGAATCTATGCATATGCATCTTCTAGGAAGATAAGGTTTGTAGGGTGAAGTAATATCTGTTTTTAGACATACAAAATCATTGATTTTACATTGGATAAGAATATGATTTTAATTTGAAGAATTCAATTTCCATCTCTCTTAAATTTTAGAATTCCTCATACAAAACTAAAAACTCCTCCAGAAAATACAAAACATTACAGTTCTTTGGAACATATCTATTCACAAAATATCCACTAAAATCAATAGAAATTTGTGTTAAGGAGGCGCTCAAGCACAAGATTTTAAACTCTGCCTTGTACACACTGACTTCACAGAATGTGCATCAGCGTAGGGAAAAGAAATTCTTATCTGGGAAGGACTATTACAACTTAACTACTTCACTCTTCTAAATATAAAGTGCCAAAGATCTGTTGGAATTATTTATCCATGATATCTATTTAATATTAAAATAACTTATATTTATTTTTATTATTGTTATGACAGTCTTGGGCTCCCTCCAAGTGCTTTTTTCAGGAGAAAGATTTGCAGGGAATTCTAAGACAATCTTAAAGTGAGGGGCGACGAGAGGCCCTGTATGCATAATAAATGGTTGGGGAGAATCTCTAAAAAACAGTTTGTTTGTGGGCAACTTGTATATATGATGAATTAAGGCAGGAACAACAAAAGAAACATACATTGTATGGTCCAGTTCTTATAAACTACGATGAATTGCCTCTTACTTTCTATGAATGCCAAAAAAATTTTATTTTTGACTTTGTTCACAGTCAGAACTGAGAGCACATGACGCACCCATAAAAGGTGGCAACGATTTAAATTTTTTTGGTGATGTTTTCTTAAACAACAAAATAATTCTGAGGGATCAGACTCTCCACTTTCAGTATACGCTGGCTTTGAGGAAAACAAAATGCTGTCAGCTCTTGCTCAGAAGTTCCTTGTTCTTCAGGTCTCCTTTCTCCTGACCCAAGCTACCCCTGCTGTGGAAGTTCTCAGCAGGATGTGCTGATGCCATCTGACAAGCTTTATGCTTTTCAACAAGACGCAGTGACCTTGACTAGTGAGGCCAGAGCTTCAGTGTCTTTCCCATAGAGTGCCCCAAATGCCTTGGAAAGGAGACTCTTTTTTCGGCTGCCCCTTTCCTGGCACTGCAAGAGGACTCCCTTTAGGCTACTGACAGGGCTTGATCTGAGACAGACATTCACTTGGTCAAGGCTTGGCTGAGTCAACCCTCAAGTTGTTAAATTCAAAGCAAACTGATATCTGTACATGTTGGAATATACATTAGAGAAATAGGGATTTCAGTACTAGGTCAGAGTAAGTCATTATCAGCCCCGAAATGCTCATTAGCAACTGTTCTGAGGACAGATTTTTCCTGGATTATTCTTGTTCATTTTTCCATCTTTAACACAGGATTCTCTAATAGGAAAAGTGAGCAGAGCCCTTTGACTCTTTAAGTTAGCTTGAGTTAAGGTAAACCTGTTGTAAACTTACATCAAACTTAAAGCAGCTAAAGAGATACTAATTGTACTACTCGACTTTTTTTTCTTTCTTCCCAAACTGAGAATCAGCAATACTCAGCAATAACGTTCAATGGAAATAACATTCACACTATGTTTTGTATACCAAATTCAACTATTTTCATATTGTGCTATTTAAAAAAAATAGAGTAAAATTTTTTTCACCCTCTTTTAATTCTCTTCTCCAAAAGAGGAAAGATTTTTACATTACTTGCTTTTCTATTACAGTTTGTCTAAGCAGGAATTCAGCCCCTAGGATAACAGTTGAAACAAGTTCTGCATAAGAAAATTAGGAGTTATAATGTAAGTACTTTGTACAAAAAACTGTAAACTTCATAAATGTGATATAAACATTATACATGGAATGATATACGAAATGCACTTGCAAAAGAAAAACCAACTGCAGTTTTGGAACAGTGTACACTGGAGGCAGCTTGACTAGGATTTATCTTACTTTTTACAAAGCCACATTTTCTTTCAAAATGACTTTTGAACAGGATTTGTTTTTATAAAGAAAAGTATTTTGGGGATAAGGGCAGTATGTAGAAAGACCTGATGTACACAAACATGTTCCACTTCAGAAAACTGAATATGCTTATTGACCAGCCAGCCTCTTCAGTTCTTGCAGTCAGTTTAAAATGCCTTCGTGGGCAGTGTTGCAAGTAAGGTGAAGCAATTCACATGAACCAACAAACAAAAAAGTGGCAACAAACGCTTCCCTGGAACTTGCAATGAAGTACAAATGACACAGCTAACAGTTCAAACACCATAAAAAAAACACTAGCAACTTTATAATGAGAATTGCCTAAATATGAAAAAAGAACAGAAGAAACAGGAAGAAACTCAGGAAGACTCATCAGACTCCAGCTATAAGAAGATTGCAGTAACCTTTTCATACTTCGGTGAGGATTTTACTGTCACTTCATTCAGACTCAGTGAATGCTCTCAGGATACACATTACAGCACTATCTGCTGAAGTGTTAGCATTGCTTTAAAAGCATAAATGGCAGGGATTTGCTGTTTTTCAGCAAGTATCACCATGGTGAAACTCTGTCTAGGAATCACGCTAACACAAGCACGGCTGGCATAATGTTTTACCTTGTGCTATCACCGGCTTCTGTAGTTAGGTCAGGATCACACAGAATTGCTGTGAGGAGGTCAGAGCGGTACGTCTTTCAATACTAATTCAACATCTAAGCCCGTGTGTACAAAACAGGGATGGAGCTCGGCAGTGATACAACGGGCTGGTAACTCCTCGGTGGCTGGGAGAACAAACCAGAATTCACGCGGATGCAAATGCTGAAGCAGGGGAACATTTTTCTGCTCTTTGAAATGAGTCAGTCTTCCCTCCAGCTGAGTTGCAAGGAGTCCAAATGGGAAAGCTGAACTTTGTAAATTGCCCTTCACTGATCTAAACCCCTCAGTCTAAATTTGGCAGATGATCTGACCTGGTCAATACCCTGAGATGCACATGGTACTTGATATCTATTTCTAGTAAATATACATCTTTGCAGACTCTATTTAGAAGGTAAAGAGCCCATACATTTCTGTCATACAGAGAAAATGTTTAAAAATAGAAAGGAGCAATAAGACATTCCTTCATCCTGCTTTGAAACTGTGCTGCTTCACCTTACTGTTTCGATTGTCTAATAATTTCATATTTCTAAGATTTATAAATGTACCGCAAATGGAGTACATGACATTGCTACAAACACAGAGCTATGTAGTACACTTAGAAAACTGGATCGGACACCACTTCACTTAATTCCACCCCCAGTCTTCATCACTGTCCAAATGCTTATCAAATGCCTCACAAGAAAAAAAAAAAAAAAAAATCACACAGTGGGCGATTATGGCTCTTGGGAAAAGTTTCTTTTCAACTTTTCGAAGTCATAGATTTTAACTAAGCACTAATTCTCCAAGTATGCTGCCAATGCTGCTACACAGACTCTTCTCCCCTCCCTCCATATCCTTTTTTCCAACCTCATTTGAGAGGGCGTCTTTTAAGTCCTCAAAATGTACCTTTTCTTAGCTGTTTTTCACCTTCATAACACGTGCCCACTTCCACTGAAGTCAGTGGGCTTCTGATGTATAAAGCAGTTTCATTTGGCCTTCTGAAAGCGCAACAAAGTAAAGAGCTTAAAATTTTAAATCTTGCATTTTTGCATGTACTGTTTTAAAACACTAAAAGTCCATATCATGATTCAGTGAACTCTATAGTGTTGTTACATATTAAAAATTTAAAAAAAAAAGGATAGTTGCCTATCTAAGGGCAATATAACATTCTTTTAAATAGGGGAGGGAAAATACACATTCGACACAACGAAACACACCTTTTAAACACCCGCTAATTCCAACAGCATCCTGCATCTTACGTCTAATGTGGCAGTTGTTATGGAAACTACGCGTTTTGATTGAGTAGCAGAATAAATACACACCTAAAACCAGCATGATGGGCCAGTGCATAAATTAAGTACTCTTGACTAAAATTACCTATATTTTTATAATATTAACATCTTTTGATGAAATATGATTTTTCCAGCTAACCATTTTCCTAGCATTTTGCCTCCATCCTATTTTTTTTTAGTTATACTACAAGATACAAAAGATACATCCTGCACCAAAAATCTAAGCCAATTTTTATCAGTGTGGTACTTCTAATTGATATTAAGTCACTACTTAAAAACACAACGAAAGTAAATGCATAATTTAATCTCATCTGCATTTTATTATTCCAGCTTTATATCTGGAATGGAGAGTAAAATAAAGACTGACACCTCTCTCCCTTTCCAAAAGCCCTGCACAACTGTTAGATTGTTTCCCATCACGGGCACCACAGCTTTGTATGGAAGGGAGGCTTAGGGTTTTTTATTATCTTTTATCATCTGGGTTTAATAAGCATGAAAGTTCAGAAGGCAGGAAGAAAGAGATACTTAATTGTTCTCATCACAGAATATATTCTGGTGTAAGGCAGTTGCAGATTCCTGCAGATAATATGATAACTGTACATCTTAATACAAACATTTCAATCCTTCCTAATTTCCAACATGATTATGAAGCAGGTTGCATAACTTTTGAAATAGACCATATTGACTTTTGTTTTCCCCATGCACATTTCTACATGGAATGATATGCCGAGCCAGAAAGTAGAAGCGCAACAGGCACACGTATCACAAACTTCACCATAATGGGCACGCATTCACCCATTGGATCAACATCTTTCAATTTATTAGCATGACAAAGGACACAATTATTTTGGATATGCCTGAATGCAATTTTCATTAACTTTGCAATGATTTATTAACAAAAGTGTCAGGAATGTAATAAAAGCAGCAGGACTCCTCAAAATGCCAAAATAAAAAAAAAAAATAATAAAAAAAAATTTAAAAAAGAATAATACAGCAGAATTTCCAAACATGCCTTGCAGCATCAGGTCAATAAGGTTGCTTGATTCTATCAAAAGCATCACCATGGTGAGTGAACTCTGTAATTAACAAAGAGTAAGCACAAAAAATGCTAATATCTCATTTGAATGTAATTATGCACAGATTACTGTTCACTGGAACAAGAAAAGGGATTTTAATTGTCACCCAAAGTTACACGTAAACCCAGGATTCTGGTTAACTTTTTGTTCAGGAGAGTTTATACAACACTAAAAATGAAGAGTTCACAAATTCTTGTGTTCAGTGACTTTGTAAAATGACTGCACTGACTTTCTATCAAGTATGCAACATCCTAGAGTCCTTTCTGTAACATCCCTCCATGTATGTTGGCAAGGTTAGTTTGTAATAAGTTTCTCCATCGTTTGCATTTTAATACTATTTGATCTCATTTACATGTTTAAATTTGTTCCTGTAATAAAATTCATTAGTATGTTTATCATAACCACATAATGAATATAGCCCTTATGTAAAATAAAAAATTGAAAGTACATTAGAGACATTACAAGCTGTTTGAAATTACTGTGCTTTGCATATTATACCTTATTAATTAAATTATAAATTATTTATTTATGTATTTCTTTAATCAGGGGCAAGCACTAGAACAATATTATATTAGTATAAGAAACACAATACAACTCAAAGCTAATTCACACATGGACCAGCTTTACACACATAGGAGTACAGACTCATTTTGGCACAGGATGGCAAAAGCCATTCCTCCTACTGGGCATGAGGGGATATAAAATAGCTATTTAACGGGTAGTGACAGGAAAATGTTTCTTGTGCAAGTTAAAACTTAACTTAAGATAATATCTCCTTTGCTTTCCCTTCTTCGGAGAATAATTAAATCAGATATGCAGATGGAACTGAAGAATAAATCATTATTCAGGCTAATGCTACATTCCCATTATTAGAGTCCACTGATTTAAAAAAATAAATAAATGCAAAATAAAGAATTAGAATTTTTCTTTCAGTGGTTTCTAAAGTTCAGCAGACAAAATTTAGCATTTTATAATCATGGAGAAAGGGAAATATCACAAGAACAGCAAGACAGTTGTTTGAGTTCATACTCTTTTTAACTAAACTGTTATAAAGAAAAATTAATCCACTAATATGCAACTTTATTACTTTAAGAAGAATAGAGTTTATCAAAAAAAGAATTAATAGTTGGAAGAAAATTATTAGGCATTATAAACAAAACTCAGAGAAAAATGAGATTGGTATATTTAAAAGGTCAGTGGAATCTGTAGAAAACATTAGGGTATGAAGAAATTGAAAGAAATTTAAACAGAAGCCAAGGATTAAATTACCAAAGGCATAATTGAGATGGAATATGGGTACAAACCTTGTTCCTATTCTGATATCAAGAACTGTGGTTCAATCTTAATTTTGACCCCCACTGACAACTCATGTTGTGGACCATACCAGTGAAGCACTCTGAATGGGCCACCAAGGAACGTGCATCTTTGTCATGGGGTTTGTTTGCTTGTTTATTTCTGCCTGACTCCTGAGGAGCATCTGGTACCAAGAGTAAAAAAAGCCTTAAAAAAATGTGTGCATGCACACACACACACAGACATGGTAGATTGGAATAGTTGCAAAAGCTGAAATTTTCAAGAAATGGTGAAGATCTGAACACTCTGTAGCTGCAAGCAGTGGTGTTTACTAAAAAGAAAGGAGACATTCAGTAAAAAACAATCTTTTTAACTCAAATTCTGAAGAACAAATGTTTTTAATTGTTTTCAGTGAGATAGGAAAGGCCAAGGCTGTAAAATGGCACTACCAAACCTGAACAAATACTGCACTCCCAGCAGAAAAATACCCGACTCAAACAGAAAAAAAAAGGCATCTGTCAAAATGAGAGAGAGAGAAAGTCAAAAATCAAGCAAGAGGAGCACAAAGCTCAGCCTGTGGTCTGATAACACAACTGAGACAAAGCCTAAACTTTAGAGGCAATGGATTAGTTCAGTAGCCAAGTGTTTAAAACAACCCATTGACTGAACAAAACATAGGCTTAGGACACTACATCTATACCAATAGCTCAGATGAGGCTATGAATAATGAATATTGATGGAGCATAATTTATACCCCTGGGGGAGTTCCTCTTCTTCAACAGAAGCTGCAAATTGCTCTGGGAATCAGAAAGATAGAAGGACCGAGAGTGGAGATGCACTTATTTTTACCCCATCATGACCAAATAGAACTCTTCATTTTTGCCTACACCAGAGGAAATTCAAAGATTTGTTAGCATATGTGCGTGTAGATGAGTAAAAGAAAAAAAGCTACTTTTATCCACCAACAGGGGGAGGAATACTGCTGATGTGGCTGATGCCTTGTCCTTCTACACTAAAAAACTGCCCCAACAAGTTTCTAAGAAGCAGCCTCAGGAAAAGCATGGAATCATTTATGTACGTTCAGTATTTCCTCAGGAGACACTTTTCTTCTTAGACCACTATTTTAAATCATGTTCTGTATCTACAACATTTCATTAGGAAATAAGCTTTTAATGAATAATAGAAATCACAGTCTACCTGAAAGATGTTTTCATTTTGGGTCACACAGCAGAGAAGCAGCCCTAGGAAGCTTTAGAAAGTAAAAGTTTTGCTGGTCTAAAAATAATCAGACACAAATGTAAATACCACTTTAAAAAGGTCTCACTAAAAAAAAACCACAGGTTGCCTGTAGTGAGGCTGTGGTCATATCACCATTCCCCATAGACAAGCATGCTCAGATTCTTGGTAAACACTAACTAGGCTAAAAATTAATTCCTGTTTGAGGTGCCTGGAAGCATTATTTATGCAAACGATATTGTCACAGATTTGGACTTTCATGAGACACCTTTGGACAACTTGGCTTATCAGCTGGTGCAACCTTCAGTGCCTAAAGCATGATCAGTTACAAAACCTCAACCCTTCCATCAAGTCCTTAAGATTTCTAGTCTCCCAATACCAGAGTACAAAGGCAGAAAAGAGCCAAACTAGTGGGCTGCTGGCTAAGGGTCCTGTACCCTTCCTCTTATGGCATTGCCTTGTCACCCTGCCTGTCCCTGCTCTCCTTTCCTCCCCATGTAGGCTTCTATAGTCTGTCACAGATATCTAGTCGGTATATGGAAAATTCTTTACTTGTCTGACAAAAAAAAAAAGACATTCAAGAACTTGTCTTGGGTCATTGTAACAGAAGGGTAAAATTTACAGTACATCTACTTCTGTGGCTGGACTGCAGTGTAGAGCTCTAACAAATGAATAAAAACTATCTAATCAGAGCACAGTCTTTTCTACCACGCTTTCAAAAAATGTTAACTCAGACAAATACTGAGGAACAAGAGATGAAATCTTCCACTTCTAAATGTGAAGGGCAGAAGGGACATCTCACCTGCCCTTTTGCCCAAGAGGCTTCATTATATACCAGTCTCACTGGATTAAGACAGTGCTGAATTCAAGGGTTTGGAGTTATCAGAATAAATGAATTTATCACCTCTTCTCACTATTACTGAGAATTCAGAGTTCAACAGCAAGTCTAAGCAAAAATGCAAGGTACTTCAAACACTCACTGAAAGTTGTTGTCAATCTTCATAGGCTGATTAGAATGTTTACTTGGTTTAGGAATTTTTTTTTATTTTTTTTTATTTAATGGAAAAAAGGAGGTGTGGGGAAGGTATCTTAAAGATGATATTATTAAAGATCAGGCAGCATCTGGTGCAGCATTTTGGAAAAGTCATCCTTTTAAGTGGAAACCTGAACGGAAAACCATAGAGATGTCAGAATTTGACACAGAGATCAAGCAAAGTAATGGAAATAAGTCAGACCCACTTCACCTGGGCTCTAAGTCAAAAGGCCCATTTGTCTTCAGCAATAACCCACTGACAAAGACATATAGACATTCTTCTCAAATTTGCAAAACAGAACAAAGCACACTTGAATAATACTTTTATTAGCATTTCATCATATTCATATGAGAAACTATAGTATGACATACAGTACTACACAGCAGTGATTTAAAAAAGGAACAAGAATCCCAGGCACAGAATTGAAGCCAAAAAAACCACTGTAACAGAACTAAGAATTTGGGGATTTCACTAACACTTCCAGGAATTTCCCAATCGCCCAGATAACATGAACTTACAATAGACAGAACAGTAGCAGCCTTTTTGCACGCAACAGACAGGGTGGTAATGCCCAACGAAAGCTTGATGATGCAGTTTAACTTTTGCAATGACATTCAACAAGGGATGTTATTTTCCTACCACTGAATGCATCTGCCCTCATTTCACAAATTTAAAACAGCATTCTCAAGGCCAAATTCTGTATCAGATACATGATTTCCCTAAACAAGCCAGTTCAACTTGTTGACCTGCTTTCCACCTCCTCCTCTTGATCTATCATACTTTATAAAATTAATTTTAAAATATGATTCCTCTAGACATTAGATAAGAGCTTATTAACACCTTAAGCCATGTCAGGATTAAAAAGAAAAAAAGATAGATAAGCATTGATAAATTTACTCTATTTCAGTCAGGAAAAACATGCTTCACATAAAAAAAAAAATCTACTCATTCGTTATCCTGAAGATGATGGAGCAGGGAGGATACATCTGGAAAAGATATTATTTGCATAGTTAAAAAAGGATACAAACTTAAGATCTTTTTCAGTAAAAATTACTGCCAAAAAAAAAAAAGTGTTTTAAAGTACTAAATCAAGAAAGGAAAAAAGACCAAGACATTTGCTCTTAATGACATTCCTTTATTTTAGCCTATTCAAATAGTTGCATGATGGCTATTTCAGAATATCCTTACCTAAGTATTCTTTTGAGAGAAGGAACAGTTCCATTTTTTAGCACTGTGTATGGCAAAAAATACATAATTATTTTCTTCAAAGTCCATGGACAAAGCCAGAGTGGTTTTCCTTCCCAAAGTGCATACAATTTAAACTTACTATTTCCTAAAAAATTATAGCATGGAAAACTAAGGAAAAAGACATCCAAAAAGAACATTATTCCAAATTCTGCTTCTTTTCTAACATGAAATATATTCTTCATCCAAAAAAGATCATGAAGGTACAGACAAATCCCTTGAAATCATGATGTAATATCTATGCCCACCTCCCACCATTGGAAACAAGCATTTTCATTTTAACAAACTCTGGGCACTGTTTTCACAAGGTCCTAGCATCCTTACTAGTATAACCTACCCCTTAGTTTTCCAGAAGATTTTTTTAGTTAACCTGTTCCAGCAATCACAAGACTGAACTGCAACCTGTCTTTTGCACCAGCCTAAGCTCTCGGGAGGAGCCACAGGCTCCCTCTTGCACACAAATTTGAACCCTGTGCTTCACTGCACTGCACCAGTGCTACTTGCAAACGTGCAGCAAGTATATAATGCACTAACATTAGCAGGAAGAAAAAAAAAAGAAATCGCATGGAAAATCTTAAACCAAACACTTCCTTTCCCTTCTCCAGCACCCAGGATGGCAAAGTTGCACTTGGATGTTATCAAATCCATGCTGCCAGTGGTCTCACCTCAGTCTATCCAAACACAGATAAATGAAAAAATGGAAAAACCTAAAGTTCTTTTCCACTTTCCTTCCCAAAGGTTATACCAGTTGACTGCTACAAGCTGTAACACAGTGAGATACTGAAGCTAATGGCATATATTAAGCAAAAGAACATATACAGTGATTCAGGTTTTGCATCTACACCTCCTCCTGCTTGCATGCACGCCTTTCTGCACAAACAAAAGCTGTTGACTTCTCAAAGGAAGTGCTCACACTGAAAAACTCAAAATAGAGGATACTTGAAAATTTCATCCAATATGATCATTAGGGGAATCATTACTTACTTTCATGAGATTCAATTCACAACAGTAAACAGTAAAACTGCATTATAAGCTTCTTTAATCTGAACTACTGTTCCTTCTAGCTATAATTGGCAGGGAACATTGTGTTCAAGGTGTGTTGGTTTTGTGAGGTTTGGCTGTTCTTTAAGAGCTTAAAAAGTTTCAGCTCAAAAGTTGAAGTTACGAGTGTGATAGCAAACCAGCAGTTCGGACAAAAAAATATTCCCTACTTCTAACTAGCACAGGAGGTAGTTATGTCTACTATAATAAATCTTTTACTGTACTAAGTACTAAAAATCTATTCAACTGTCCTTAAAGTATTAATTTTAGTGCCAAGATTACAAGACTGTTATTACCTTAATAAAATTCATTCCGTTTACAAGCTAAAAGGTCTATGGTTTGAATATTGGAATAACCCAATTCAATTAGGATAACAATGTGAAAACCGTTCACATAACAATTGTGAACAATTTTCTAATGGACTTAAATTATGTGCTTGTAAAGGACATTGACAGATGATATATTTACTTTTCCTGTGAGCACACTTGAGATCTTTAAAGGAAGAATGTCTAAGCCAGAGCAGATTTAGATACCTCAACATGTCTTAAAATTCTGGGTCCAAACCAAAGGGGTTATCCATGTCTCTTCTCTCTTTGGTGACTCAGAAATAATAAGAATAAAGACAGCCCAACTTTCTCCACCTCCCTTGAAAATAAAGAACAATTATGTCTTAGGCAACAACAACAATTAGTGTCTATACATCCTTTTGTGTCTGAAAAGTGGTAACCAGGTAATTGAAGATAACAAGCAGTTGGATATCACTGTATGGTTGGTTAGTTGGATAAACCCCTTTGAAATAGTTTGAACAAATGGTTACAGACATTAATAAACCCAATGTTAGTTAAGAAGCATCCCTTTAATGACAGAAGAGAGAGGGTCTAAATTTCAGCACACCTGGCTTACGTTATTCTTCACTTATTGCTCTAAAGCGCCAGGAGAATCTACACTAAATTGTGGACAGAGTGATAGTTCGGATCAGAAAGAATATTACTTTCTGATCTTAGAGGCCTTGTGCTTGGCTCAGTCTAGAGCAACACATGTTCTGAACATACTGAGCACACTGTCAATGCTTGAAAAATTAGTAATAATTGTTGAAATCTTTGCAGGACTTTTTCCTGTGCCACAGAAGAGAGTTACTGCAATCTGCTCCATTTTAAATTCCTTAAAGAATAGTTCTTGTACTCCTGGCAGGCTACCAATTGGACCCTGATTTTGGCAAAGCATTGGGTCTTAAGTGTTACACATAACACACAGCTTGTAAGGATGCATTTCCTGATGAAGTTCCTCTTCTCTCAAATGTCTGAGGGCAACAGCTAACCTTGGTTTAACTCCACTGATTTCAAGGAAATTTAACTGAAGGGATGAATTTGGAGCAGAGTCAGAGCTGAGTGCCATTGTATCACAGGGCAATTTTTAATGAACCATCTCTCCTTACATTCTCAGTACCTTCCACAACGAGCAAAGGCTAAGTACTGAGAATTCTTATTAGGAAAATCAAGATGAGCAAGAAATGCACTTGATTCAAATAAAGTACAAAGACTTTACCTACCAGAAGTTTTATTGCAAAACAAAATAATCACCCTCATGTTACATGCCAGTAAAACAATCTACAGCTGAGCTTGTTTTCAAAAGTTTTAAAAAACCAAATGTGAATTTAAAATAATTACACAGGCAGGGGCTTCCTTTAAAAGATGACATACCAATGCAAAGTAATAATGTAACAACTGATTCGATAATTGTCTGCATTTAGATAAAATGTGGTTCTGTATTTCATCATTAGATATTTCTAAGTCTAGTGACAAGAGAGAGATAAAAAGCCTCAAGACTCTCCACAACCATAATCAGAAATTAAACTCTCAAGAAAACAAATAAAATAGGATGTTTAGTGAAATGAAAATATAGGTCTTTCAGAATAAAGATCTATATGCATTTTTAGAATCAATATGTATATGTGGGAGTTTGTGTGTGTGTACATACATATAGATTGTTTCCAAAAATATTTAATGTATGTTTACATTCTGTATTTAATACACACATATTTATTAATTTCTACACAGCTGTATGAATGCCCAGCATTTTTCCCCATTGTAAGTTAAGAGTTAACGATGTGATCAGATTGAAAAGAGCACGTTTAAAATCAAACACAGAAGTTAGTGACTACTATTAGACTTGGTTTGTTTTCATCTTCATTGCACAATGGTTTGTGAAGCTAACAAACTACTGTAATATTTTCTCTTGCAAAGTCTTTTGCTAATCAGTAGTGGATCTAATCAAGGACCTAATAAGTGCATAATGGTACATTTGCTTCCCAGGAGAAACCACTGTTTCTCATCATACCAGAAAATACCCCCTTGCAAGGTGCAACCAGGATCCATAGACTCACTGCAACAGTCTAATAATTTAATTGCAAGCCCTTAGGCAGGGATAACTTAAATTACAATTAGAGAGCTCTAGCACGGCTGCTAACATCTGTGTGATGAACACCGTACTGATTAAAGATTTTTAAAAGAGAACTCAGCACTTCACACTCCAGAACAAGTCACTACACTAACTTTGAAGTCTTCTATCTCACTATTTTAATACTTGTGAGGCACTCTGCCTAGTCTTTTCTGTAGGGATTCAAAGGATCCAAGCTCAGTGTGGTTTCTGGCCTTTGAAAGGCCTACAGTGGCATCCTTACATTAGAAATAGCTTTTTTTGCAGGTGGAATACACACAACAGAAAGCCATTCTACAACACTAGAAGAAAAGTACCATGTGCAAACACTGCCTTGCCGCCACCTCCAAAAACACATAAGCTTCGGAAGGATGCAGAGATCCTACAGCAGTAGAAATACAAGGCCTGTCCCCATCCTCTGCATACTTGCATGTGCACCAATGCTACAGGGGGACTCCTGCGCGTAGGCTCCAAGCACTGTGCAGAGGCTTGAGCTGTACCTGATGGAGCAGTCTCTGAGCCCTCTAGTGGATTTCACTCTGGTCGTACATCCATGCAACAGCTCTATATAAAGGCAGTTGTTTTGCACAAACCAGTGATTTTTCTGCTGGCCTACAGGATTGCAGCATGTAATATAAATCACAGAAGTAACAGCATACATGGGGCATGTAAGTATGTTCAAGAATAATATAAGCAGAAGCGTTCCTGAACGTTGTGACTGGGTAATCCCAAATAGCAGTACTCTGTAACAGCCTTCATAATGTGGAAAGAGACCAGCAAGCAACCACAGCAACGCTGTGCACAAACCCTCTCACAGGTCACTACCCCGTGCCATCCGGTGAAGGCTGAGCCAACCTGCTCTGGAAAAACATGCACTTTTTTTTTTTTACAGCCACATCCATAACAAGAACCCTGTGGCAGGAGGACCAAGCGCACGGTATCAACAAGGCTGGCAACACATAGAGCACTGGTGAACAACCTCCCTCTATTTTCAGGCAGTCAACCCCACCATAGACAGGCGGCACCCAAAGAATTATAAATCACAGAACCTCTTCAAGATACTGCCAGGCTTCTGGATTGTCTAAAGGGAAAATGATAACCCATCTTACACACTTAATTTTTTTTTTTTTGTGCCATACGTAAATGCATTTAAGTAGTTTGTACTTTATACATGCTTTTCTGCTAAGAAGCTTGCACTTGGTGACAGCCTGCCAATATTAGACCTCCTACAGAGTGGAGCTCTGTTATGGAGGAAGGCCCATTACACCCCAAAAAGAGAAAACACGGGTATTCAAACTAGTCCTCTGCTCCCCTCTCCCATACAAACCCCCACAATTGCATGACATGAACAGGAAATACCCAAAATCAGACTCAGACTTGTCAAAGCAGGCTGTAGATACATTTTTCTTTAGTTTTTCCACATTGCTTGATTTAATTCAAATTGTGTAAGAAAAGCCACTAGGTTCCTTTGAAACCCTAAATTAGTGCTTTATAGGTTCTAATTTACTATTTCTTTGTAGCAATACAAAGTAGGTAAGAAATTAATCAGTTAGGGCTCAGGACATTTTATAACCTTTACAAAATGGTAACAAACAATGTGAAACCAGCTCTCTATCTTTTGACCAAGCAAAAAGATGCAGTTGATGCTTGTTTAGCCCAAGTGGCAGGACACTGCCCACTTCCACAGCTCTAGTAAGAATCCAGCAATGTGGTTTTTAAACTGTTGGGATAGAAAAGTGTTGGGTTCAAAACTGCTCTGTAGGAAAATCAAAACAGTCAAGGGTGCATATTGCACAGAGACAACAGATTTTATGGCTCAAGCATACAATTCCCTTTCCAGATAAGCCCTTTTAGGGTAAGGAGGGAAAGTAGAGTGGCACTGTTTTTGAGGCAACAGCAAAACCCACCCTCAGAAGACAACACAGCAGATTGTTTCCTTATAGACAGTACCTTTAACATTGTGTGGCTCTGTTTATCTTTCTCCAATGCTAATTTAAATATGTAGTTATTCCTCCAAGAAAAATTTGGAACTGCCCCAGCAGCAATACTGCCTACCTGTATACACAATTAAGTTTCCATTCAAGATCTCAAGTTTTTACCTTTACAAATTTTTTAAAAGTTTAAAAAAGCCCTTACTCATAAAATGCTCTCCAGTGAGTAAACTAGGAGAGACTCACCTTACTAAGGACATAAATCCCTATGGTCATCACCTCACCAGTACCATACTAATGGCCGCAGCAGTCAAGGTCTGTTATTTTAGAGCAGGAAGGTGCCAAAGACACAATTTCAGCCCTATTACGCAAGTACAGGGCTCAGAAAGCAATGAAATTCCAAGTACCAAGCGGGTCATCAATTTACTCCAATCCTGCCCACAAAGACTCGGTTCTCCAATATGCAGCCTTCTATCCTGAAATCAGTAACCTATCAGTGGATGCCAGTATCATCATCTAGTCATTCGTCATAGCCTGTTTTTAAGAAGCCCAGCTTTCCCAGCCTGCCTACAGAGGAGAGAAGGTCATGTTTGAGCCACAACACAATTCCAGCTTGGGAAGCAGTCTCCTCTTCTGAAGAGGGCAGCAGTCCAAGAGAAATGCAAATATTACATACACAAAGCAACAGGATTGTGGCACGTAATTTTGATTTTGTGAAACAGCACGCGAAACTCAGCAATGCATAAGGGTGACAGCTACACAGAGCCTGAAGTATGTGAATAAAAAGTTTCCCTTTTCTGACAGGAAATTCCACTGTTTAAGACAACAAAACAGAAAGAGCAGCAGCCCTTAAGATACAGCTCGCACAAAATAAACTTTTTTTATAAAAAAAAAAAAAAGAAGAAGAATCTTGGCATATGGTAACAAAAACTATATAATTCTCTTGATCTTTAATCTCTATGCCAATGTCTGTTTTATAGATTATGGCCTCAGCTACTGACAAATCTGCTTAGTGAGTTTTTGGCTGACAAATCTGGCAACACAAATGCTGTCTGAAATACATTCAAAAGGCTAAACATTTTCATAATAGCTACTTTACACAGCTTAGTAGGTTTCCCTTTAGGACACCAATTTGATTTTTTTAAAGTGACAGTGTTAATTTTTATGATTACACACAGAACTGAGATTTTTATTTAATACAGTGGGTCTTCTACAGCTTTTCAAGGGGATCAACCACTTTGCCAACAGACGGGTGTTACAGCAGGGGTGATTATAGTAATTTTTCATGTAATTGGGAGTCACCATTTGGTTGCTATCTTTCACATGCTTGTTGCCTCATCATATAATCCTTCATAATGGGGGTTTGTTGTGTGTCACAAGAATGTGCCAAGCAGCCGGGAAATAATAAACAGAGGAACCCCCTGGCTCGTGGGTAGCACAAGTGTTTTAACATCTGCCCAGCTCCTTTCAACTGCAATAAATTTCAGCTGATAGCAGTGACCCAACAGGAAGGCATTTTATTCTTGTTTTTAGGAAAAATCTTGAACATCACACTTCATTATCTCAGCTTCAGTGGCACAATCTATAAGGACACAACTTGCTGACAAATGACATTGACCAATGTAAAAAAATCATGATTCATCAGAAATTAGTAGCGACATCTAGTTCTTGCCCCAAGATGTCTGGGCTCTCTGTGAAGAGCAAGAGTTGTCCTTTAAAATTATTGGCTGCAGTTTTCTTGCATTGAATTATAAATAATTTCACAGGAAATTCTGAAGCCATGCCACCTCTGGTTGTGATCTCATCAAGTGTCCTCCAGCAAAGAAAGAATAAACAGGGTGAGTATGCTGCAACGGGAGTTCTTACAGGGTTACCAAATTCAGCCTGACACAACAAAACACATAAGCACCTGCTTCACACTAAACCTAAGAATCGCTCCGTTAAAGTTAATAGGACCACTCATTGGCTTAAAGTTGAGGAACAAATGCACTCTGCTAATTCCAAGCCTTCAGAGACTGCTGGAAGGAAAAAACAAAAATCCCTTTGGGACATTTCTGTTGTATGGCTCCATCAGCTGGTCACAGCTGCATGTTCTACTACCTGAAATAGGACATCACTGGTTTATGGCATAAATATGTTGCACATTCAGCAAAAATGGTACTGATATCATGCTACAGCCTTTCTTCTATGCCAAAAGAGAGATAACAAGACTCAGGAATGAATAACCAGCAAAAAAATTTGGGTACTGCAAAACTCTTTTCAGTGATTTAATAGTGTTATGACTCAATAGGAAATGAATGGCCTAGAAAACAGAGATCACTGTATCATATCCTGCTGTGTAGTACAATCAAGACCTTGTCCTACTGTGGTCACTGCAGATCCCACAAACCAACTGTGCTGCAATGCCAGTGTTAGCCCTGGGCCTGGGCAAATCCAGACAGGGATTGGTGGTCTACGAAGTGGACTGCAAATCCAGCTCTGGTTGCTACAGAGATACCATTGCTTCAATGACACATGAAAGACTCAAATATCCGTGTTTGGAATATTTATCTCCTGTTAATGTCAGTTTGGTGCTCTCAGTGACCATATTGCAGTTCAAGTATATTAAGCATATCCCAAAATTATCCCAAGGGATTACATAAATTTGGGGCTTTATTTGGGATGAAAGAAACAAAATCCAAACTGAAATACTTGGTTTTCCCAAGTTTATTAAAACAAAAACAAAATTAAAAAATCCAACAATTCTTTCAGATCACCATTAAAATAAACCCACCTCTAATATGTTATGAAATAGAAGAATGCTATATATCACACTGAATTCTTCCTCCGATTTTTAGATATATGTTTTTATATGTTGTCTCTTCAACTTCCACAGACAGAATGAGACAGACAATACACTGGCTGATATACATAAGCCCTCTGTAGCCATCTCTCCTAAAAGCAGCAAAATAGCCTGTCACGCAGTGCATTTTACCTTGCCTGTAGTCAGTTGCTGGAATTTCACTTCCTAGATCATTATAATGAGAGTGCAATTTTTCACAGCTATGCTTCAGTGAAATCTTCTCATACTATGTCTACTTCTTGTTGACTAAGAAAATGCATATAGATTCACATTCCAATTCTTGCAAAGTTTTTTAAAGTATGCACAAGCAAACAGTACTTTAAGCTGTAGAATAAAGTCCTTTTCTGAGGAATACTTTTCAAGAATACAGGTGACTGCCCTATTGGCATTTCTGTCTTTCCCATCCAGCTCAAGAGAATAGCAGCATGTTTTGGCAAGTCTAAGAAACCTATTTCTTCATTACTTGTAAATTAATTCCACAACAAAATGCAGTCCGTGCACAAATGGCTGGCCTCTGTCATTCTTCATAAAGACACACTGATGTCAACAATAGTAATACAGCATCAATGTATTAATTGCATCAGATTACATCAAATAGAAATTAATTACATCAAATAGAAAACCAAGCAAGAATCTGAAATACAAAAGCCACTATTTACTACATTAAGACAGACATAAAACTGGCTAATGCTCAAGCAGCAGAAGCAAACTAGTGTATCGAGAGAGAGGAAGAACAGACCAGGACATATCCCTAGTATTCTGTGGCTGTTATAAAAAAATTAACTGATCTAAGGCTGGACATCATTCAGTTTTGCATTAGAAACAGACAAAAGCACCTTTGGATCTGGAATAGCACTGACTTGCACTGATGCTCTCACCTAACCTTTACTTTTAGTTTTTACTACTGTAATATTTTCAAATTTGGGATTTCAAAAATAATGCTTTTGCTAATACAAGTCTTAATACACACTAACAGACATGCCAATGTGAAGACGACTTGTATCAGAAAAGCAAACAAATGTCCAGATTCCATGTGCAGGACATGCACATTCATGAAATTACATTTGTAGTAAGAGTGGTGATAACATTTGTGATGGCACAAAGATGATGTAATGAATGTGAACAGATAAAGACAGTGGTGAATTGGAGCTTTAGAGTCAAATAAATTACAGAGCTTGTCATGTAACGGAATGGACCCTGGAACAATCAGCACATTAAAATGAGGAGGGTCAGAAGAGAAATCAAGAGACTGTCACGTAGGGGTGAGTGTAAACAGACCTATGTACTATTCAGGTGGATCCCAAGGAAGATGTGCAGGGAGGATGACCTCAGGGAGTATATAGCTCCTGGAACAGAGTGGAGAATTTTAAAACCTGCCTGAACTAAAGAAAAATACATTGTACACGTCACACAAAGTACCTGCATTGTACTGGAGGAAAAAGCCAAAAATTCACAGGCCAGGACAATGCAATCTGTCCACAATGTCTTTGAAATGGACAGTTCCTTGAGACAAAATCTGTCAACTCCAGGGCAATGCTATTAAAATCAAGAAATTTAAGTTTATTTGAACTTGTTAAGTTCAAACATTAACATCCTAAACCTGACAATCTTGGAACCAAATTGATTTTTATTTCTACTAGTCCCACAGTTTCAATATTCAGTATGCCAGAAAGTTCTTGCATTGATTTTGACCAGTTCTGTAATAGAAATTGTAGATCCCAGCAGCAAATACTGTTCTGGCTTTCTGTACCAGAGAGAGCTTGGGAAGGTAGTCTGGGACAGCAGGACAAACATATTATCTTGATGTTCCTGATAACTGATGGGTTGTTATTAACTGTTGAACTGCTTAATTAGGTTTTATAGTTAACAGCCTGTTATGATTAGAGGGGACAATGCATGTGCGTTGTTGAGCTATTGTTTCAAACCATTTGCAAATTCAGAAGAAGCATCACTCAATTCACGCTCGGGAGGCTCTCTCAGCAAGCTGAAAGGAGAGAAGCTTTCTCTTCTACAAAACAAAACTCTCTTTAGGCATGAAGTGGATAGATTCCCCAAACCAGCTATATCCCCCAAAAAGGACACTAGTGCACCCTATTCTGGCACACAGGACCCTGACAGCTCTCCTCCTGCCCTGCAGCATCATCCACATCCCTAGGTATGACCTTCACTGCACGGCAGAGATCACTGGCCATCTGACCAGGGCTGACATCTTCATTTCAGCGAGTAATTTCACCGGACTCTGGCATCTCATCTTTGTTCCCATTTTCTGGGAGTTAACACCCACTCAGTTCACTGCTTTTTAGATGGCATTTTCCCTATGCATCGTAATGGCACAGCACAGTCTTTCCCTGCTATTTTAGGCTCTTTCATACTCTTTTTAGAATTCCCCTATAGAACCTCCTTTCTATACTTTTTCCTACTTACCTTTTCTAGTCACCAGCCAGTACTTTTCATCTCTTTCTGGAAACCACTTGGTCTCCCAATTTAGCCACCGTTCACTCAGTTCCTCCTGGCCAGCTGCCACATCTTCCAAGTTTACCTTGTCATTCTCCTCTTACAAGCCATGAAACCCTTCACATAATCTCTGCTAGATTGTCTAGCAAACCCATCCCCTCCAGAAGGGCTGGAACTGATAAAAATTTCAGGAGGTACCATCAACTGCCTACTGAATATACCACTGCTTGTTGTCACCATTTCCTCTTAATTCTTGTATTCATTTCTTCTCATTTTTATCCAGCCACACAAGTGACAGACCATAGGTGCACTCATGATTTTGTAATTATACAAACAGTGCATAACTACACATAGTGAGAAGCTCTGAAAGAAATCCCGTTAAGTGAAGATAACATCATAGGCTGCTCGGGGCAAAGGAGAGAGGGGGGGAATCAGGTCAAGTTACATTCTGCATAACCTTCACAATCCTCTTTAATACAAAGATAATACTGGGCTAAAGAATACTTCAAGCAGTCTGAGTCTTCCCCTCCAACTATTCAGATCTGTTACAGGAACTTTTGCCCCATTTTTATATAATCATAGGTCAGCAGAATCACCATCTGTACTATACAGCTGAAACAGTGCTCCATGCCCCCTCTACATCCTGTTCTAAAACCCTGCAAGGGCATATTCTCTCCTTTGTGAGAAAATGGACTTTTATGTAAAATGCATACTGCTAAGGAGCAAATTTCACAGACTAGCCAGTAAAAGAAGAGTTCAGTTTCTTTCCACATTGAGTCTTGACCTTTCTTCAGGTGGAAATTATGTACAATACGAGGTAGAGACATACCTACTAGAAAAACAGAGTAACTCTTGCAAATTATTTCACTCAGCCTTGAGAAAACAGGTAGCAATAATTCTTATTAAATACAGCTCTATGCTGTATTTACACAACCCAGTGGTTAAAAGATCTCAATGCAAAATCTCAGCTGCTGCCATTGTTCCATTGACTTCAGTATTGATTGATTTCAACTGTACCTCACTTTCACGGATTTTCCCTCTAAATCCTGTTGTCCAAAGTATTGAAAATGCTGAAATTGAGGTAACACTAAACAAATTCCTCAGTTTTCTCTCTAGTCACCAAATAATACCAGAACTACTTTAATACAGCCATATAATTACTTGATGACATAAATTCCTGACTATGTACAGAACAGAAACTGCACATTTCAGCTCCAGGGGAATGGCACAGAATGGAATGCAGACAAATAAGGTTTGCCAGCTTGTTCAGGACACAAGGCTGGTATTCCTCTATTTCACTTGTTGCTGTCAGCTGGCTGTCAGAGACACAGATTTTTCAACAAAAAATAAACTCAGACATTAAATCATCAAGAGTTGCTTTGGCACATTCAAAGGCTGTTTTGGCAATCCACAAAATGATACAAAGTCACCAGGATCCATTAGGTCCTAGGAAATATTATTCAAGATAACACTTATCTTGCACCTCACTTCTCTAATAATCTTCAACAACTCGTCCCTTATTTTTTTCCCCAGCTAGTCTTCCTAAATCTTTTAAGAAAAGCTTTCACACTAGCAATTTAAATTTGAACAAAATCCAGCATATAAGTCTAATGAATAAATTTTATCAATTGCAAGATCCCTGCTGCCAGTTTTCCTGAAAGTTCTAGGTAAAAATTTATTTCTAATTATATGTTATTTACAAAGATGGAACACAACTGAAATGCTTCGGTTGTCAATCGGTACCCGCAACTTTGCTCCCAAGCTGAGGCAGTTTCAAAGTCATGCCCTCCCAGAAGGCAAGAGTTCAGTCAAGTTGTCAGGCACCAACTGGTAGTGACCGCACACAAATGGAAGTCTTTTTCCACATGTGCAGGCCAGACAGTCTTTTTTCTGAGCTATAAATGAATGCTCTGGGTTCTTAGCAGACTTGATTTATAAAATATTTTTTAAGGTGCTGATTTTCTTGAGAAACCTATTTTGTACTGTGCTTGCTTTAAATGAAAACTTCAGAAGGGGTTTTAAGAGAGCCTCTGAAGAAATTATTCTACAATGAACTGGATTTACATGGTAAGCCATGATTGCACATGTAGAACTGCTGCAGTCCAGAGACTATCAACATTCACAGAGTAGTGCTGTGCTCTTGCTTTCCAGGCAGACACACAAAATCTTTGATATAGTTACATGTGCAGCAACTTGTTTGAAGGGCAAGGAACATGTTATCATCCATGTATGATATTACTATCTGTGACTAAGTACATACATCTAAGAAAGTGACTGCACGCTAAGTGGTTATTTAAGCACCTAGTGCCTTGAGATACCTGCTTTAGACACAAGCAGCTTGACGAGTAATAGCAACTCTATTCAACCAAACTGGCAATGTTTAGGAAACCCAATGAGGTGCCACTTGTCAAAAATTGACCACGTGGTGCAAAGCCAAACCCAGATGCTCAGCACAAGGGAATTCTGTGCTGAACAACAGCATGAAAGCAAGTTAATCTCTTATCCAAAGGACAGAGAAAAGCAGGGGGGTTTGTAATATTGCATATCCCTTGGTAGTCCTAAGAGTCTGGGAATTTTGAATAAAGTCTCCCATAATTACACAGGAGAAACGAATAAAATTACAGCCAACTACTACTTCATAAGGAAGAAAACAATACTGACTATGCAGCGATGTACTGAATTCTGCAACATGCATCTTCTTTCTTCCACTACATTCCAGTTTATTACTATGAATACAAACACTGTCACTGTTTTCTCGGGCTCCATTGCTTCTACTTTCTTCAGAGCCACTCTTGGTAGAAATCATCTTCCTGCTGCTACTATAAAGGCTGCAGCTGCCAGATGCAGACAGTGCTGACAGCTCCAAACAGGTCAAGAATGTGATTCAGTTCCTATAAAATGAGTAGGAGTCTTGACGCTGATGTTAATGGTGGCTGGATCCAGATCCAGAAGTTCTAATTTTTCTGCTGGAAGCCTTCCAAAACCTCCCATGTCTAAGCTCAGGCTAAAAGAATGACAATAGCCTCACTAACCAATGAAACACCAAATACACATGCAAATCCCTATGAAAGGAAAAAGAAAGCCTTTTTGCCCTTAGTGTCCTTGATCATCCTTTCTTCTACTCTTACCTGACTGTCAGGTTCTTTACATAGGCATGGCGTAGCACTTTGCACAGAAATATTCATAAATGATTACAGGGTGTAAAAAACTACTGTTATATTTTGGTGTAGCACCCGCTGTGTACTTATCTGCACAGGTGTGAATGACGATACAAAGTGAAAGGCAATGGTGAATCAGAGGACCATTCAGCACTCATGCTGGTGTGCTGCTGTGCTCTGTTCTCCAGTAACAGTCTGTCACCAGCTCTACCCTGACTACATATTGTGCATATACTAAATAATAGCTGCCAAAGCCACAGCGTTTTCTTTCCACCCTCTCGCCAAGTGCACCTGCTGCCCAGAGCCCTCACTGCACTCCTGCCAGAGCTGCTTGTTGCTTTTATTCTGTTAATTCCTCTTGTGCCTGAAGTGCATAATATAGCCCTTCGGCAGTGGCAAAAGGAATATTTAATCATTTTAAATTGGTGGAGAATGAACGGTGTTGGTCAGGGGCTCACAGGGATCATGCCACGTTTTGGTTTTTTTTTGCCTGGTTCCAGCTTCTCTGAGACCACATTCTGCTCCTGCAGATGTCCGAGGTGGATGTAGGGATGGAGTGATCCGTCTGGCCCATGTTGCAGCACTGTGACCTCTTCTGTGATAGGTGTCTACCGATTGCTGCTATTTTACATCCTTGCTGCTACTGCTACTTTTATGCATCTGCTCATCATTCTACACTTCCTACCTCTATCACAAGCTTTCCAAATCTGGATTTTCTCACAAAAGCAAACACTCCTTTCAATTTGAAAATACAGCCATCTCTAATTGCTGCAAAGTTCAAAACCACCCATCCTCATAATGTAAAAAAAAGGAAAATGACAAAAAAATGTAAACCTCACACTTAACCAATGCTAATGGCCAGCATCACAAAAACAAGCTGAACTCATGAACCATGAACCTCGTTTGTCCTTCACTATGAGTGATCTCATCTTCTGTTGACAGGGATCCATCACATTCTCAGCATTACTTGAACTCAGGGGTGTCTGTCTATGAGTACATAATACAAAGCCTGGCAAACAGTCTTGAAAGTACAAGTAGTCACACTCACTGAGATCCAGTGAGCCTGCAGGGAGCAAGCTGCTTCACTCTGAGGAGCAGAAGTCTTTCATGACAGGCGCTAGCTTTTTCCTTTCTTAAAAAAAAAAAATTAGAAAAAAAGAATCAATGGCAAAACTGCACCATCGCTGGTGCTAAAAGGATCAGGCCCCTCTGGTGATTTCTGATGTTGCTCATTTACTCAGAAATTAATCCTCCCTCCCCTCATATTCAGAGCCACTTAACACGAACCAACAATTATGCCATCTGATCACTAAAAATAAAATAACTTTGCTTCTTTGTCTCTGGATGTATTCCTTCAGGACCCATTTTTTTCTGCTGTTCAGTGAGCCAGAGAGAAAGATATTATGAGTTCTGGGTGTTTAACAAACAACATGACAAGCCACACTCTTGAAGAATACAAGTGCAGGTCTTCAGCTTTCACAAAAATGGATCTCGTTTTGGGGGTAAAAAAATAAAAGGATTATTTTAATTTGTTTTATCTTTTGGTTAAGTAAGAAATGTAGTCATAGTCACCCTAAGAGCGCTGAAATACAAATCATGCTCTGTCCAGAGAACAAACACTTATGTTTTATGATCAGTATTGAAAAGATAAACTGCATTTTTAAAAAACATAAACACTCATGAAAGACCTGAATAAACGTTATGTTACTCTTGGTACATATGTAACAATTAGGGGTTAGGTCTTACAACTGTTATTCCCAACAATATCAATAGGATTAGTGAGTAATCCTCAGAGGGTTTCAGGATCAGACAATAGCGTTCTGCTCGGTTTTCATATAACAACATATCTCAACACATCTTTCAACATCTTTAGCCAGAAAGTAAATTGGTCGTGTAGCAATTCTCCACTAAGGTAAAACAGAAAGGCTGTCGTACCTCTCTGCACAGAAAGGCACCTTAATACTTAATGTGATTAATTGAGGGTAGATTAATGACTGAGTCAACAATAATTCCCATACGGAGTGTTTGCATAGGAGTGTGTGGGTATGCTTGCAGTAGTATACTTGCGTGCAAAAATCAAACACAAAACCTGATCACATGTTCACAGCTGGAAACAGTGTTAGGCTTTATTCAGTAAGGTATAAGGCACTATCATTTAGCTCTCCCACAGCAGGAGGAAAAATGGTGCCACAGAAGAGAACTATCACATCAGACACACTCCAGGGGTCTCTTTTACCTACATTGTTCCTCTCCCAAATGTAGCTCTTTAAATTTTAAATAGAAAAAGAACACACAGAAACATTGTGCAGTACAAAAATGTCACAGTGAAAAAAATGTGGAAAACATTTCTCATTAAGCAAGGTAAATACCCTAAAGTTCACACACAGCTTTGATGGTGCAGTGTGTGCCTTTAAGACTTAAAGAAACACCCACATCAAAGTGTTGTCTTAAGATGGTGGGGCTTTAGTTCAAACATAGCCAAGTTGTACAATAGATGATATGGTGAATGTCTACACTATTTTTATACCAAATAAAATATAGCAAAGATACAGCCTGGACAGCACATTTTAAGTTCGCTTGAATTTTTAAAATTTAGACAGGATAATGTGTATGTTTATATTTTTATAGAAAACTATGCCCCAAATACCAGCTCATCCTTATACTTCCTTCTTTGTAC
Organism: Scolopax mira; assembly: GCA_004320125.1. NCBI lineage: Eukaryota > Metazoa > Chordata > Aves > Charadriiformes > Scolopacidae > Scolopax > Scolopax mira. The sequence goes on along the minus strand of BJBW01002144.1, from coordinate 443,322 downwards.
CTAAAATACTGCCTGAAATGTTCAGAAGACTAAATGCACAGAAACCTAGCAGAAATACTGGCAAAGCACAAGAATCTCACCAGTATGAATACATAAAGAATATATTTTTTTATTGTTTGTGCATTTTTCAAGGTAGAAAAGGCATTCTGACAAGTCAGATCTATATCACTAAGGAAGAGATTTCCTCTAGAAAATACTCAGTATATTTCTCTCTCATCTTGCATATTCTTGTACATCCATTTACCCATACAGCTTCACTGTGCTTTTTTAATTCCAGCACACACAGACAACAATCGTTGTCTGGGATGAACCACACCTGAGTCTGTGCCTGGCTCCTGAGGAGCACGGGAGCCTCACTGCATCTCACTGCCAGGAGCAAGGAGACACCCTGCAGTCCTGCCATCTCGTGCCCCATTGCTGCACCAACCATGGGGAAACAGCTATGCTGAGCCAATGGAGGTGCTTTGGAAAGCAAGCGAAGTGGGGCATCACCCAGCTGAAGAATAAATGCTGACCAATATAATCCAGAAGTTGGTAGCACTCAAAAGAACTTTGAATGTACTTTAACCTACAAAGTCAAGTGTTAACCATTATCAGAGGTTTCTAGCGTTGGCCTCATTTCAGTGAGAGGAGGCTTTGGGAAATAATGACTACATTGAAATCACACCTATATAGCATTTCACTATTAGCATTAGGCACTCCTTTTATAGAGGATAACCAGGATTGTAATCGTAGTGCCCTGAGCAACTATTGTTCATTTTTATATTTATCGCATTTAGTGGAAATTGAAATACAGCTGAAGAAAAACAAACCCTTGTTTCACATTGCCTAATATGTTTGTTAAATAACAATACAAGCCACTTGAAATGATAGACTGTGTAATTTTTTTTTAAAAAAAGAGAACTAAAAAATTGTAAAGTTACTGTTTATCTAAGAGACCTTAAAAAGTTCACAAGAGAAATATTGTCAGAGTGCAAACACGAACTGTCAGACCTACCTTCTCCAGTATCAAATTCTGAATAAAAATACATCCATTAAACAAAGGTTTAAAGATAAATTATTTAAAAAAACATCAATAAAACATTAAGCAATGCTGGTTGCTAAAGAAATATCCTACAAGGCCAGGCAATCATACTGTTAAGATACCTTCCTTAGCCACGATGAAATCATAGGGAAAAAAAAAAAAAACAACACATAAACCACTTCATGTAGCTCAGTGATTTATTATTTGATAGGGAACACTTTACTGCGAGTGTCCATTAACTGATGCTTACACTGTAACTCACAGTATATGACATCCATATGAATCTCAAATGAATTCACTACTATCAATGCTGTTTAAATGAATACTATGTCGATTGGGGCTCTTTTTTGAACAGATGCAATCTGTTCACGTATGAGGAGCTATATCTGAATGGTAGGGGTTGCAATGTGCTGGGTACGAGGAAGATACAGAAACTGGTACAAGAGGTTTAATCTGGCAGTGTAGGGGGATCAGGAAGTGTATGTATGTTCTATAAACGGTTGGGAAAAAGCAACTGCAGCAGACGACAAAAATCAGATCTTAGCAATGATATTAAAAGCAACAGGAACGCATACATAAAGAATAAGAACTGTTACTGTGAGAGAAACAATGCTCTAGAGGGTAAGAGAAAGATGTTGTTTGTAAAAAAAATTGGAACAGAAGGGAAACAAACAGCATTATAGATAGTGATTGAGGACATAGTGGAAAAAACAACCTGTGAGGTAGACTAATTGTAACCAAAGATAAAGACAATAAAAGGCCTGAAAAAGACGTCAGAAACAGATATAAACTTTTGTTTCAAAAGAACAGCACAGGGCCAGTCTAGCATCCCAGGACAGGGATTTTTCTGGGAATAGCCCACAAAACTGGATGAGCAGAACAGAAAGAAATCAAACAGGTCTGCCACACAGGAAGAACAACCTCTTTTTCTCTTAACTAGCCAAGTAGGGCACAGAAATAGTAAAGGAATAGCAAAAGAGTTAGGGCTTAGTCCCACAGAAAACCGTTACTTTTTATTCAGACAGCGTGCCAATTGAACTAATCCTGTAACCAGCCCCGCTGGCAGGCACGATCCAGCTCCATAAAGTACCATTGGAACTGCTGCCGCCGCCGCTTGTAGCTCACGCTGCTCGTTCTTCGCTGCACAGTATTGTCTTGGGCTTTGTCAAGTTTACTCAACAGGGAGATGAGCAAAGAAGGAAAAGATGTTAAATTCTGCTCCAGATTGAGTTCAGAAGTAGGACTGCTTCACTGAAGCTGTCTGCTAGAATTGACACTGCACTTTTTAATGAACACATCATTTTAGGGATTTATTCCCTGTAAGTGCTGGTTGGCATAGAAATAGGGTAGGTAGCCCAAACAGGCTGAACCACTCCTCCATAAATGCAAATACACACACACACACGAAAATGGCAGCTGTCGGGAGCCTGTACTGTTTTGTCCTGTCTAGGCCATGATTGATTTCAATTTTACATCAATCTGCAATCATCAAAATAAACAAATTTACAGCAAAGGACAAAAGAAACACAATATACAGAGGAGAATGGCATTCCCTCTGACATTTCTATTGGGGGAAAAAAAGGGACCCAGAAATACTTTACTTTACCTTTCCTGCATTTCTCCATAAAAGCACAATAGTTGTACTTCTTTTGTACCGGCATTTTTAACAATTGCTTTCTGCCTTTCTTTTTTGATGTTTTCCAACCTTTCTGTTAAGGTAGCTACTTTCTCACAGAAACACGTGCCAATCTTCTTTCAAGACAAATATCCTTGCCAGAACAATAAGCAGAAGTTTTAAAATTGCCATAAAATAAAGCCTGTTCTACAATAAATAACATTTGTACAGAGTTCAACAACTGAAGACCTGGAGGAGCTTGCCTGGACATCACTGGTTCACAGCCTGAACACATCTCTGATGTACTTTGTGTCTCTAGTTTTGAGGATGGCAATATGGGATCACTTATATGGACTGCGTAGATGAAACACCCACTGAAGTTACCAGAAGAGTTTTACATAAGGTCTTCAAGACTGGAACATGGCAGCCACATCTATGTTAGCAAGTACTGCTACTGTTAGCAAGTCCACAAAAAGCAGCTCTCTAGGGTGCAACAGCCAAGGCTGAAGACCCCACACACAGTTTGGGGCATTTCCTTGAAAACTGGATGTCCGTTAGTAGCACATGCATACGTGGAGTGTACCTTTGTGCTTGGTTTCATGCAGTTCATGGCCAGTCCAAACTGCTCTGCACTGTGAACCAAAGCATGGGCTATGGGGCCAACTGGAAATGTACTTCAAAAGTATGCTCCTCATCCCCACAAAAACCCTGGCATAGAGACACCTGGTTTGGGCTGTCAGGCTTTTTGTACAATTTAGTTAAAACTGTTTCATGCCATATTTAAAAAAAAAATGCATGAAATAATTGAAAAAATAAAGTCTAGAAGGGGCAGGGGGAATATCCTGACTGCTCCATAGTTAATGTTACATTCAACAGTAATTACTTAACACATACAAAGCTCAATTGCATAACCTACAATTCTCTCACTTTGTGTAGGCTCCTTTCCTTCTACTTTAAATAAAAGAAATTCTTTTCATTTTGTCAAGAAAACTTTTCTCTACCTCACTACTGCATGACAAGGGAACAGATGGCAATTTAAGGGGAGAATTTATGAGAGCCACAATCTTAATGTTGCATAAAGAAAAGAAAAAGACTCGCATCAAAACCACTGACAAATGTACTTGCTAATATTAATGCACTCCCCATTCATCCAATATGCTTCCTAATTGCTTTTCTGTACATAATAATGTGGCACCTGCTGCTCAACATTGCAAGCGCATCAGGATTTCTCCAAAGTCAAACAGCTCTGCAACTGGCCCTCTCCCAGTGATAAATGTAGAGCACTGTATCACGCACAGTTCCTGTCAGTGGCATAATTAAAATTTTATACTTACAGAAAAAGATAGTAAACAATCAGTTCTTAAATGGATTCACAAGAGGAACTCTTGTTACAGCCAACTTTATAATTAGTATGCATCATGTAATGCTAATATATCCATGACAAGAAAATAGGAAAAACGTAGAAACTCGGTTGTTCTCTTTAATGCAATGTTAAACTACACAAAAAACTGAAAGCAATCAGCCTATTGTTATTTCAGTCTTCTATTTCTGCTCTTCATTTTCCATTGAAAATAGCTCGGCACATTTTGCACTGGAATGATGGTCGCTCCCTAGTGCCACATCTCTGGAATTTTCAAACAGCCACTAGGATAGGTTTCAGCTTTATGATGTTTATTCATTTTAATTTTACATTAGACAAAAAAAAATGTAATTTATTTTTAACAGAGTTAGGGCCAAAACACACGGTCTTTATTAGCTGACAAAACTCCCACTGACAAAGATATCCAAAACATTTAATGTATTTTTCTGCCGATGTGGTTATGCATCATCCAAATTGCGACACGCTATAGGCAAAAAAAAATAAGCATTCACATCAAGTGTCCTAAATTAACTCCTGAGCCTGACAATATTAAGCAGAACTGAGATGCCATATGCTTTCTGTTTCATAGTGGTCACACTTCTATGTATCTGATACAGAATATACATACATATCTGCATAATATATGTATACTATGTAGATTTCAGATTATAATCTGAAAAACTATGATAAAATTTCAGCCTGCATATCTGCATGCTACATATATTTTTTTGCTTACAAATATGCTGTTTACATGCAGGCATGCTCAATAAAATATATACTTTTTCTTATTTTTCTAATTGCTTTAAAAAAAAAAAAACATGATAGAATAATTTTGGAAATACAGCTATGTAAGAGTCTGCTCTGCTCCAAAAAGCCATACGCCACATATATGCAAGTCTACAATCATTTAGTGCTCCAAAGTTTAAAGTAATACACATCCCAAGACATGTATTTTTAACTAAGTCAGTGGATTGCATTTTTAAATGCCAGCTAAGTACTATATTTAAGAAATTATTTTTATTCACAACTTCTATTACTTTAATTCATAATAATATTTTAATTATCTTCGGAGAAATAGGGACAGAAAGTTATCCTATAGCCTATGAAAAAAAAACATTTTTAAATGCTATTATTTTATGACATTACCAGCCAAATTACAAGCAGGGGTTTACAAAACAATGCTTCCATCCTTTTTTAATGGAAACAACATGCAAAAATAATTTAGAGGGGAAATATTTTCTAGAACAAAATACAAAAAAAGATTTATTTTTTACAAATGTCAGTGAATTATAATACATGCTTAGAATATGTGTTGGCAGGGAAACAATTCAAAATGCACCCGATTCACAAAGACATACTGGTAGCCTGCTTAGAATATAATAGCCAAGATCTAAATCTTCTTTATCTTCACTTGGTGTGATGATGTGCATGCCAAAAATTAAAATACCCTTCCAAATCACTGCTGCTGTGCTACAGAGAGGTAAAGGTTTCTGAGCTATGAGGCAATCCAAAGGTCTGAGACATACTTGCATTTACACAGTGTTCTTTTCTCTGTGCTTTTCAAACAAGAATTGTGGAAGATTATCTCCATTTATAGCTTCAACATTTTTATTGAGAGTGCTATTTCTTCAAAGGAATATTGCAGAACATCTTTTTAAAATGTTCAAGAATCTGAAAACATGAATAGCAATGAATCCCTTTATATATAAACATACTCAGCATCCGCCTAACTAGAGCTATCAAAAGCTTCATTCTTACAAGCAAGTGAAAAATTCTGAAGTCAGACTCCTATCACTTCGTTACAGAAATGGCCCTATTTCAAGGGTCAGAATTGCATCGTCAAAACAAGAAAAAGCAAATATTTTATTTTATTCTTTTTTAATGTAAATTCCCATGAACAAGATCATCACAGGGTGTAAAGGAAATCTGGAGGTGACCTCCAGCATTTTTTCCTGAAGATGAGTAAAACAACTGCTGGGCTACAGGTATTTGGAAAAATTTCTCATTTCAGCTTTTAGTAATCTGGGAGAATACAGCTAAATAAAAAAAAAACCACAAACCAAAACAAACAACCAAACAAAAACCCCCTAAGAATTCAACGGGGTAGCAACATAATCTGTGACTGGCAATATGTTTTATTGCTAAAGGATGAAACTGGCTCACAGCACACATCAAGGTAATCTCTTCCATGCTCCTAAAGTTTTTCATATGGGTTGTGACAAGGAAGCGCAGGCATTAGTACAGGCAATGAGGAAAGGATGCAAAATTTAAAACAAAAAATTCAAAAATTATATTTTCAAACCCTCCTTTGCCAGTTTGTTTTCTGTGATGGGAAGAGCCATGCCTTCAATCGGTCATCTCCCGGTGAAACCAGGAGCACCAACAAACTATGACACTTTGTCCAAAATTCCAAACAGATCAGCAAAGCCAGAAGAATTGCAGTTGTACATGCAGAACTGTAGCCTTTGAGCACAGGAGGTGCTCCTGCGGATGTTTATCCCTAATATGACAGAGGTTTAGAAATCTGAATGTTTCCAGGTGGAATGAGAACACACGTTTACACAACAGGTTGGAGTGTAGCAAATTCATGCCTGGTGTAACTTCACAGGCGCCACTTGAACACCATAGAGAATAACGTTAGACAATAAACAAAGAGATGATCCCTTTTCACTGCCCTGTTAATCTTGCTCTCACTGCTGCTAAAACCCAAATTCCCCCCGCCATCAGTGATGCAGAATCTGGCTTTCTCTCAAGATCTCCTAAAATCCACCCCCAGCTTTGGACAGAAGCAAAAACCCCAGTTACTCTCTGTTGCTGACAAAGGTTTTTTCAAGGGAACCGTACCAGGCAGGGAATGGCATTCCTATGTAATTAGCAGGGAGTGGCACCAAAGTATTGGATATTTCCTCCTCTGCTTTACAGGATCCCTCTCAGTAGGAAACATTATACTTTAATGCAGATTTACTGGATTTCCAGCAAAATCCCTTGTCGATTCCCCATAGACTGTATGAAGGAGTCAGACAGCACTTGCAATTCTATTAAGCATCATTTTAGATTAACCCAACTTCCATAACCTACATATTATAACACATAAATATTAATACAGTATAGTTATTTAATCTAATTAGCTTTTCATTGTTTTAACCTAAGTGCAATCTCACATCATGTTCTTCAGTTCTCTAATACTAGATGTACTCAGCACAATATGATAAATGAAAACATGTACTAAGCTAATTAAAACATAGTTAAAAATCTGTCTTAGCAGAAGCCAAACTGAACTCCTCAGTCTCTGGCAAGGACCATTTTTTAATTCTGATGATATGACTTCATGTCACTGAAAACTTCTTCATATGAAAAAGCTCCAGCTTGTATTGAATGTGGCAGCCTGCCTGCTTAGAGGACAAGCTGGTATGAACATAGCATCCCAGATCTCCTCTGAAGAGCAATTCAAATTCAGCATCCCAGCCTTGATCTTCAAGGCCTACCATGATGCGTCAAGCTCAGACTGCAACAAAGAATACTTGCTCTTTCCAAATCTGTCCTAATAAACAGATTGGTGTAAATTCTTGTGAATAAACGGTGAGCTTCACAGTATCCACCGCTTTCCCTGTGGTTTGACTGGCTTGTGGCAAACTGACCGGTTTATTTGCTTGGGCTTGGTACTTCACCAAGCACAGTCATACAAGCACCTAGCTCAGACATGACTTGCACATGGCTAGCTTGACCATAGACAAGACCCAGATGCTATTCCTCTGCAAAACAGCACATTGACCTATATTTTCTTATCGGAACCTGTTTATTATCAAGAAATAGAAATTATAATTTTCCTCTAAACATTGAGCAAAGTGGAAAATTTACAGCCCTCATGGTTACACAGAAAAATTGTATGTCCCAAGTATAGACTTCAGAAGGATAAAAAAAGGGGGGGGGGGGGGGGGGGGAAAACCCAACATCAACAATGTATTCATTAAATATTAAAAAAACCACACACAAAAAAACCTCAGGTGATTTGCAGCACTAGTTCCTGATTTTTTTAGTACTTGGGTTTCCAACAATGCAAAAGCTATCATGAGTAACAGTAACATTTTAAAGCAACAACAATGATGTCTGCAAAGAATAGGAAACGAAATTTTTGGCAAAAGGGCCACAAAAGCAGAACATGCTGTCACAACTGATTAGAAAAGTCACAAATCTTGCCATATTGAGGGCAATATAAGACCCTTGAATTCACAGTAGTTCAAATAGCTCCAGGATATAGGTAAGAAGAAAGAAGTTAGAAAAGAAAACCAACAAAAAAATAGTTCAACTGAGTTAATAAATAATCATTCAAAAGAAATGCAGATAAACAATATCTTGTACCATCTCACAGAGATAGAGATATTGCAAAAATACAAAACATTTGGTTTTCTTTTTTTTTTAATAGAATTTCCTTCAAAATATCTTCCCACATTAGAAAGCATTTAAGTGTTCAAATTCAACTTGTCTTGTGCATATATACACTGAATTCACTATCTAAATGTTAAGCCTAACATTAGACCTAAACCACTGCAAAACACGGATACCCCTCCCAAAAAAATACACTACTGAGAACTCGTAAACGCCTTCCTGCCTGTCTGTCTGTCCCACGACCTCAGCTTCTCCAGCTTTACTGTTTGCAAGTCCACGTGACCAACTGCAGACAGGACCTTCAACAGAACTTTTACAGAGCATTTTCAAAAAAAAAATAAAAAATCTGTTCTCCCTTCCTCAAAGCAAATACACTCATACAAATATTATCACTTCATGAAATTCTTCTTTGGTGATTCTGCTCCTTTTAGGATTTTATAAATTGGATTTCTTCAATCCTCTCCACCCCTCACTCCCCTCAAAAAAAAAAGGTCACAGCACACAGTGTAAATACAAGCTCAAATTTACAAGACACATAGCAATAACATATACACACTTAGAAGTTTAAAAGTTTATCTTTTTCATATACATTAGTGGGGACTTCCTATAAAAATAAAGATCTGAAGGAAGAAGCCTTTGCTGCTGATGCTTTTCAGGAGTAGGTAGAGCAGAGAGAAGACTCTTCTCAGATAATGTTTCTGTCACACCTGTTATTAACCCATCACGGGACAAACAAAGGTTGGGATATACTTTCACTGTCCACTAGGAATATGTCCTCAGCCAATCATGTTTTAGTATGCCAAGAAGAAAAAAAAAAAAAGGAGGCAAACAAATCCCCTATTTCAACAGATTTTTCCCCATGTTAGTCAAAGCCTTGAAAAATTCTGCAAGTGCTTCTTATAAACTTGTTCAAAACATGTATAAAATTATTATAATAACACATAAGGAGTGTAGTTATTTAAGGTAGAGCCTTGCATGTCAAACAGTGTTCCTTGACAAAGCAAGTGAGTCCTCCTTTAGGTATCATACTGATAAAATAACTATATGATACTTTGATACTTTACAATTTAATATGGACAAGGATTCAGAAAGAAATTTTTTTCATGTTATTATTAAATCTATGTTAAATGTATTAAGTGCTATATGTCATTTTCTACCAGCTCTGCCATTAACTCCATAACAGCTGGTACTAACTGTACTAAATTGTAATATAATGAGCTCATATATTGCTAGCAATTACAGAGTTAAGTTGAATAAATCCTCTGAGCACAAAAATAAGTCTGTTTTCTAACTAACAATAAATTAAAGATAACACCTGCCTTAATTCAATATTGCCAACGTTTTATAAATATATATAAATACATAAAATATATACATATACAACAGCAAAAAAAAAAAAACAAAACACAATTGAAACAACTTCTCAAAATTTGTTTTATTTCACTATACCTAGTGCAAGTTTGTCACAAGCGTTACCACAACAGATGTTTTAAATGCTGGTTGCACGTTTCTGGCTTATGTTATGTGGAAACTGTAGTGTTAACTGTAGTTCTAAAAGTAAAGACCATGCATAATTATTTGTTTGCAACACAATTCTACAACACAATTCCTAGATCTTGTGCTTCTAACATCATTTTAAGATGTGATGCTACTGATGGATGCAATTCAGGAAACTCTTTAGTGTTGACTGTGTGCACTGATCCTCCTCACACTTGGTTCTTTCAGCTGCTTTTACGAAGAAGACAAAGGATGAAAGTACAGCGTATACTAGCCAGGTCAAGAAATTATGAGTTTTTCTGGATATCACAGCCCCAACCCAGGACACAGACTGGAGACAAAAGGAGGTGTCCCCAGCACATTCAGGGAAGTGTGACATGGCTCCCGTCAATCCTGCCTGCCAAACTGGGTGTACAGGCTCAGCAGAGGCAGCAGCTCCCAGACACCAGCCACATCATTAGACCCACAGAAACACGAGGCCAGACGGTAATCCTTTCATTTGCTGCTTATGACAATAACAGCCACGAACAGCACAGCACACATTTGTCCTAAAGCAAGTCCTAACATTGTAAAACATCGTTCAGTAGCAACCCTGCAATACTTATCTCCCTCTCAATCTTCCAGTTCACTTCTCAGGATCCACCATTACGAAGAGGGACTCTAAACAAAAAGAATGCCTCCCAGCTTAGGAGTCTGCTTGAGGCCCTCATATCCACTGTAAGGCTACCCCATTTGGTCACTACTATGTATATACACTCCAGTATCACAGCCACGGGACCATGTCAGACACTCTAGACATGCTATTAAAAGCATTGCTCACAGGAGTCTTTCACTGAGAGGAGGGGGTCCATGGCAGACCATGCCATGAATGGGCTAACCAGAGATGCTGCACACTCTGTTGAGATGAAATGTCCTATTGTCTACCACAGGCAACCCCCGGACGTGGGACACAGGAGGATTCCTTCATATTGCTGCATGATTTACGTTACACACTTTGTCTTGCTTGGATACTTCACCAACTACAAATTGAGGCTGTGTGATAGTAAATAGACTTAGCCCATGGCTGTTTACATCAAAAGTCATAAAGTGTTCCTCAAAAACAACAGTTCTCCCAGTTCCACAACGTCACCTACTGGACTGTCTTCCCTCTAATGAGTTAAAACACAGTCCCATGTCACAAGGGAGAAATATAACCATTTTGGTGGAATTAACCAAATTGTACCAAAGAAGAACAGACATGATGAGACACCATGTCAGCATGATCATGAAGCAAGTATACCTCTGCTGTTATTAGAAATTACTAATTATTTTTCAAGAGAGAGCAATGAGCTTTTACTAGAAATATTCTGACTGCATATATAGGTTCTTTATGAAAAGCTTTCTTCATCTTGGGCCATTCATTTCAAAACAGGCTCCACATGAAGTTACACTATCTTCCCAGAATGAGAACAGCAGGATCTGGCCCCACAGGGCCCCATGTATTTAGGGAAATCACTGCTGTTACAGAGGAAGTGTGAATGCTGGTTGAAAGAAGCATTTGTCCCTGTGAGAAGAGTTTACAAGAGTAAGCAGAGTTATAGTGCATCTAGAGCTGAAAATAAATTTTTGATGACTCTAAAATGATACATCTGTGCATAAGTATACACATATGCATACTCTGGAGTGTTAGTCTGTCAGATAGATAACAGTACTTCCTTCTCGATTGAAATCCAAGTTTCAATAGTCCCATTTTACTTAACGCATGGAGCACTGGGTTAAAACTTTTTAAAGTGGCTACTGATTTTGTATACTTCAAATTTAAGGGGAACAATCAAAAAATGCTATTACCGCTCCTGTTTTTTGAGAGCGGTTCAGCAATTTCAGGAAAATGGCACCTATTGAGAGCACCCAACTAGGGTACCCCAAACCTGAAGTCATTGATCACATTCGCTATTTCTGCAATTCCACAGGTTATAGCAATGGATTCCAGCATCTCTAAGCCAGTCTTACCCAATCCCAGTGTTCTTACAAACTCCTAAAACAAATCTCAAGCATGGCACTTGAGATCACATTTCTTATCCATCATTATGAACTCATTAAGACTTTCTCTGAATCACTCTAGCAGCTTCCCTGGCATCATCACCAGAAATTAAAGCATTTTGCCCTTTCTTTGATGGAACTTCACAACTCTGCCTCTTCCCCATCCATCTACTCCCATTTTAATGCATCACTGGCAGCCTCTGTAGCTTTGATAGCTGTGACAATTCCCAGACTGCAAGGCCACAATTTCCTCTCTCCAAACTCTCCTTTAGATCCCTCTCTGCCACAATATTTATAAATAACCAACCAATTCCTTACAGCCAGCTGGATGGAATCTGGCCTTTACTGCATCCACACATATAAAAAAACCCACACCTTTCTTTAAAATGCAGTGTGCATAAAAATATAAAGAAAGTAAGGTTCATAATGAGAAAGAATATTTTATTTGACCAGCTGATAGTCTGAAAAAGTGGACATGTAAATTTCCTTTAACAAGTGAGATGATATAGCCAATAAATGATCTAGTCTTTCCATTTCTCACATCCATCAGGCATCTACAGCAACAGTCCTACTGTAAAAAAGTATAACATTTTACTGAAACCCTCCTCTTAAACCAGTTAGAGGTCAGTTATGGTCCTGCCACCTAAAGAAACCATAGCAGAAAGCAAATCTTCACATATGTAATGTACATAAGATAATCAACCTCCACTTTGATTTAAAAATCTAGATGTTGCTGAAGTGATACAGGAAAAAAATATTACATCAATACTGTATAAGCATACAATAAATAGATCAAGGGATACAAACATATGAACGCATATTAAAAATATACACCTGCAAATTATTCATGTACATGTATACATGCTCAGATCATTACATAAAATGACAAGTGGGAATATTACAATAACGATTATGATGAAAGAAGGTATATTATACTGTGGGCTGAGGGCTATATGCATGTTTTATATGCTTGAGTTACAGTGAGTTGTGACTGGCTATGACATACTGCAGTCTCCAATAAACATAAAACAAATCTGTACTGCTTCTTTAAAGACATGTTTTTCATTCATTCCATAGGACTGAAACGTGTTCTAATGCTTCTGAAAGGTTTTAATAAATATGAGTATGTATAAAATGCTGCTACTGATTCAATTACTAAATCACTAGTAACAGCTGTGGCACTGTGATCACTTTTGAAATAAATTATGTCATGGTGATTACCTAAAAAGAAAGGTGCATTTCTCATATGATGTTGCATGATGCATTATAGATTAAATAGGGTGCGTACTGTGTATTTATTCTACAGCTTGCATTTAGTGGAAGTGGACAGAATATATAGTTGAGATACACGCATGTCATTTCTATTATACTGTATGTACATCTGTGGGAAGAACACACATATACTTTTTTGATTCCTATGCTAAATTTGCTCATTTCATCAGTCAACATTTCCTTTTCTTAGGACTGATCATGGCTTTAAGAAAAAACAGGGGTTTAGTCTCTCTGTTCCATCCAGTGCATTATCATTGTAACATTAATCTTTCTGGAATGGATTTCATTTTATCTGGTTACATTTCATGGCAATGTAAATGTATAAAAAATGCACTTTGATTTTCTAAGGGAACATTAGCACCCAACATTAGTAAGGGGAGAAGTAAAGCTCTTGTTCTAAATAAATTTAACAGACATGCTGGTGTCAGAGGGAGGGCCATAATACGAGTATGCCTTTATTTTTTTCTAAAAAGAGCTTCTATGACAACATGATAAAGGGGTGCTGCTTCAGGAAAGGATCCTTCCCACTTAAAAAAGTACAATATATTTTCACTATTAGAAGTAGCAATGAATAATTTCTCTGAAAACCATAATTTATATGGAAGATATAAAAGAAATAATTAAAGGAGAGTAGAAGAAAAAAATCCTCCATTAAATGTATTACTGTATGGGTTCATCTGATTGTGTTAAGGTCAAACTCTAAGGACTACGAACAACATAAAACAATCTTTCTAATATTATAAACATACTTTCAAACACTCCGTTAAACTTTCCAACCACTGGCAAAAAACTTTTATCAACTTTATGTCTTGAAAATGAGACTTTTTGTGGCAGACCTCTACAGATCAGTATAAATTCAATCCAATTTAAAGCACAGTAACGATGTGGGCAGTCTCAGACTATTACTTTCAATGGGATAGAGTCCCTAAGGATGACATAGACTTAGTCCCATTGAAAGTAATGGGGTAAGCAATCACATGCCATTACTTTCAAGGAGACTCAGTCTATACTATCCATAATAACATGGTAATATAAATCTGTACTGACTCATCAGCATGAAGAATGAAAATGTAAAAGAATGGCAAAGCAGCAAACGTGCACCCTGAGACAAAAAAACAGCCCCTTGGTTTCTCTGCATCCATAACTCATCAACGTTGAAAGTTTATTACAGGAAAGCTAAAAAGGCATATGAATGCAAGGTGAGACATTAAAACCAAGATGAGGCTTCAGCATTTTATAGTACATTTTATAGTCATGGCTCCCCACCTTTTTTTTTTTTTTTAAAGTAGTGAAGTACTTTACAAATAGTTCTGGTCCTTAAAGTCCTCAATTTAATTTTTTTGTCTCTTAAATCCCACAATATGAAAAATATTTGTTCACAAAGAATATCTCTGTATAAAGCCATTTATTTTTTGGGTTTTTTTTTTTCCTCAGTGTACAACACAGACAGCTACAAATAGCCTCTGCAATCTTCCACTCTGCAAATCAAAGACATTAATAATATATTAAAAGGATAGATAATTCTGAGCAGGTGGACAGAGTGGTGATTGATCCATTACTGTGCAAGTACCTTGGTAATGGCTTGTAAAAACTTAAGATCCACAAAACAAAGAGATAACAAAGCATCACCATTAAGACAGACACCCAGTTATGGCTAGTAAATTTTATACAGATTAATAGAAAAGACCATCTCAAATCCTCCTCTTGATCTAACAATAACACTCAAGTTAACAGGGCTCAAGAGTAAAAGCCACTGGTAAAAAGTAAAGCAGATCACCCTGCCCTGTGCCTGTGGGGTAGATACAGTGACTTATTTTGATCAGGAAGCCGCCACATTTTTTAGTAGATCAGCCAAAAGCATTTCAACAATATTCACAGAGTATCTCAAGTCCCTTTGCTGACCTTCAAATAGCTTTACCAAAAAATAATCCTAATAAGAGAACCTAGTTTGCATATGCCAACTTTTAATTTTCCATTTCTTGTCACCTTCCTGGGGAGTTAAAAAATATGAATATAAAAGTTTGTATATATAAACATTTATATATTACAACATTTCTTCTGCAATGGAGAGTTGGAAAAGAAGTCCTCTCACTACTGAGCAGAAATTGGTATTATTGAATCTTTGCATTCCATAATTTTTTTAAATTTATCCTTTTATCACAAGCACCCTAAAAATTTGGATAAGAATCTCAGCTACTGTTACTCATTTCAGTCACGTAACTGTTTTCATGAGAATTACATTGCTGTGATACAGTGAATCTGAGTTAAATGTTTGTCAAGTTTTACTTGTCAAGGAAAACTCTAAGCTTGCTCAATCAAGAGTGGATTTTGATGTATAGGGCAGGGGGATAAACCATGTTTTGAAACTAAACTCTTGCTCTGAACTGTCAAAAAAACCCCACCCCAACATTAAAAATAATATATCATAAAATATCATATTATAAACCCATAAATACTAAAAATATAAATAATATCTGAAAGCTGGTCTATAATGGTCATTTCTGTTTTGTGTAAGAGGTGGATACGAGCTAAATTTGGTCCAAATTCAGGTATATAAACCTAAAGTTGATAGCTATAGCTATCAGAGAATGTTGCTGCCAGAATTGAACCCTACATTTTTTATCCCATAATAAATTTTTCAGTGTGAGGCTACCTCATCTGTGGTCTCATTACATCTTTTAATACAACCCCTGTAAATGCTGTTTTCTCTGAAATTCTCAAATCCCTGTAGCTAAACAGAATCTCTTACTGAAATAACTGTTGATTTGATTGTTGACACTTCACCAATTTTAGCTTACTCTTGTAAGTGAAGAAGTAGGCCAGTTCTCAAAAGGGCATATTTTAAGATACATAATCACAGCAATTTCACAAGCATAATATTGTTGTTCTTATACTGTAAATATTTTAATACATTACCAGTTTTATCTGCTCTTTCCAATAGCATAGAAGATGCTGCCCTGTGCATTTCATAATCCTAAAGCTTTAACCAATTGCCACCTTTTCTTCTTACAGCTACAGCCAGATTTCAGCATCACAACACTAGCTAAAAAGTATAATGAAGAAATTACTGATGGATTAAAACAATCTCGATATGACATTTCCCTTCTTGACATATATACACATTGCAATGTCTCCTTTCTCTGCCTTTTTTTAAGTAGCAGTTTCCTTTTCTTTAAAGGAAAAAAGCTCCTTTCAAGGAAAACAAAAAGAAAATGCACTATGATTCTTAAAAATTAAACACATTTACTGAGAGGAAAATATTATCTCATTGTATGAGGTACTGAAATTAGTACTACAAACAATTGTAACATTGACTAGAACCTGTTTACACAAATCTCCAACAGTGTATATGTAAAACGGGTCTTAATAGAGCAATATGATTTTTTTCAAAAAATACTTTTCTGTCTTTTTGCGCACCTGCATCTTTGTAAACAATTTTTAAGTTACCAAAAAAGCTTTGACATGCAGAATCACATTTATAGAAACAGTTTGTACTGAATAGAAATGTATTTGGTACATACTGAAGAACAGAGAAGAGAACAAAAAAACCCAAAAAATTGTGTTAAAAATATGATTGCACTTTTAAGTGATTTAATGTTATGTATAATTTCATAAACAATAATTAATACTGACAAAGATAATATAATGAAACCTCCCAACTTCTGTTTAGAAAATATGCTATAGCATATATAGTACAGCACAGCTGTACTATATATACACTAATGTGTATTGCACTACATAAAATTAGATTAAAATATTATAAAATATTATTAAGAGCATTATGAAGTTACGAAAATGATTGCAATAACACAAAAAATTAAAACCTCTCAAAACTAGTTTTCCTGACATGTTTTTCCACACACATGCACCTTTTTTTTCTTGCTTTAAAAAACCCACCAAAAACCAGGAAGTACACATAAATTCTTAGGAGAACATGCACACCTTTCTGATACTGTTTTGATAATTTACATTTTCAAGATGCACTTCCACATTCAAAGGATGGCTATGTTTTTAGAGTTGACTATTTCCTTGGTTTTTTATCCAAATGTGGTATTTGATCCTACACTCTGGGCATGAGTACCAGCAGGCACCGTGCATCTTGTATTACAAGTAGCATGATCATACAGAGCGACTGATTTTCCAACACCCACCAAGCAGTACACCTAGGTATCTAAGACAGGAATGAGCCTTTAAACCACTCTTGCATCTGCTGACAACACTCACTGCACTCACCCCTTCCTACATGGTTACAATAGCTTGCATTGAAATGATACATGTTATAGTGCAAATCTTTTTTGTTGTTTTCAAACAGAAATACAAGTTCTTTTCATAATTTTTTTTTTGTGGTAGATCTGAAGTATGGTAATAATAAAGATAGGGGTTTTTTGTGGTTTGCATATTTTAAGATCACGAAAAAATATGCAGTAAATAAATCATTCATACATTAAGAATGATTACCAGCGTGTAAAGTGGAATGTTGAATTACCTTAGATATATTACCCACAATGCTTTTCAAGGCAGCAGCTAATTATCAGGAGAAAGGTCATGCAAAAAATAATGTGATTAGAAGAGGTTGAAAGAAAAAAAAAATAGCCACATATTTGGACATAGAC
Source organism: Scolopax mira (assembly GCA_004320125.1). Lineage (NCBI taxonomy): Eukaryota > Metazoa > Chordata > Aves > Charadriiformes > Scolopacidae > Scolopax > Scolopax mira. The sequence continues at coordinate 425,536 of BJBW01002144.1, read as the reverse complement.
CAAATTTCCTTTTTGCCACTGTAACTGAAAACCATTGCTTCAATATTTAATGAAATGCTTATGTTGCAGCACCTGGTCACATTGTCAGCATTGCCTAACCACTGCCTCCCCTGTGGGTCATTACTGCAGCCATCTGAAAGGGGGCAAACTGTTCATCGACTACAATAATGCCAGTCTTTAAGAATCTACAGCTACAAAACAGCAGGAGACAGAGTTACTTTGGCTCTGATCTTGGGAAAAATGGCTGGGGGCAAAATGCTGTTTCCTACCATCAGAGACTATACAGTTAGCAATAATTCTGTAAGTCAAAGCCCATGCACAAGACCCAGCTTGGCCGCCCTGTTCTGCTTTTTCTCCCTTTGCAGAAAGCTAGCAGCTCCTGGTGAGAGATCCTTGTCAACAGGAAAACAGTAGTTCACACTACCCTGCTAATGATCCAATGCATCAATAGCTCAAACAATCACAACAAGCAGATGTCCTAAGTTAATATAGACTTTCCTGGGATTTTACTTGTGAAACACGGCTTTAAAAGGCATTAGTCTTTTGTCCTCACTAGAGATCTGCTAAATCCTGGCACCAATTCCTTGGGTATGTGAACCCCAGCCTAATGGAATTTAATTACTTTAGTGGTATTAATCATCTGTACAGTAGAGCAAAGAGTATTTTATTACCACTTTTAAGGGTTATCGGCACATTTATTTCAAATGAACTGTCAAACTGCATTACGTGTAAAGCATGCCAGGTTTGAATACTGCACCACAGGTGAAAAGACATTTGCTGCTTAAAACTCTTCGACATAATGAGGATGCCTCTAGTTAACACGTGAAACGTGGATGCAGTTTATTTAAAACAAAAACCAAACTATCATTGATTTTAATGGTTTCTTTTTGCTCTTCTTGGTTTTTTTTTGTCAACTTCTAATTTCTTGCAGTTTTGCTCTGAGATGGAAAGTCTGCTCTTTCCCGAGGAGAACAGAAACACCAGTTGGTACCAAATAACCTGTGACAGCGTTACAGAATTAGTTACAGAAGAGCAATACCAGTCTTGTCCATTATCTAGCAACAAGCGCTGGCTCAGTACCACAAGGTTTCTCTAATTCACTTAAGTGCATAAAAACCTTTGCATTCATATACATGGAAAAGCATATTTTCATTCAGTGTAGCTGCTACAGTTTCTTTGGATAAAACTAAAATTATTCCTAAAAGATGGTCATCAACATCTTCTATTCAAAGATGCACATTGTTAGGAGCTTACAGCCCTAACCATCTCAAACAAAACAGGTAAGACCTCTGGTTGGTGCTCATCTCTGTTTGCTGGGCATGTTGTAGCCCATTTTGCAAGCTGCAGTTAAAACTGAACTTTAAATCTAGCAAAAATTAATACCTCTTGAAAAATTTTTTGATCCATTTTGTGTGAAGTTTCTTGTTTTGTTTGGCTCACGGACTCTCACAGTATTTAAACCTGCCCTACACCTGGTTAAAGCATATTGTTTTGCACTCGTCGTCTCTCAGACATTTTGCACTGAGTAGCAAATGAGAGCAATTTGTGACACAAGATACTACGACATGTGGGAAAGACACATAATTAGTGTCAGAATGAATGCATTTGCTTTTTAAAGCCTATTTGTCCTAGGATTTCAAATGAATCAAGCTACTATGTCTCTCTCAGCAGCTCCATACTGCTGTATAATGAATTAAAAGCTAGTGTTGCTAAAATGTGCAAGCTTCAGGAATAAAATAACTACTGTATGCATCTCAAAACCAGGGATGAGAGGATCTTAAAAGGCTCTAAACTCTAGTGCGGTCTATTTTAAAGCTTTCCAAAAACTATCCCATTTTGCTAAACAGAGAATTCTCAAATGAAATCACCCCTTTCCATGACAGATTACTATGAATTTACAAAGCTGCTTTGAATCCTGTCTTTCTCAAAGGAAAATCTCACACTTGCATCCTCTTGCCCTATACGTATCATTCAGGCTCCTATCCCCAGCACTCTGCAGGCAGCACACACAGTGGCACATCTCAGTGCCCCGTACATACATAGTTCTCTGGCTGTCTTGGATCTTTCTTCCCTCCTGACAGATAAACATTCTCATCCATCATTGTTCCCTTCCCCTCTGATCCAGACATGCAGCACCTTTACCTGTCACAAGAGGCACAGCCAGATACTATCAGTGACACCATTGTGCCAGTGTCCCACACCCAGGGACAGCTGGGATCATCCCTGAAGAGGAAAGGGCACTTTGGACTCTTTGCCCATTCTCTGTGTTTTCACATTGGCTGAGACTCTTCACAAGACCATTACCCACAAGATAGAAGGCTGCACCTTTGACCAGAGGCCAGCCCCATAAATATCTTATTAGGAAATATCTTTTGACAAATTAGAACAGAACTGACTTAGAAAACAAGAAAGGTTCTCCTTATGATCACCGGTCCTTTTCAGTTTCCAAACCCTGATCATGTTCTTCAGTGCCATATGGCCTATATATGATAACTCTTCTTCTAAAACACCGTTACTTTGCCTTTCTCTATTTTAAAGATCTTTACTGGATTAAAAAGCCAGAAATGTGATGTTCACCAGAGTCTCTTCCCCATGACCCTAAAAACAAATTGGGAAGTAGATGATAGGGACGTGAGACAGCATTTTTCTTCCAGACACTTGTAATCTTGATTCATTCTCCTTCAATTAACTGAGGTTGGTTGTAGGAGAAAAATGACTCTCTAACACGACGTGCGGTTCTCCTAGAATTAACATTCTGAGTAAGTCCAAATAACTACGGTTTGATTAGCAGAATAATACATTACTGACAAAAGAGAAGGGGTAAGCAGAGTATCCCTGCAGCTATCTTGCTGATGAAGATGCCAAACATACTGGGACAACAGAAACTATGCTTAACAGGTCACAGGCCCATTTGGCAATGCTGCAGACAGCACATGTATTTTTCAACTATTTGCCACAGAAGGCCTCTTCAGAAATAGGCAGTGTGTCCTGCAGCCGAGACCCACCAAGTGTCCTCATGATTTCCTTCTGCAGCTGAGTCTTCCCCAGCTGCAAAGGTCCCATGTATTTTTCAGCCCCAGCCAGCTGCATGTACAGCAAGATGACCTCATCAGCTAATAGGAAAGCACAATTTTTAAATGCCACTTTATGATTAGGTAACAAACAGACACACGTGTTACTGTGAGATAAATGTCTCGAGTGCAGTCTGAGATACAAGGCACAGCCAGATGCCTTCAGTGACCCTGAAAGAATGTTATCTTAATGTAATGCACACCTTTGACTTTCTTGTTGTGTTTAATGCATAAAGTAGCCTCAGACACAGGTTCAGGAATAGTTGTGATATATCCCACACCGTAAGTACAGCACTGGACTAGTAAGTTCTTCATTTCAATAGTTAGGAGGACATTGCTAGACCATGTACCAGGTAAAAAAGTCAGTTTTATCACTCTGTCTGAAGCATCCTGTATACGACAGCTCAAGCCCTCCTGCAGTGCAAGCAAGTCTCCAGGCAGCCTCAGAAGGCATTTTGCTTGTGCAGAATCAGACTTAATTTAAGATAGGAAAACAAATATATACTATATTTTAAAGTGAAGATTACATTTTAAAAATAAGGAAATGATTACTCAGTATAATGCCACAAAACTTCAGAAATCACATAGTAGTCCAATCACGTTCTAATTAAAGCCTAAAGAAGTTTAGTAAAAAGCAGCAGAATTGGGCCCAAGTCTCAAAGGATTTGAGACCAATTTTTTCTTACAGCATTTACTGGAAAGAAGAAAACCCAGTTTTTCCAGGAAGAAAGGGCATGTTTCTTGCCTTGTTCTCAGCATTTTGTCTCCACTCCAGTAAGTCTCTGGCCATCATTTTTATCATCCATGGGGGTTGCACAAGCTAAACACAGGGAATTAGAACCGTGAAGTTCAAAGTACAGCTCTATTAGCTTTCAAAGGAACTGTTAAAAGCAAGCATTTGATGCGCCAGGAGTGTCAAGACTTGCATATAAGCTGAATTTTACAAAAATGAGCACTCCTGGAAGTCAATGTGATTACTTACAGTGCATAAAGTTAAACATGTGCATACATTTTGTGAAGCCTGAGGCAGGTTACAAACCTCCCTTAAGACTTTGCATTGCTGACCTTCCTTGTAGCATTTCCAAGCTGGCAGAGGTGTCCTCTCACTAAAACCTGAGGGTACAGCCAAAGGCTGATGTTGTAGCTTATTTGACTCTACAAATGCTGTTAAAAGGGAACCTGCATCAGCCCAAAGCTGCTTGGAAGCAGCAGACATGAGCACTTTGCTGGGAGTTTCTAGTGCTTGCCTTTCCAAACAAGTCTTTTCCTTTCAGTTCAAGTTTGAGCAGGTGTTTGATTTGGGTTTTTTGGTAGGATTCCTTTGGGGTTTTTTTGTTTTCATGTACACAATTACTGGTTCTTACAGGCTTCTCTTCTCAATAATAAGATAAAACAGTGTTTGGTACTGAGCAGGATTTTCTGTCTTGCAAAGATTACCTGAACATTGCTATTATCATGATCTTATTGTTATTTGCCTGATACCACAGAGGTGTGCCAGTAGTTACATTCCACGTAGTAATTACATGGTTACATCATGAGGTTACATTCCACATAGTAATCTGGGTTCTCCACAAATACTTGACTCCAAAATTAGCCACACGGTTATTATTCACTGTAATTAAGACAGTATGGCGTTACACTTTTACAACATAGCTTTTTTTGTGGTATCATTAATATCTTCACAGAGTCAAGATAGAGTACAAATTAAAACACATGGCTCTGGAAGCGGAAGGGAAGAGTTACAGAGGAGAGCATATCACAGGCACCAATGTGCATTTCTAGGGCCTCAGAAGGGGGCCAGGTCTGGGCTCCACCAGGTCAGTGCACCTTGAGCAACAGCAAGCATTTGTCTACTGGCAGTAGCTCTCAAAGCTCACATGTGGACCTCGCTAACGCTTCAGCATTTGATATTAACAGCATGGCATTTGCATCAAGCCTGATGTCCCCCTTCAGAGAAGGAAGTGGTTTTCTGCAGCCACTAAGCAGGCGGTCAGTGGGAACACGGTCCTGCAGACACAACTGCCTTGTGTTCAGGGGTGGTTTAGGTGTCTGTACATAAGTAACAACTCCCAAGGGACAAACAGCTTTGGGAGAGCTACTTGAAGCTGAAGTCCTGACCCATTCCCCAGACATATGCAACCTAATGGCCTTTTCTATCTAATACAAGATCTGGCTGATTACTAATTTCAAGTAGTTGTGCAAGAAAACTACAGACTACCGAGTTGTGAACTATCAGCAAGCCTGAGGCTCCTCTCAGACTGAACCACAAGATAACTATGCAAATTTTTACCAGGCCAACAACAAAAAAAAACAAGCCACCAAACAAAAAACCTTCATCACAGATACCTGGATAGCAAAAAAAAAAAAAAAAAAAAAAGGTGGAGACAGAAGGGTGCAGAGGTCAGGGAGGAAAAACCCAAACTCCAAACTGAGAATCACTGCAGAGGAGAGTACAGCCACACAGTTCCAGCTGAGGTTCTAAAGGGATAACTGTTCAGAGGTATTAAGTACACAACACTCTCAGGGAATTTTAAATACATTGCTAGTAGTCAGCCCCATTTAGATTTTGCCCCAAATTAACCAAATCTTAATTAAGATATCTAATGGATTTTTTTATTTTAAAAAGTTTTTTTCTTAATGTAATCAGAATTAATATTTTTAGAAAGAAAGAATTTTTGCAAGGAAAAAACCTAAACAGCTGAAATTAAAATTTTGAGGACAGTTTCGATTTAACTTTTCAATTTTTAATTAACAGTAAAATAAAAAATGATAAATTAAGAACATAGATGTTCTTCACAGAAATTTGAATGATTCTGAAGTTAAACCACACCATTTAATGTGATCTCTCAGTGCCTTTTGGCACTTTTGGAAAGTAGTTGTTTCTCATCTGCCAATTTGTAAAGAATATCTGCAGTCACACCATAGCCAATATACTGACTGAAAACATTCAGACAAAATTGCAACAACCAGGTTCTGGTTAGAACTGTTCTATTTATTTGCAGCAGGTGCATTTTTTTTTCTAATGCAGAAAGTACCAAATACATGTCTGTATTCTAATTTGTATTAAGTACACGTTACCACACCTGGGTTAGCTCTGCACCAGGACAGATACACAGTTTTGATGGAAAATAGGTTTGGAAAATGGGTAAATTAAAAAAACCAAACCAATATGTCTAGGCAATTTAGCTGGCCTTTTCCTGGGAAACATTTCTTAAAGTTGCTGCCACTTCAGTTGAAGGTCTTAAGAACAGTTGAGAGTTGTCTGTGTGAAAGATGGTCTAGGACACCAACAGTTATAAAGAAAACAAATACTAGCACTCCCTTCAGGCTTTATGCCCCTTTGAAAGTCTGCAGTACTACGACATCATGAGGAACGTCAAGACTACAACATCTCTCACTTCCTGTGGAGATGACAGACAGGGCAAGAATTCTTGGACACTCTGGGCACTCTCCATGGTGAAAGAATTTCTGGTACGAAAAAGTCACAGAGGCTCAGAGAAGCAATGATGGAAATAAATACAGATAAATTATTTCTGTGAGTAAAAGGCAGTACAGAAAAAAAACCAAACCACAAACAAATCAATCAAAAAAACAGTAACAAAGAAATTTGGTTCCGTGAGATTAACTAGACAGATTGTTTCTATGTCTATAACTTTGAAGAGCTACACAGATTGCAGCATCCATGCTGGGAATTCAGGAGCACAATACAGTTGTGTACCTTTAACCAACCTTAATTAGACAATTGCTCTCACATGTAGACAACTTCATGCCAAAGGCAGAGGAAGGCATGTCTTTCTTCCTCACTGAAAATACAACTGCTGCCAACAACAGGCATTAATACATCCAGCACTTCCAACAAGGTCTCATCCAATTCAAAGCACATACTGAAGTGTTTCAACTCAGTTTATCATGATGAGGAACCTAAAAGTGTCCGTTCTTACTGATCTGACAGATAGGAACTGACAAGCTATAGTTTTTCATTTAAGGCTCCTGTCCAGAGTAGACTAAGCCAGGCCCAGTACATCTTTGTCACACCTCACTCACTTCAAACCAAAGCACCACAATCTTGGGAATCTAACTCCATATGCTACCCTACAGAGAGTTTTCCTTCATGCTTTTGTGCAACCCTACAGGCATCCAATACACTTAATGGTACAGCTAAGTGTGATTTTCTTTCTGAAACCAAGCTTGATGCATGAAAATGCAAATAACTTTGGAAATTGCATTTTTGTGCAACAGATGTTATTCTTACTGTTTTCAAATACTTGGTTGAAATATAAAGTCTAATTTTCTCTCAAGGAAAAGAAAACATAACTTCTAACAAAAGCAAATGGTGATAATAATGAAAGTACTGTAGAATGGGTGGGTAAGATTCCATTTTGGAACTGTGCAATGCACAGTGGTTGTGTCTCAGGATTACCAAAGAAAAAATGTCACCAGTTGTTTTTATTATTATATCAAGACTCCACATACAAATTAAAATCCATGACTGAAAACCTAGAGATGGACTATGACCCCCCCCTTATTCTTACTCTCTTAATGATCTTTAAGAGAGTCGCTTCTCTTCCTAGTAATTGAAGAAAATCTGTAAAGATCAACTGGTCCATCAGGCACCGTTTCTTTTGGAACATTAAAAAAAAATAATAAGTTGTTCATCTAGTAACATCCTCAGTTTTAATTTTTCAAATAAGCAATGAAACTGTGTATAAAATGAATAACAGACAATCATGAGACACAGTCTATTTCAAATTATTAAAAAATAAAATAAAATTCAAAAGCCAGCAAATCATTAAGTTAGTTTTCTTTAAAGAATGCAGGGAAAAGGCTGTTGCAAGACAAAGTTAGGATACTTAGTCAGAAGAAAGACCAACTGTCGATAACTCTGTTATTAGAGGAAGAAAGTAACTTACCAATAGCAGAGATTTTTAGTATTACATAAAATTTTGCAAGCACATCAAGCACAAGTTGCAAACACCAAGGATTTAAAACAGGTAGTACGACAGCAGAAGACACCTTTGTGGAACATTCAGTGCAAAGCGTAAGTGTTGTACCAGCTCCTGGCCCTTCTCCCCTGCCCGCATTGGGAAGCTGTTGGTAAAGACAGACACCCTCCTCACACCTGATCTCTGCCAAGGGGCAGAAGGGAAAAACAAGATTCCCTTTGCCAGATGTCCTTTCAATGTTTACACATCACCATAGGGCTGGGAAAGCCTGGCCAAAGTTACTTGATGCAGATGAACACTCAAGACTTCAGATGTGAAAGTTAATTCAAAAAGACAGAAGTTGACAGTCTATACAATCAGTTATTTAGAGATCTAATTGAACTTGCTGATACAAGCAGTCTGTCACATTGTATCAACAAACTTCACTATTAACAAAAATCAATATTAAATCAATAAGTTGAAAGTTAAATATGTACTCTAGTAACAGTAATAACACATCAGGAATTCACAGGCAACACAAAACACTTTTGCCAGGTTTCATCTATGGATTTGGTAGTGTATAAAGAGTTCTTAAAATAACTGTGCCTGAAACAGAAAAGTGTGTATGTATATATATTAAAATAAAATGAGAACTGTGCAGCTAGTTGTATAGTTAGTGCTGTCTACAGATAATTAGCATTCTCAATGTAATCCACAGTGTACATGTGTTGACTATTTTTTTTCCAGATACAAGCAATATCTGGGCTTTTGTGTTATTTAAATGAGATAAATGCTGAAATTGTCTCTGACACGTTATGCTAAAGAAAAACGTCTCCTTTGTAAAGGCAGCTCACATCTCAAGACCTGCAGACTCTGTTTAGTTATGTGACACAGCCATAAAAGACGCAACAATAAAAGTAAATAAAAAAACATGAACCACTACATAAGATACCTAAATGTTTCTATGTGCAAATAAAATACTGGTGTTATGCTACTTCTATACTTTGTTGTATCCATGATGCTTCTACACCACATGCTTCTACTGTCACAAATGCTACAGTTCATAGTTCCCATTCCCCTTCATCCTCATATTGTTCTATATTCCGGTACATCTTTTGGAACACTGGAAAGCACTGCAGAACAGTGAAATGCTACATTTAAAAAGAAAAAGCCAAATCAATTTGGTTCAAACATCAACATGAATACACTGGTTTGGCTGGAAATTAAGATATTTGGATACTTTCTTGCCATTCCCAACCTAAATAATTTGAAGCCTCATAAACCTGCACTGAAACTTAGTCTCTCAAAATTCCTGTTTTGAGGGCAAGATGATTTCTAAAGTTTCCAAACACCAGAAAAAGCATCCATTATCATGTATGGATGGAACCTAAGAAGCCGGCTCCTTTTAAGCTTGCATCATCATGGATACAAACACAAAAATTGTTTTCTCAGTCTATAAAATCTTACACACTTTGCACCAGTCCACTAAGTGCAAGATCTACGTTCAGACCATGTGACTCACAACTATTGTTTTATACGCTGTGTAAGCAATATGATATGAATGAACTCATTACAATCCCAGTGTTTGGGATTTTTTTCCCCTCAAGTTAGTGCTACTTCTCTTCAGTTTCTACGTTCTCCAGAATATGACAAACCCATGCTTGAAGGAGGGAAAGCTCAGTTTCATTCCGTTATTGATCTATCAGACAAGAACTTAATCAATCTTCTTTATAAGCTATTAAAGCATAGCAAGAGAAATGAACTCACCTGATACATTCAGCATTGATTGCTTCTTTCTAAGAACTGAATGTCAGCCTTATCTGCTACTACAGCTGTGATTCAATTTTTCAGAAACACATTTTTTCTGTCATTAGCTACCCAGAAATAGTGCAATTAAGAATGTATTTTATACAAAATAGAGAATATAATCAAAATTAAATGGACAATACTCTCTTTTAAATTGCATTAGTTAAGCGTGCTCCTGAGAGTACTGAGACCATAAGATCAAGTCCAGTTAAGGAAAATCATCTAATAAAATATAAAACAGACCATATTGCAATCACTAATTCCAGTGGAAATTCAGCATGCCAAGCAACTATGAAAACCACCAACAGGATTTCCACCTTACTGAATTTAAAAAAAAAAAAAAATCCTGATTTTTTCAAAAAGATAAAAAAAGTGTTAAACAAAAGAGTTAAAAAACACAAACATACTTGCTACAAAATTGAATACATTAAGGGGATTTTCAATATTCAAACTATCATTTTAAGTCAGCTTTACAACAACTGAAACATTGATTTCCTGAACTGTACCAAAACAATTTTTTTAATAATTCAACCTTACGTTACATACATCTATGTCCATCTGTATCTCAAGTCCTTCCTTTGAAACCTCACACAAAACCCAAAAATCAAGCCACCTTCCTTTCAGCCCCTTACCTAAACTCCCTTCAAGACAGTTTAACTTCAGTAGGCAGAAGGTGCATTGTGGGAAGCGTAGTTTATAATTACTATGCCTAATTCAGAAGGGGAAAAACCTGGTGCAAATTACAGCTGAATTACAGGTCTTATGACCTTTTATCACCTGTGGTATTACTTGTTCTGTGGTGTAGCTCCAAAAAAGGGAGAAAATTGAGTGTGTAAGCAATTGTAGAAAGACAAACAAAACATTACTATTTCATAAAACAAACTGCTGGGTTCTTTGAGCAATAAAAGATTTTGATCTAATTGATTTTATTTGTAGTTGTTCACTCTACTAAACATTGTGATAGTTGTCAGCTTTTGCGTGATTTGAGATGGAAGCACTGATCATAATCAGAATTTCCACTGGATAGAAATCTTGAGGTTTTCCCTTGTTTTGCAGGAGTTAATGCATGCATAAATTAGGATTCTAAGTTTATGAGAACTGAGAAATAGCTGAATAATGTTACCAATGTAATTCTACATTTATTATCCCCTACTGTTTTATTAGACTACTTGTTATGGCTTCTGGGTTTGTGCTATCAGAGAACTATTTTGTGTGTATGTCTTTCCTTTTTGTCTTTTTTTTCTCTACCTATAGCATTGAAAAAACAATACTTATATCCTTTCTAAAAGTCCTTGAGATGTAAAAGCTATCCACTTGTGACTATCCACTTCTGTAATTAAATGCTAAACTTTTATTACTGGCCAAGGAAAAAAGAGACTTCCAAGCTTAGTATGAAGTTCCTTGCAGGAAGCAATTTTGCAGGTTTTTCACACCTGGTCCACCATTTCTGTTCTAGCAGAACACATTGCTGGTGCAAAACACTGTCATGACTGGTACAGCGACAGTGTGATTTGGTAAATGTGGGCATTGCTCCCCGAAGCACCAGAAATAACTCTCATGACCACTGCAAATCTTACAACATCCAGAGAATAAAGTATAACAGACTTTCTTTTGCTAAACTGTAGAAAAGTGCCCTCATTTACTACAAAGAATCTTTATGCTGCAAGACACTGGAACTGGAAGGAAGCAAAACTGCCACATGCCAACAAATCTTCCTGGAATCTCAGATGGAACAGAATGGAAAGTATTTTGTCTTGCAAAACAATAAAATTAAAATGTTGCTTTTGAGCTCTTTGATTTTTTTCCTCTTACTAGAAGGAAAAAATGAGCCTTTGCTACTAAGTGCATCTATTTTCATGGGAAATCCTTCCATTTGCAATATCCGCATTCCATGTTTAAATATCTCCCCCAGGAAGATATAGCACTTAATAATGCTTCTGTTTATTTATTGCAAAAATCAAGAATAGCTGGAAGTCCATTATGAGAATCTTTTAGGAAATTTAATTAATTTGTAATTAATTTTATTGGTATTTATGAGAGAAATCTTTAATCGGCATAATTTAGACTGAAAATTACAATATTAACTAATATTAATTAAGCAACTATGTAATAATTTCAATACTTTTAATTATTTTTAGATTAAATTACCTGCTAGTCAATTCTACACTGCTTTTGAAATTAATTAGCCAACTTAAGCATGCTCTGTACCCACTAATCTACCAACGATAGGGCACAATGTCTAAACAAGCCCAGAAAAACTACTTCCAAGCGTCAGCTGGGATATCAGAGTTTAAAAAACTGCCTTCTAATCCTAATTTTAAATAAACCATGTTCTACTTAAACTGAGGGCCATGCATTCAGATAATGGAGGGCCTTGGATTTTTGGAGTTGACATTCCTTTTAGTCTCTTTCCACCCCATGACTGCATCATTTCTTCTTGATACAGCAGAATTATGAGACACCACAGAGGAAACTGAACATATCTATCTCACTTCTTTGCAGTAACTGGGGTTTTTTTTTTGCAAGGACTAAATATTAAAAAATCAGGGTTTAAATTGCTAGAGCTTTACCTCTACACTGTGGCCCCATTACCAAAATATGGCAAATAAATACTGGGTTCTTTTCTTTGCCTACTGATCTGGGACCCTTAATAAGTTACTCTATCAAGACTTTCTCCACCATTACAGGGATATTTTTAATGAGGGAAGGGTATTTCATTGAAGAGCCTTAAACTCTCACAACTGTAAGTTTAGGTTTCTTTTTACACATGCTTGAAGTGAAAAGCAGCTAAAGGGAGGCACATTACCTCCAAACTTCATGGGAGCTACTAAATTCAGCAGACAAATATCTATCAGCTGTCCCCCATACAGAAAAAAAAAGAGATTCTGCTTCCTACTGAATTCTTGCAGCTAGAGAAGCCTTTCTCTTTTTCACACACAGTCTGCTGTGATCAGATAGACTCAAGAAAACAACAGTTCTGTTGCTCAGAATGCTTGGTGCCAGCATGTAATCCTATATATCATACTGCCACGACTCGCTCCAGTTCAACTACTGATGGTATGGCTGTAAAGCTATAAGTTCCCGCCTATAAATTCTACTTTAGTTTGCAGGGCTTTCCACCTCTGAACACTTCTTGGAATTTTGCATATTGAAAAAAAAGGTGAAACCACAATGTTTCTTCTGGTTCTTAATGTTGTGACTTACTGTCTACAACCAGTAACAAAAGAACAAATCTTGACACATTTGCTGCTTCCTTTCCTAAGCAATAATATTCTTATCTGTGAGGAATAGCAGAGTCCTTGCAGGGTATGGATCTATATGTGTGCTGGCATATAGAATATATAGGTTGGTTTAGAACCTTTGCCTCCTTTGACATCAATATGCTTTCATTGATCTCTGGGTCACCCAGAGAACGACCAGAGTGAGTAAATATTTCAGCATTACAATTCAGTCTAACAACTTCCATTCCTCTTTTTATATTTCAGACATAGAAATTTGCTGACTGAAAATGCAACTAGTCATTTTCGTAATCTGAGTTTTACGTTCCTGACTTGGAGCTCTTTGAAGGGGTGTGAGTTTCAAAGGGTAGCCTTGAAATTCCAGAGCAATCAGCTTGGAGATTGAATGATTAGTCAAATTTGAAAGGGATGGTGCTTATTTTTGCTTTCTATGCTTACTTCATTTTTTCTATTATCAGACCAGATATTAAACAGATTTGATCATGGCAAAGCTTTTACAGATATAGAAAGTAGGATACAGAAACCAACAGTGCTCAAAAGGTAAAGTGTATACCTGAAGCAATACATTATCTGGCAGGCTGTCATGGTTATTTCCTTCAGAATTTCTCAATAAAATACCTCCATGACCTTAAAGAAATTATTCAGAATTACTCCAATGAATGAAGACTAGGTTTTCAAATGTATTTTAGCAACTGCATTTTTTTAGGTGCTTTGAGAACTCTTTCTGTGTGTTTATTTAGACCTTTAAATTCCTAAGTATCTTTGAAAATCTTTTTCTGAGTGTTGCAGGATCGACATGATTTTTCTGAGTATCACAGCAGAAACTTAAAAGAATACAGTATGCTTTATGGGGGAAAATGAAAACAAAAAGCTGACCTTTAAATAGAAACCGTCCATGATGCAGAGGGTCAGGTTGGCACCCACAGAGTTAAACTGGCTAAGTCTACAACAAAGGAAAAAATATTAGCATTGCTATCTGTGTAAACGACATTAGTAGCAAGACTGAATTATCTTCTGAATTATTTTATTCCAATTATATTTTGATATAATTCAAGGTCTAGTGATTTTTTTAATGTTTGCAGTTCCCCAGTTTAATACCAGAAAAGCAATCAGTCATTTGCCTCTCAGACACCAAGTAGATGGAATAGTTTTTCCATCCATTTCAAAAATATACAATCTATATTTGCCTTTAAGTATACATTAGATGACTATTTTAAGTGATTTGTAATTGTTTCTAAATTGTTTAACTTATTTTAATATATATTTGCAGTTATATAGTTGTTTAAATGTTCATGTTATAAGCAGTTTTTTGGATTAACAAATTGTTCATTCATCTTTTGGTTTTTAAAAAGGGTAAATAGGAAAAAGGCTAAAATGTGCTTTATTAAAGCACATTTTATTATTTTGCTTATTGAAATTCTCCTCTGTGACAACTAGTAATATAAAAAGCTTAAAAGAGACCTGGAAAAATATTCAAAATAATCCATTTGGAAGACCAACATTACTTCTGTGTTGAAAGGCAATATAGAACCAGTTCAAGACCTAAGTTTTTAAGTAGCTCATTTTTCTGAGTTTTCAAAAGTTCCTCTAAATATAAAGGCACATTTGTTCACCTAAAAGTATAATTTTAAACTAACATAATTAGATACGAGAGCAGGCACAGGTATTTTGCTTAAACTAGCTTTATTTTGGTTTAGCTTCATAAGAAGCCTATCTGCACAAAGAAAACATGCATTGACTAAACTGAATTGTTACAAATGTATATATGAATGCATGTTATATTAATTGACATTCTCACCAGCACCACTGACCATCAGGAATGCAGATGACAGTCCCATTCCACAGAAAGGTTCCTGTGCGATGGTATCTCCATTTAAAAAGTATGTGCTATTATATCCTACACTAAATGCAATGTGCCTAGTCTTAGCAATATAAAATAATACTCATTTTGCTGCTGTGTTTAAAATAAAGTATGCAGCAAGTCAGACACTCTTTCAGCACCAAAAGTCACTCAAAAAAACGCCCTCCTTCAAATATGAGACTGAGTATATATAAACACATACACATTTAAATATGTTCAGAAAGGTTAATGGTGTCATATGAGATAATGGGGAATTAAGAAAAGCATGAGCAATATCATGTACGTGGACACGTTTTATAATAACCATGATCAATATTCTACTTTTAAAGTCACTCAGTGATGGGATTTGTGGCATACATGTGTGCCTGTAGATCTCACATTTTGTTTGCAGCATAATTCTCACATGGATTTGGGAGGGGGGTTTGACATACATAGTACCTTGTCTTTGTGCTTGTAAAAACTATGTTCTATTTTCTCTGCTTGTACTATTTTGTACATGTTTCCTTGTATTTAAATATTAGAATAAGGAAATAGAAAAAGGCAATCCATCATGAGGTTAAGATCAAAATAAGAGATCCATCCAAGAGCAACCCTTCCACTGCTCAAATAACATACTATGCAATAAAAACTGTGAATTATTCCATTTCAGAATTGCTCTAAGTATGTCCAGGCAAGTATTCCAGGATAACAGACAGCCTGTCTGCCCTCCAATAAGGCCAGGTGCCCAGTGGTCCAACTCGGTCACCTACCTGCTCCTTCTCGTATCTATGGTCCCCATGGGAACCCTGGCACCTATATGCCACCAACTGCCCAGGGAAGTGACCCTCAGCCCCTTGCTGACAGGCAGGAGCTCATATGAGCCACTTGTGCCCTGATTTGCCCAGCTGCTGTGGACTCATAGTCTTTAGCACTAGTACAATACCATTATGTACATCATAAAAGAGAGTTTTAACATTTTCTGAAAGTTTCTGACACTCAGAGATTTTGTGTGCACACACACCTATACACAACAGCTTCCAACAGAAAGGATGCCCATGCTTTTCTAATTAGCTAAAATGTCAGAAATGATACCTCAATATTTCCATATCTGTTAAGGCAATTGAGTAAAAAAAACATTATCAAACCATGTATGTTAAAACATTTTCCAACTAGGCACATCATCTCTTTTCCCAAGAGACAGGTGCACACTATTTTACTGACATACACTTGGGTCTATCTGAGGAGTAATGACCTCCCTGTGAGCCAAACTCTGCCTGCTTATATCCTCAAATTACACTACTTCTGTTAGGTTTTAAATTACTGACACATTGTTGACCAATAGAAGTGATCTAAGCACTCGTTTTGGTGCAGTAAGTTCCAGGCTGTAAGCATGATCTTTTTGCATTCCTATGCATTCACTTATATGTGCAGTTTTTGCAAACTGTATCTTCTATGCACAAATGAAGTTACTAACAAAACTTGTTTGACCAAGAAAATGAAGCAGAAATCATGTGTGAATGAGTCTGGGCAAATTCTCTCTTTTCTCTCTGAAAAAAAGTAGTACATGGTGCTCACATTCCCTGGTAAAACCTAATCTGCATGCTAAAGTGCTTAGCTGTGCAGTAAGAGAAGCTCAAATGAGACTACTTTGAAAAGCTGGCTCTAAGTGCCTTGGTGTTCCCTCTTGAGGGAGGCATGCTCCAGTTTTTCATCATCTGCACCAGCATCTGACTGGCTTTAAGACAGATATCCTGGATTTAAGAAGTCCAGGTACCAGAGAGACTAGATGTCTTCTCATGTAGCAGGTATCAGAAAAGACACTTGAACTAGCAGTCTAACACAGACAGCATGGTATTTTTTGTGAAGACTAAACATTTTCTTCTTTATTGACATGATGAAGCCCAAACTTATTGACTTTCAGAAGCCTTCTACAGTCTTATTTATTATCCTTGGCATTTGAAAATGGAAGTGGTTTTGTGGGATCAAACATAGGTCATTACTGTCTAATGGCCATTTGTTAGTCTATACAAACTGAATTTGGTAGTTCCAGGTCCAATTCCTAATGTATGTTTGCCATTATTATTTATCATCATCCACACACCTGACAACACTTCTAATGGCTTTCTCAGGAGAGAAGCAGGGGCTGAACAGACCAAACGAATGAGCTCTCTTTTAATCTCAGAGAGCTGGTTGCTCCAGCAAGGGCTGGAGGCACCTCAGCCAGGCAATGGGGGGAAGCTGACCTCTGGTCTGCCAAAAGTTTTTTAAAAATACTTTAACATATATTACACGTAGAATACTGATCATGACATGCACCCCTCAAGCTTCATTTTCAGTTACCTTGATGTATCTATGGAATCATAGTCATAGAATTATAGAATCATTTTGGTTGGAAGAGATCTTTAAGATCATCAAATACAACCATTAACCCACCACTGCTGAGTTACCACTAAACCACGTCCCTTAGCAACACATCTACACATTGTCTAAATCCCTTTCAGGGATTCAGGGATTCAGGACTCAACCCTTCCCTGGACAGCCTGTTCCAATGCTTGACAACTCTTTCAGTGTAGAAACTTTTCCTAATACTCAGTCTAAACCTCCCTTGGCACAACTTGAGGCCATTTCCTCTTGTCTCATCACCTGGTACCTGGAGGGGATGGAAGAAACTGACCCTCACCTCATTATAATCTCCTTTCAGGTAGTTCTAAGGAGTGGTAAGGTCTCCTCTCAGCCTCCTTTTCTCCAGGCTGAACAACACCAGCTCTCTCAGCTGCTCCTCATTAGACTTGTGCTCCAGACCCTCACCAGCTTTGTTGCCTTTTTCTGGACTCACTCCAGCACCTCAGTGTCACTCCTGTAGTGAGGGGCCCAAAACTGAACACAGTACTCGAGGTGCAGTCTCACCAGCGCCAAGTACAATCACTTCCATAGTCCTGCGGGCCACACTAAGTCTAATACAAGCCAGGATGCTACTGGACGTCTTGGTCACCTGGGCACACTGCTGGCTCATATTCAGCTGGCTGTTGACCAATATCCCCAGGTCCTTTTCTGCCAGGCAGTTCTCCAGCCACTCTTCCCCAAGCCAAGCATGGGATTGTTGTGACCCAAGTGCAGGACCTGGCACTTGACCTTGTGGAACCTCCTCCCATTGGCCTCAGTCCATTGATCCAGCCTGTCCAGATCCATCTGCAGAGTCCTCCCACCTGATCCTCTGCAGATCAACACTCCCACCCAATTTGGTGTCATCTGCAACCTTACTGAGGGCGCACTTGATCACCTCATCCAGATCATTGATAAAGATATTAAACTATTAAACAGAACCAGCCCCAATACCAAGACCTGGGGAACACCACTTGTGATCATCTACCAGCTGGATTTAACTCCATTCACCATAACTCTTTGGGCCCAGCCATGTAGCCATATATGTAGCTCTGCAATTATTATTTTTGTAGTATCTCCTGCCCTCCTTCATCTTCAGGATCTATGTACATCTATTTCTTAACAGATTTGAGCTTCTTACATGTATATACTTGACCCTTACACCAATTTCAGACATAATCTTTTGCAGTATTCTGTTGTATATGTGGAGATAATGGTGTCACCCCAAAGGGCATTCACATAAGTGGTAAGCACCTCAGAATTGATCACAATCAGTTACACTATCAATTTAAGGTAACAATTATCCTTCTTCTTTTATTCCTTTTTCCTTAGGTACTTAAGTAACAGAGTTGGAAGAGAAGCTGTCCCCTTGTGGTTAACAGTTGATTTTCTACCAATCAGAGCTCAGGATGGTCTTGACCAGACCTATGATATTTGAAAATTTAATTTTATTTTAGACAGGTCAAGGTATAGCCTCCAAGACAGTTGACAGACTGTGTAAAACTCAGACAAAGAGAAGAACTGCATGACAAGTTGCATTGTTCATTGCTCTCACTGTTCCCATTATTGAGTAAAATCTATGGCTAATTGTCTTTTAACTTCTAGGAAGCATACATTTATCTAACTCTTACAAGATCAGATGACACCAGATATAATCATCTGAAACATAACCTTATTTTAAGCTCATTTTTAAAGCTAACATGTTTTTTGAAAAGAAAGAGTTTGGGATAGAGGGCCAGATTATGACAGCTCTTGCAGAGCCACTAACACAGTCCTGCCTCCTTTTCAAGGCTGGAGAGCAGGAAAGCATCTCCTCAGAACAGCCGGCTGCTCCCAGAGACACAGGCTCTTCCTTGCTTCCCAACACAGTGTGGATAAAAGGAGAAAAGGTTCTTTTCATTGTTATGATTAAAAACCCTCTGTAGCCAACAGCCCTACAGTACTGGCACATGGCTTAGACATTTGTTGATTTAATCCTATATGTTGTCCTAGCAGGCTTGTATACAAACAGGAAAAATTTTAGAAACATGTTGTTATCACAGCAAGTGAAATGCTTGGTTAAGAAATGAAGTATTTAGTCAAAAAAGGTTATTATGGATCTGCCATTTATCAGGTTAAAAGTCTAGGCAATGCATGTGTTCTGTTTACACACAAATACATTATTGATTTCTAGCAGTTCCTTCATTTGCATTAAAAAATCTGTATCTAAGTATGATCTTCAGTTTTAAGCCATATGTACTAAGAGCTTGACAGACTAGATGGTATTTAAAAGTGTATGCCTTACATAAGGCAAAATGCAAAAATATTGAAGTTCTGCATTGCAGAAAACAAGATTTTTTTAACTGCATAGGAATATGTGGTTTCTTGGTTAGATTTTACCTGTTCTGAAGGCACTACAGTTACACACTTGAAATGTATCTTCTTTCAACAGCTTTGTAGATTTCAGATCATATCAATTCAGACATTTGTTTGAAGGCAGACAGCAACTCTGTTTTAAAAGCAAAGCCATTCAAATCCCATGCAGTCCCAGATTTTTGCATCCAATTCCTATCGCCATGCCTACAAGTTTCCATACTACAGAACAAAATAATGCTGTTCTACAGACACACATGCACATAAAACTTTAAGGAAATGTTCTAATGTAAACAAATGAGGTTAAAGAGAATAGCAGTAGAGACACCCTCAAGATTTAATTATTCAAAACAATAGTTTATCATCTGTTCTTACTTCTGAGCTACATATGTGTGTACTCCAGAGCTAACAGTGGGGATGGCAAAACACAGTTGCTGCAGTTTGCTTTTGGCTTACAGGAGACCTTTGAAGTTTCTGTCCTGGAGACAGCACATACATAATCAAGAGACAGCCAGGTCTGGATCTTCTGCATGCATTGGTGAGGTCTCCTGACTAGTGTATTCAACCTGGTCCCTTTCCCTCCTGTCTTTTATTAATCTGAATATTCCTAAGGTTCATGTTCTGAAACCTCTTCTTTTTCTATCAGTAGAGTCAGTTTCAGGTAGATCAGCCAGTTGAAGGGGAACAGTGCAAAAAAATTGGAGCACTCACTGTCTAAAGCAGTGGAATTATGTTTACAATGCACATGTGTGAAATTCCTGGCCTCTGTTTGACAGCCAAAATCACACATTAATTTTCTACAAACCAGGTCAAGGCTACGTAACTAAATAGGGATTATGGATATATATGTAACCCCAGAAGGAAAAAGATGTCATCTTCTACTTACACCATTTACTTACACTGTGCCCAGTGAACATGATGGAATTGTTCTCTTTCTCCAATTGCTATGTATTTAACTTTTCAAAATATTCTACAAATATGCTATACAACAACAAAATGAGAGGTGACACAGTCAGTCTGCCTTTGGAGTGTGCTAACACGGACCCTTGTGACAAAGTCTGTATCAGACAGAGACAGCGGGTCTCTGTCTCTGGGCAAAATAAATATTGTTGGGAACAGCAATGGGCAGAGAATGAAGAAAGTTGAAATAAAAAGGAGCTGAAATAAAAGAAAAACGCTAAGTCAGTGGGAAATCCAAGGGTATGTGGCCTTTCTGAAATTAAGCTACTTTTGCAGACATCTGAAAACTCTTAGGAAAACAAATGCCCAGTGGAACTTGGAATAGCTATCTTTCAGTAGCGCAACTTTGCCAACAGCAGCCCATTCGAAACAGTTGAAAAAGTCAATTCCACTGCCAAAAATCAAGCAGATGTTCACCTGTAACAAAAGGCAAAGCTGTTGTTTTGATATATGAAAGAGAGTGGCTTACAAGAACAGATTGTTTTATAGCTGGGATAAAACCTTAACTAACTTGCTCTCACTCACATCTCCGTATCTGCTAAGCTTGAGCAACTAGAGACACTTGAGCTGAATGGGAATATACGAATCTAAGTAGTAACTATGTATTAGTCACAATGCCAGACTGTCTTACCTTACCCTCATAGGAAGAGAGAGAAATACTTACTACTCAGAGAGAAGGAAGCTGACCCATGGAAGGACCTTCCTATCCATCCCTGTGAGCTTTCTCAAGCTCTCAAGTAAATCAACAAAACCTTTGTGGATACCCTACCAGTATTGATCTAGAGATCAGCTACCATAGATAATAATGCTGTCTCTGTACTGTATCCATGCCTAAAACCAGAGATGTACAGCTAAGAATGATTAGTGAGAAAAAGACAGAAAAGTTTATTGACATAGAACTACTGTAAAGCTTGGACACAAAGGAAAATAATAAAACTCTGAATTCATCCCTAACTCTCATTTTAACCACCTATATGTCTGACTTCTATAGATACATGGTCAAAGGGTTCTGTGGCCTTCCTAAGCCACAAAACAGTCATTAATTTCAAACATATCATCCTGTTCATCTCCATTTAAATTCTCTGACATACTCTTTCAAATATTTAAACACTAGGTTTTTTGAACAAATCCATTGAATTTCACTGGAATTCAGACCCAGATTATTTTTTAATCTACTTTCAAGATTCCAGTCATAGCTCCTTAATATTTAAACACTTTCTGTGATTGATTAACTCCAGAAATACTTAAATATAACGAAAAAAAAAATCAATTTCACACACAGGACAGTGTATAACAGCAAGCACACAAATTCATATATAGGATTAGGTCATATTACAGACTGTGGAAGGATTTACAGGTCTCCACTGCCTGTTGTGTTTGGTATAACACACTACATTACGTTTATGTGTACCATTGCCCTCTACAGGATGGAATTTTGGATTTATGTAAGTTTTGTGTTTATTTTGCTTTCTAATAGCAAGCTCACAAAGCAGTACATATTTAATTCCAAAGGCAGAAGTCTGTAATATTGTCGCAGAATGTTCTAGATTCTGTATCTGATAACATATTCTGTGACGTAAAAGAGGAAAACAACGTAGATCACCTGTACAAAAACGTATTCAGAATCATTCCTTCAAAGAACAAGTATATACAAGTAAATACAAATGAAGAAAGCACCTAGCATCTTTACCACCCAAAATATCCTTCTTTGTATAATCAGCAGTTTGTACACAACATCTCCAATAAGCGCTTTTGAATACCTAGATTATTTTGAAAATTTGTCACTTTTTCAAAATGTGAAATGTGAAAAGCATTTAAAACAAACAAGTACAAGAAGAAACCTGCAAATACTGATCTGGCATTCTAAGCAAATAGTTCTATCATATTATTTCACCACTATTTGCATTCACAAACCTGCAACGGCAATTCTGAATACAGTAGAGTAAGATAGTTAACTTTTACCTGACATTAGTTACAAAATATGCCCACATTTTCACTTAAACTCTAGCCACTGGACAAGCTTAGAATTCTGGAAAAGGTCCACAGTATAAGCAATACCTGAGGTGTAAGTACACACTGACCTTGAGTGAGATCTTAATATAGTGAATGAGAAATTGTGGCACCAATTAAAAAAAAAGGCACAGTTCTCATGGAATTGCAATCTGCCCTTTATCTGAAATTTCAGGCTTCACAAAGTATTTATCTCTGAACTTTAAAGTGAAAAATTAGTTTTAGCAGAAACACTGAGATCATCTCAACTTCTGTCATTATCTGTATTATCACATCTCCAGTTTCATATAATTTTTGGTTTTCAGATTAGATCAAATTATTTTTAAAGACAGACCAAGAGACCACTGCTTCAGATTACTTGTTAAGATGGATTCCTTCATTTAGAGATTAAATTTCATTGATATAAAAACTGACCACATACACACAGGCCTTCTAAAACTGAACGAGATATCCCTACCAGCAATTTCACATTTGGTATACAAATCTCTTTTAGTATTATTCAGTCTACTTTTTGTTAGTTACACAAAAGGAGAAATACCCTTTATGGAAAGAAAAGTTATTTTAAAAAAGCATTTCAGAAAATCATTGAACATGACATTAATAACAAACTAAAGGATAAGCAGAATGGAAGTCTGAAAAATTCTATATTTGTATTATACAGGCATTGTTTTCATTCTTGGCACCTTATTTTTCATGTACATAAAGAGAACGCAAGCTACAGCAGGGTGAGACAAAGATCAATGCTGAATGTATTACTTGGCATTGGTCAGACTCAGTTTAATAAGAAAAGAATTGATCCATTAAGCTAAACCTAATTCTTGGCTGAAAATGGTTGAAATCTCTTCTTTATACTGCTAGCTTCATAAAGACCTATAATATTTGGAAGAAACAACTCAGAGCTGAGTTTAATAAGATTAAACGTATTGCAAATATACTTAACAAGAATCTATCAAGTTGTTAATGATTACTATTAATATCAAACAATTTTTGTATAGAATTTTTTATTAGAGTAGTTGTAAAATATAGCCATGTGAAATGCAATATAAAAAGGGGTTTAGGTAATTTGTAACAGCTACAATTGCAGAACCAAAACCTTAACCTATAAGATATAGTAATTTATTTTATCAATCCAGTTTCTCATACAAGTGCAATTCAATTTGTAAAGTATTTAAGTGCCAGTCATTAACACCGTATAGTAAAGTGCAGAAGGACAGAATCTACTATATGTGATTGTGTTATTATATGTGAAGAGACTGCAAAATAAATTACTTTTTTTGTTAGCAAGGCTGGAGACCTATTGTTAAAATACAACTTCAGCTTTCTATGAACTACTATACAAAGCACTGTTTCATAGCTAAGATAGCTAAAAGCAGTTATGGGTACTGTTAGGATGCCCTACACTGTCAAAGGGACATATTGACATTCATTTGCCTCTGTCACTGCGTCCTCGCAGAGTATGTCCCCTTTGAAGACCAGGTGCTTTGCATCAAGAGAGAGCCACCATCCCAGAGCCACTGCAAGCTCCCACCCTGAGGCACAGCATCGCCAGGGCAAGGCAGGAAGGAAAAATCTCACTCCTCAAGAGCAACATCAGCGGTCTGTGCTGAAACACCTTGGCTGTGTTGCCTTGGGCAGCCTGCGTCTATGCTTTTGTGTTATGCCCTCTCCTTGGACAAATACAGAACCACAGGTTGAAATTTTGCCCATCAACCAGCTTTATAACTGCTTTTAAACAGATTTTATACATGGGATTGTTTCTTTAAACAATATATAAAAGAATGAGAGCAGGAATTATTACTTCACCTAGGATTTGAACAGAAGAGGACATAATTGGAATCAGTTCAGCAATGGTTACAATCTAGTTACAGTTTTAATTAAGATGACAATGCGACAAAAATACATCCACAGAAAAAAATCAGAACTCAGAATTCTGCAAAGAGAATTACTGAAGCAGTGGGTGAGACTGGACGGAAAACAGCTCTGGAGGAAAAGGACAGAGAAGGAAATGGAAAGTACTGAAAGACAATTACTACATGCCTGAAGGTTATATGCGCTGCCTAGCATCTGAACTTTGTGTGTTAAAATGATATACATTGGGGATGAAGAGAACACTGCATATTTAATGTTTAAAAATACAGATAGGGAAGACAAGTGAAAAGATTATAACATAAAGTTAAAAGACAAACATACTGATAAGGAAACCAAAGAGGGAAAATGAAAGGAAAAGCTCACATAAGGTGAGGAAATTGTAAATAAAGATTTTTTTTCCTTTCAAGCACATAAAGAGTATAAGGTCACTGAGAGAAACAGAAGCACACCTATGAAATGGCAAATGGCAGTTTACTAACAGGAAGGCGAGACTGCTTAAAATGTTGTCCATAAAACAAGGTTGGGACTGATGACAGGATCAGACATAAATTTCCTGGGGGAGGAAGAATAAACACCAAACAAATCAGTAACACACCAGAACAGCTCATCAAGAAATTAGAAACTCTGAAAGTTGACATAACTCCAGGAATAGAGAATTAATTCAGAGCTCAGAAGGATATGTCAGAAGAGATAGAGGAATCATTAGCAGATATATTTAAAACCCATTCAGAAATATGGGCTGGACTGAAGAGAGGTTAGTGATAACGACTATCTAAAAAAATACATAAACCTTGACTTCACATCTATGTCATACTCTTGAAACTTTATTATTTCAGGAAACATCATGATTAAGAGTTTGTATAGCTGCAAGAGAGATTGCTAGCAAAGCTCACCAAAGGGATATCATGCCTAAAAATGCCCTCAGCACATTTTTAATAAGAATGACAAATTATTTATAATAACGGATGATACAAGCGTATATTCCACACTCTTTAGAAGAGCTTCTGATTAACACATCGAATGCTAATGTACAAGGTCAGGAAGTATGCGAACAATCAGTAAGAAGACAGAACATGTTTGAAAGAGAAAAATTGGTAAGCTACTCAATGAAAAGAAATAGGATAAAATTCAGACTGACTGAAGTACATTCAGATGGACTAAAAACCTGACGGAGTAGAAGTGAAGACAAATTTATGCTAAGAAAACTATCAGCAAATAGGAAGCAAAAGGGTTATATCCTTGACAGGCATAAAGATCAAGTCTCTCACATTGAGGTACTCCATTAATTTTAAATTTCCAGCTTTCACAAGAGAAAGAGGTGAGAAGCCCTCTAAATATCAGAAGAATTAAGAAAGGGAAACTCAACTTTACTCAACTTTGGAACGTGCTTCTAAAATTCCTTTCCAGACTTTTAAAATCTTGATTATTCTAGATAGCAGCATATCATCTGCAAATTCTGTTCAAACTTCACCTGATTGTAAAGCACAACAATATTGAATAACAGCAGTCCTAATCCAGCACAACTGATGACACCATGGGTAGAAGTTTCAACTTTATCACTTTATCCACAATTCTTGGATATACTTGAACATTCCAGTAGATTACAGAATGGATTTGTTTTTTCTTGTAAATAATACCTGTTCATTTATACAAATCACAAACTAATTGCAATAAAATATTCTTTAAACTAGGTTCATTTTTTAACTTCCAATTTTACAGCACAGTAGCTAGTTTTTAAAGAAAGGTATATTACACGGTTATCAACATATTAGTTACAAGCAGTTCAATGGACCTGCTAAGTGTGTTGAATGACATAGGTGTAATGATTGCTACAGAAATGGGAAAATGATAGTTAAAATAGAAACATTATGAACAAAAGAAAAGGGAAAATGATTTCTTAATTTCACAGTCTCTTTTACAGAGAAGACAGTCTCTTTTGCAGAGCAGGCTGGCATGTAGCATCTTCAGAAAAAAACTGGGATGAGTGAAAAAACACTTAAATGTTTAATCTAGAGACAGTTACTGCCTATCTAGAAAATAAATCTCTTCAAATAAAAATTAGATTAGCTCACTGCAAGCCTTGATATATAAAATCTCTTACACCAGTGAGATGACATGTTTTCTCCTTTACCTCCACTTTGGTTTTTCTACTGTCTGCTTTGTACACTCCCTCCTAATCAGACTCAGCCGCCATTGGCTTCGAGGCAGGACGTTATTCAACGCTATTAGAAGTATGAGTTTGAAGTAGAATAAAGAAGATGGAGTTCATACCTGTTTGGTTGTTAATGCTTTGATAAAGAGGTTTGCCATAAATTGCTTTAGAAAAGAAAAAATTATATATGCACAATTAAAAAAATACTAAAAAGCTATGATGTGTGTGATGTTCAAAAAGACTCAGTTGGCCAAATTCTGTTGTTAATAGTAGAATTCCCACTCACTTCAACAGATGCAGAGTTAGGCCAGCACTAAGCACATCTGAAAAATCACTCCATACAGAATGAATTCTCATCAATGAAGGTTTACTTTTTAATGACCTAACAGCTTGTGAAAGGAGCACATCAACAGTTCTCCATTTCTACAAGCAGCACGTCTCATCATGACCCAGGGCAGCACAAGCTTATTTATGAAATTAAGGTATCTCATACCTATCCTTCAGAAGGAAGGATACCTATCCTTCAGAGGAAACTTTTCTGGTCTGTCCAAACAGATGAGAAAGCTACCAAAATGATTATGAAAAATGGTGAGTTTTATGATGAACACCTTTCAAGCAGACTGATCACATCAGACATGGCATCGCCAACTGACAGAAGCTTTTAATCAGTACCAAGATGGATCAAAATGAAACTATATCACTAGTTTCTGGAAAAGCTTTTGCATCCAGGGCCTATTTCTCGGACTGAGACAGTTTCTTAAAAGCTTAGGGGGAAAAAAACCAACGAATCTGTGATTTCCATCATGCCTCTGATATTTCACTTACTGCAGTTTTAGGGAACTGATTTTGTCATAGTGGGTAAAAAACAAAGAGGAATGCCTGAAAAACGGAATTTATCACACAACCTGATTCACATAATTCCCTTTGTGTTTTCAAATGAAGCTGTTAAACCATCCCAGAAAAAGTTACTGGAAAGTATTATTGTGGCAGAACATGTGTGTGCAGTCTATGTGAGGCATAGATGGTGGACAGGAGAAATTGTTAGTTAAAGGGACCAAATGACTGAAAAAAGAAAAAGAGAAATTATGTACAGCTAATAATGTGCCTGTTATACAGTGAATGCTCTTGCATTTACTCTATTTGAAATCTGTTACATGTTATTGTCTATTTTGCTTTTTAATTTTCAGCATGGTCTCCTTCACTGGTATTCATGTTGAACTCAGGAGTTCCTTGTTTCAAATTGTAGTGGAAACCTCATTTTGAACAATTTAGTCAGGCAATGAAGGAAAGCTGGAGGTAGTCAGGCAGCAGAAGTTTCTGCTATACCTTAGCATGCTGTCCTGATTACAGTGCTATTATAGTTTGCTGTTCATAGAAATCAAGGAATTTATGAATCATTAAAAGGTGCAGGTGATAGAGAAGTTATTATAATAGCATTGAGAAATATTACAGGAGCTATCACAAAAGCTACAGTGTTAACACCATTCACTAAATAGAAATGCAGTTGTGAAATTATGTGATAGCTGAGGATGTAGATATGCCAAATTTTCAACCAGCCTCAAACCAGTCACTAGTCATTTGCACATTTTTGATATGCAACTACTTCTGTACAAAACTGGTTTGAGAGTACAGAAAATGTAACAACACTCATTATAAGTACATTGTGATTGTGTAAAGACCCTGGGCTGCAGCTTATGAAAACATGGGCTTGTGAATATTACTAGGTCTTATGTTAAGTTACTAATTTTTTTATCTTTTGCTCACTATCCACAATGTATTAAAAATATATTAGGGACCAAGCCCACTAGCCCTTAATTATATTAGTGAACAATTACTTACATGCACTGTTCATCACTGGGAATAAGACTTTCTATTTTATTTTTTAGTCATTTTAACAAGGCTTCTATAGAACAACAGCTGAAGTGTTTCTCTTTGTTTGTGTCAATATCAAGTATTCAAAAGATAGCATATAAAAATTTAGGGAAATAATTATTTTGGTTATCTGAATATCTGATTTCTCAAAGTCTGAATTTTTGAATTTCAAATGTTTCTCCTGAACAGTATGAACACCTAGTACTTAACTTACACACCGCTATCACCACCAAAGGAGTCTATTTTTTGTTATTTATATTATTTTAGGTTGCATAACCATAAAACTATCAAGACCAAATCCAGATCTAGTTAATCATTACGCTTTCAGAAAGTTATTCAGCTGTGTTTTAAAAATACACATCCTTTGAACAAAAGCAGTAAGAGATTGAATAGGATTAAAGAGAAAGGATGTAAATTGAAATTTTTGTATCCGAAAATTTGTGACTTACAGTTTTTCTGGTCTTTCTTACACACATCATTTTAATTTCTGTGGCACTCAACAGGGCAGAACCACAGCTATTCTGCTCAGCTGCTATGGATAGTTCTTAGCTACGGTCATTTTGCTTTGTATGACATTCTTCCCATTCCTCATATTAGCCCTCACATTAGTCCTCTGCTTGATATTTTTCCCACATCCTTTAAAACAAAGAGTCAAGGCTCCATGCAACAGAAAAACAGATGAACCCGTTAACTACAGACCAATTCCCCTTTATACTCTTTGAACTAGAGAGGCCTAACAGTTCACTGAAGGGGTGCAGCAGGTCAGGTTTGAAGTCCATTAATACAGCTGTGAGGGCTTGCTTGCACAACACCTTCCCTCACTGTCTCTCACTCTAGTAAGAGCTACAGTAAAACTTCCTTTGCTTTGATGAACACTGAAATTCAAGAAATTCATCACTCTGAATACATTTAAGATGGAAGGAAAACAGCTATCTTTACCAATCTCATGGGACGAAACAGGCAAAATCCCTCAATGCTACGCTAGCTGTATTACCTTCCTCCAGGGGCACCTTGGGAAAGTCCTTTAGCTTCCCAAGACTCAGTTTACTTATCTATAACACAGGCTGCCTTGGCCAACTGCACTGTAAAATGTGACTCTCTTCCAGAGGTTCAACCATTTCAATATTATATTCACAGATTCTTATATTTAACAAAGAGTAAAAAGGACTGAGAAAAGCATTTAAAGGATGGTCATTCCTTCCTTGCAGTGTTCGTCAGCTGTACCTGGCATCACCAAATGCAAAACACCGGCATATATGGGAAAAAATACTGCTTGCATAAAGATCTTAAAAGAATGGGAAGAAAGATGGTATGAGGAAGGTGTTCTCTACCTGTGAGGAGTCATTTAGTTGCCAACAAATCCCTAGTAATAGTAAACTGTACTTTTACTCTTCATAATAGCCGGGATAGAGGAATTTATACATATAAGTTTTCACAATGTTTTCTCTCAGAAACATTTATCATTATAAGAGGCCATAGATGACATTCCATAATGCTACCTCTTACTGTAGTTAACACTGCAGGGGAGAAATCTGCCTCTGTCCTCAAGTTATATTATAATAAAAAAGCAATAAAAGAAAACTAACAAATGCTTATAAAGTAAATAACTATTTCTGACAAATATTTATTTGTCATCATACATGCTAAGTGATGTAATCACTTGCTTTTCTATCACAATGAAGGCCACCATAAACCAGTAACAGTACCAGTTTATTTGTCTGTAGCATAGCACATTTTAATCTGAAAACTCTCTGCAGAATATGGGCGAGACAGTAAGGGAGCACAGCCAACACCTGCCCTACGTCTGCAGCAACGTATAAAAGACAGTTGGGAACCCAGTGCAAAAAACTGCCAGGGTCTGAGATTTCAGTGTCTGGGTAACCTGTTCCAGCATTTGACTAGCCTCCTAGTGACAATTTCTTCCTAATACCCAATCACAATTTCCCCTGTTCCAGCTCGTGTCCATTGCCTCTTCACCTTTCACTGTCCACCTCTGAGAAAAGTCTGGCTTTGGCTTCTCAAAAAGACACATACTTTCCTGTTGCATACATAAAGACAGCAATAAAGTCTCACTTTAGCCTCAAAACTAATTTTTCTAGAACACTGCAATCCATGTGAGATAAATTACTCTGTACTAAATTTATCTATCTCTGAAGGATAAAATGGTGTGTCAGTCCAACTTGGATTTTAACTTTTCCTAGAAACACTGCTGATAGAATTACTCATTGATAATTGATGAATTTAAATTACTTTTGACAATTAACAAAATTACAAGTACTGCTTATTGGCAAATATAATGTACTGGACTCTGTCTGCTTCCTTCATGTAATATTCCCTGTGCTGGATCGCCAGTGGGATTTTTCACAATTAAATAAGCTGGTTTGTGCCCCAAAAGCATATGATAATAAAGCTTTTCTGTTATGTAACTCATACTGTGCCTGCCTGGCAAGGATGGTTGCCATACAAATAAAAAAGAATGGGAGAAGTGAAGACTCTTAACGTTCACCTGTTGAAAACCTGAAGATCTGCAAAACCTTCAAAGAATCTGAGTAACTCGCAGGATTAGGATGCCCACGTAAAAGATGACAACTCCTATATGTTAACTCAAGTGTAAAGCTTGGAAGTGTTACAAAACCAGCAAATGTTTGTGTGTATATTTTCTAATGGAAAACAGAATAGGAAAATGACACAGCAACTGACCTTGGCAGTTTCACAGGGATAGCACTTACATGAAGAGGGTTGTTTTTTCTCATTGTACCGACTGCCACAGGGCTGTCCAAAAAGAGAGAGATGTCTTCTATTATTACTTCTCAAATTCAAGGATTTGTTGTGGAAAATGCAAAAATGAAGACGCTTTTACATTTAAACCATTTAAATATGGTTCCTACATAACGTGAAGCTATTGCTCCCACGTTTATTTCCCTAATCCCTTACATACCTTGTTTTCACTTGCTGCTTTCAAAGACTAACCAGTCAGGAAATCTGTTTATCTATTTTACACAAGTAAAAAGCACCATGCAAGAGATAAGAATTAGGCACCTGCCATGTGATCATTTCTTCTACTAACTTTGTGCTTTTAACAAAGAATTGATATTGACTTTCTCTTTGGCCTCGAAAGCTCCAGGTCACTTAACCAAATATCCAAATGTGTGCACTAGTGTCAGTAACATCTGGGAATATCCATAGCAAAAGAATAGAGAAATGCATCTTGTTGAGGCTTTTCTTTCCCTGTGCAAATAGATTTCTGCATATTACTCTTGATAAAACAACTTCTTTATTTCTAAATAGATATGTCTTTACCAAATTTGGTGCTATACTGCTCATTGTCAAGGAAAGACAAAACCTTCAGACCTTTACCTGATACTTTCAGTCAAAATATGTGACCAGCCTATATAGTGTAGCTGAACACTTTGACCTCAAACCATCATTGAAAATACTTGCACATTTCATTTACATTTAAGGAGTGTCTATAAATGGGGCTCCCAACAATTCAAATTCTCTTAGCTCAAATGTTTAAATGAAACTAACCGTGAGGATCAAAGGTTTCTCTTATTCTTTGTTTCGTTACTAAATGCATAAGGTCCGGCTGAGCTAAATGTCAGATTCTGACTTGCTTGATTTAGCCTTGCTATTTAGTAGTAATTATGGACAGAAGTCTCATTTAGGTGTATTGATCCAGTCTTTAACATGAGGAATAAATTCAGCAGCTGAGCTATGGAAAACACAGGATGAATTCTCAATCCATGAATCTCTACAAAGAACAAAGAAGCAGCAACACATTTGCTGTAGCACCAATTCTTACACACATATGTCTGCAGTTAAACATGCTAAAAAAGCTTGTCCTCAGGGACAAGCCGCATCTTGAACAACAAAAAAACCTGTGGCCCACCAATAAGCCATGTATGTGAAAGGCTCCAATTCTGCCTTCCTGGTAGACAGTACCCCAATTCAGGAAAGCATTTAATCATATGTTTCGGTCCATCAGAATTCATGAGAGTCCTTAAGTATGTGCTTATTTTTAAAAGATGCTTAAGTGCCATTGATTTCAAGTACATGCTTAAGTGCTGTCCTCAATATAAATGATTTCTGAAACCAGGGTTGATGGGAGTTTTATCACTGATTTTAATAAGAGCAGAACAGGAACTAAAGAATTTTAAGAATCCCAAACGTTTATCCAAATTGAATGTCTACATGACAATAAGGAAAGTATAATCATATAATGCTGTATATTTCCATTTCAGCTACCTAAATAAAGAAATTCTTAAATTAATGAAAAATCATGAGCTCCCCATGCCAATAAAAGACATTTATCAATGAAGGGATGAGAATTTCTCTATCACGATATCACTCTAAATTTTTACCTTTACATAATTTTTCTTACTGCAGAGTTTTGTGAAGGTTTTTTAAGTCTAACAATACGATTTTCTGGTTAAATATAGTTATTTTTTAAGTTATAAAAAAATCCATAATGTAATTCTATGAGAGTTACCATAATAGACTGTAACAGCTGTTATGGTCTATTGTGTAAATAAGTAATTACAGAATTTACAGACTATCATGTAAATATGTAATTATGGACTTTTTAAAATGTGCATTATTTCCTCGATAGTCTATCGTTTAAATATGTAATTATGGACTTTAAAACATGTATTATTTACTCAGACTGCAACAGCTCCTTGGGACAGAGCTGTTCTGGCCTATTGGGTAAACATGTAATTAAGGAAATTTTAAAAATATGTTTTATTTATTTGCTAGTGCTGTTGTCAATCTATTATGACAGCCATTTTTAAATAGATACCATATAGTCAATATTCTATCAAGTTTTCATAGGTCACTTAAAGTACCACTCTGCGTGGTTGCAGTGCCATACAGTGAAGACTCTCCCTTGTTGAGTATTTTACCACAGGGTGATCAAATAAAAATCTAGCAGAGGACTTGACAAATAGTTCCATTAATTGGCCTTTTCCACAAAGACTCATAAAAGCAGTCAAAAGAAAACTCTTCTATTCTTTATTTTGCAATTTTAATTTCGCAGAGTATACTTGTCATGGCTTGGGTTGGTCTGGCTTCACTGTGGTTAAGGGTTGGTATCTGATAGAATATTCCTTGGCCATTTTTCAGTAAAGCAGTAAACTTAGTGTAATGTAATCAATGGGTGCTTTATTTCCTAATGGTCTCTCATTTCTGAAAGCAAGGACCACGTCTGTATTAGCAGATAAGGCAGGGAAACAACATCATCTGGAAAGCAAAACAGTGCTAAGGACCCAATGTCCATATTATATATTTCTCAGGTGGTTAACTACAGCCTAGTTCTGGACTGGTCCCACGGAAGGAATACTCCCAGGCAGCTTTAAATCTTCTGGTGTAACTGAATCCAAGAAGGAATCTAGTTTTGGTTCTGGGGGACCACCCCATAATGAGAATCAGTGTGCTGGAAGTGGGCATGATCCCTTCCAAACATCATTCTTGATTTGAACTGAAAGACTACGGTAGAAACACCCTCAGAATACACTCAGTCGTGCCACTTGAGTTCTGTACATCTTAAGCAAGAGACAGGTTGGAGCAGATAGCTCTGTTATTTATGAAGTGTGGCATTTTTGCAATATATGAATTCCAGAAATGCTTTCGATGACAACAGAATAGTCTTCAAAGTGGTGGAAAAAAAATTATTAAGGGGGTTTCACTCACCCAAGGTGGAACTTCAAAGATGTTATTATTCTGAAAAAAGGGCAATTACCATTATCATTACATATTTATGTTTTTAAACTACCCATGGCCCCAATCAGAGACGAATACTAGGTATTCTGCAAACACTTATGAATATCCCAACCTCAAAGACTTCACAGTTTAAGAAATATTGTCAAATATATTGTAGTTTATAGAATGCTTTTTGGAAGCAAAATTAATGTCTTTTTAGGCCAAAATGTATGCACCGAGTCTAACATCTGCTGTGTCTGGATCTATATATCAATAAGTCTAACACTTAGGTATGATTTTCCTAACAGACCATAGCAAAAGCAAAACCAGAATAACTTATTCATATAAATATATAGGACAGTTAGATAATACAGGGCTATGTTACACTTCAAACAATCCTATCTTTATACTGGAAATAGAAGTGGTATTGTCATTTTCCTAAAATTATCTCCTCAACTAGAAAAGTAGGGAGGGGAAAGATAAAACTCATAAAAGAAAGAATATTTTACAAATAAGGTACATTGCCATATTAAGATATATATATATTATTCATTCTTACTAATACTACTTTCTCCGTGGTCTACAAACCTCATATAATAATAAATCCCTAAGAATTGAACCTAAATAGAGAGCACCACATTGATATGTTTAAACAGGAGTACTGATAGAAACAAAATTATTTCCATCCAAACAAGAGACAGTTGGCCATTGGGTGATGTGAGACAGTCCAGCTGCCAGCTTAAGCCTTCAGGATGGGTCTGGACAAACTGGAAGGAGTCTAGAACTTGACCTCCAAGGAACAGTGGATGAAACTGAGATTGCTTAGTATCAAGAGGAGATGACTGGCAGGGACACAGTTCTCTGGTTTTATGTTCTCTGGGTACATAAAAAGACAGAGGAGTGAGCAGACTACTCTTTATGTTCAATTTATCTATGTTTAGATAGGACAAGAGGTAATGGATTCAGTATAGCAAGGCAGATTTAGGTCATGGGTTGCCAAGAAAGACTACAAAATCTTTGTTGGAGAAGGTTTTTAAAAATGGAGTGAACAAACTTTCACCAATAATGGCACAGCTATCCTGTCTTTGATAAAGGAAGGTGGCCTCTTGAGATGCATTCCTGTCTTGTTTCTACGGGGCTTTATGATCCAGGACTAGCCACAAGCCCACAAGTGTAGACTCAGTTTTATGCCTAAAAAGCCAATGAAATCCACTGAAATTTTAAACTATAAAGAACTAGAAAATATAATAAACAATACGCATCTCTGATACAGTCTAAATAAGGATAACATGCATACTTCAAGATCATATTTCATTTTAGTTCCCCAGAATGAAAATGTACAATAATACCATCTGTGCAAAAACAACCTTATAGAAAACTTCACACTGATGAGTCATTAGCTGTGCATAAATAATGCTTTTATTATATGCAACATTAGTATAGCCAATTATTTGTCAGAGCTCTGACTGCACCAACAGGCTCTGAAACCTCCTGTTCCCCCTGCTGAGGGGTCTGGCTGCCCATAATCAAGGCCAGCTTTGACAAGGGGACAGATTGCACCAGATCATTCTGAACTGCAAGAAAGAGGGGTGTAAGAAGACACTTTCTTACCTCCCTATATGTATCAGTAACATCCATGTTATTTTCAACTTTAAAAAGGTCATGCTGCTTATTTTTGAAAGGCAGAAAAACCTATCATTCATTTAGGAAGAGGAAAACACTGACAAGAAAATGTATAGAAGATAGGAACTGCAGCCTAAACAAGTGACAAATGTAGGCCCTGTTAAAATGAGAAACAATGCTCTACATCTGGAACCCAGGAGCTTTGAAATCTCCAGCTATGAAGAGGATTTTCAGCTCTCTGTGACGAGTTCCACTGATGATTATGGATTTTCTGTTATAATAACCCTGCCTTTCTAAAAGTAGTTGGAAACTTTTGTTCTCTGGGTACTTTACCACATGTGTAAAGCAGGCAAGTTTTTTGGAACACATAGGAAGAGTTGTATGCTACTCGGATGAGCTTGGAACCAAACAATGGGATTTCCTTCCAGAACCCAAGAATCAGCAATACTCCTTGCTCTTTTGAGCTGTTTATTCTGGAGCACAGCCTGCATTTGCAAGGTCATGGCAGATACTACTCGTCACACTATGTTGCTTATGCGTGAAATCCTCATTTTGTGCAAAGCTCACCAATAATATTCATGTCATAGTATCTTAATGTCCAGGGATAGCATGAGCATGCAAAAGTGAGGGCGGCTGCCACACGTGCCTTACTGTTGCAAAATAAGGCAAAGCGGAAAGTTGTCGGTTTGAGACTGGAAATCTAATGGGAAAGTTAACATAGCTGCTCTTCTGGAACTAGGTGACTGGTAAAGTAAGATCTTGCCTTCTGTGTCTGCAATTAGTTTTGTGTGAAGTAGACATGCCAAAATTGGAAGCACTGTCCATTTTGTAATAGTAATTATTATCGTGAAGCCATTTTCAAGGCGGGATTATGGGCACTAAACCACTGGGACTGACTGTGCTGCCCATGCGTTAAATCCTCATTTTGTGCAAACTTAATGAAAAAGATGGTTTCTTGTAATATGTTGTATTTTGTCAGTTGCTCCTACACCACAGTATAGGGATGCTTTCTGTGTGCTTAATACATGCAGTGATAATTTTTCCACATGCTCTTTCTGTAAATGTTCCACCACAAAACATTCTGTTAAACTGGAATTAAGGTTGTAAATATGCATTAATAAATTAGAGTAAATTCTGTACTAATTGGCTGCGCATACAGCCTCACTGACATCAATGGAGAAGAAGCTACTGAAGAACATTACAAGCTGGATTCTCAGCCCAGAAATGCTACTCTGTCTCCACATACAGGGATGTGATAGAGAAACAAACCTTGTGCTGAAGTTTATAGGAAACACATGCTGGAGAATGCAGCAGGAATGCAAGGTTGAACGCACACTTTATAAACATAAAGGATAGGACTGCCAAAGCACTCAGTGGCCTAAATCTGCTCTCACTGGAGTGAATGGCATTTTTACCACTGACATTAATGACAGCAGAACCAAGCATTTTTGGAAATCCTACCCTTTGTGATTCAAATTAAACAAAATAATTTAGGTTTCTTTCGTTCCCTCAGCAACCTCTTTGTAAAGTCTTACCAGCCTTTCACCTACAGTTACATCATAGGATGAACCACACATCACAGCAATCCCAAATTTACTCTATGTTCCAGCTATGTTCCACATATACAATATCATCCTACTGGCAAAATCTCTGCTAATTCCTTAAGGAATCAAAATCAGTATTATTTTTCCTCTTAGCCTTGACAGACCCCTCCATTCTTGTGTCTGAAATTAAAATACTGCTTTCCTTTCAGTTTCACAAGATCGTATTTTATTGTTAACATATTAGGAGAGACAACAGTATCAGAAAGTAAGCAAGTCAGACAATAATTAACAGAAAATTAAATGACAGTAATTAATAAAGATACCTTCCAACTAGTCTCTGAATAATATCACAGAAATTTACAATGGTGTTGTGAAGCTTGGTTTACTCCTACCTGTAATTTACTTTGAGATCTTAGCATAAAAGGTGCTTAGAATTGAAAAATATCATTATTAGCATAAAAATGAGGTATGTTCTATTTATTTTGTGTATTAATTTAGCAGAATATATTATTACACAACTTTATACTCTAAGCACAAGGTCACACAGGATATGACTTGTCACACTGTGTTGCCTATGCATGAAATCCTCATTTTGTGGAGAGCTCCAAAATATATATTCATGTCAGAATATCTTACTGTCCAGCGACAGCCTGAGAGTTTCATTCTATTACGTAGTGGGGAAACAGATTCAGTGTCATTTGAGAGGTCTCTTCTTCTCTCAATACCCGAGTGAACTCTCATTAATCAAAGAACTACAAACACTCACCAAAAAGGAACCAGCCCCATTAAGGCTCTCTTCAGTCTCAAATAAAATTATATCCATTCTGCCAACATTTTTTTATCATTTCTGTGTGACTATCCCAGTGAAACAGCCCAGTATGACACTGATTTTATGAAGTTACTTACCAGAAAACAGAACCTAACTTTACTAAATACAGTAAATGAAATAAAATTGTTCTAGGAATGGAATTTCACTGGCATTGCCAGTGTTACATTAACTACACAGATTTCAAGACAACTCACAATAACATGACCTTCTCCAAACTTCCAATCAGTCTGGTAAGCATACATTATAAGTTCAAGCTTTCCTTACACAAAATGAACCAATGTTTGTAGTTTGATGAGCACAAATTCCTACCTAAATCTTGTTAACTGCCAACCCATCAGTTCTTCATTGGTTTGCCCAGCTTCAAACATTTTTCTCCTCTAAACAAATCCATACTGAGGAACAGGAAACAACAGAGTTCTTTGAATATTAAATCTCAGGGAAGCCTTTTTTTTTTAACCAGACCTAAAATTGAGATTATTGTATAAGCAGTTTCAAGTGGGACTGCTTGCTCAACAAAATCCTTAAATCTAAGAAAATGTCAGCTTGCATTAAGAAAAGAAATATTACCTTGGTCTTCAATAAAACAGCAGAAAGCAGCAGCAGTTTAGAGATCAGAGCAGATAACCAGTGTAGCCTCCAGACCAGAACAGCAGGTTTGACATGATATTCAGGTAAATAGCCAGAACAGCAATTAACAGTTAACAGGCCACTTAAATTAAGAGCTTTCCTTGAGAAAACAGCCTCAGACCTTCAGAGACTGATAGTTCAAGCAGGAAGTAAAGTGGCAAAAAATTGAAGTGTATAGGGAATTTCCTCAACAGGCCTTTTATCCACAGAAAGTATAAACCCAGAAATGCCTGGCCTAAATGTAGATGTAGGGGAATGTAGTTGCAGAGAGGAGGGAATAAAGACAGGAAAAGAAACAAGAGTTTGAGCAATGACCTTCTGAGCAATGAAAATGTAATTTTCTTCCTTGATGCCTTCAGAGCCAAAATTTTACATTTAGCACTTAGTGCTGACCTATGCTTTGTAACTTTGTCATGCAACTTGCCGCCACATCATCAGGTAATGCAAGACAGCCACCAGTGTTTGTAGACAGCCACGAATCTTGTGCAATAGCTATCACTTGCTGGGCACTCTGACACCTGCTTTGTGCGCCGTGTGCTCCCACAGACCCACCAAAATCACTGCAGAGAATCAAACCCGCAGTCCTTGCACGATCACACCCAGCAGTGGCACCAATATGCATCTCCACATTTTTGTTTTCCTCATTGTTTCAACGCACCACCACCACCACGTTGATATGAACACAGGCTTCTCAAGATCACAACAATAAATAATTGTAAAACCCACTTCCTTGGTAAGGGGCATGGACGAGCACAAAAAGTGGATGTCTCAAACTCCCACAATCCCAACCTCCATTTTTGTTTACAGTCCCTCTTAACGATGCAGTATCAAGCATTTTCTTTCATTCATGACTTTGACCTCCACTAACTTTTTAAGTCAAGCAGTTCCAAGACAAATAAAGAAAGACATATCTTTACCTGTCTCAATCTCACATAGCTCAATGCACACACAGCCCCAGAAATATACCGAGGCTCAGCACTGTGTCAGAAAAGGTCTGGAACCAGCCAACTGTCTTCCCAAGCCCCTGTGTCTCTTACTACCGTAGTAGTCATTTTGCTGGTCCTTCTGGTCCCAGCCTCTACCCTGACAAAATAGCCTGCAAACCCTCGGAAGCAATACATGCATGTTGCCACCTCCCCAACACTCTGATGCACAGATAAGAGCAGCGCAGCCGGACACACAGCCCAGGCATTTGTACCACAAAACCAGGGGGAGGCCACCGCCTGTTAGCCAGATCCAGGAGGGCAGAGGTGCCAAATTGGTTTTACAGCTTTCTAGCACTGAGATGTGTCTGGGGCCAGGGGACTTTTTGATGGACACATGGGAGCAACACTTGCAGTCTGCTTGAAAGGGTCATTTCCACATTTCACAGCAGTGGCCTATGGGGGGGCCTAATGTCAGATCAGCAATCTGGGGGCTGCTTGTTGGAAGGAGAAGAGACGAAGGCAGGTTTCTGGCTGTTTCACAGGGCCCACTGGGGGGTGAGGGCAGTTCTGAGGAACACCAAGAGTCTGTTTAACCCCTTTCTTGGTTGAGGGAGGTTGTGGGTGAGGGGGTTTGATAGAGGGAAAGTGTTTAGCAGTGAGGGTGCGAAGTGGTGTAAGGAAAACTGGGGGTGATGCTCTTTGGAGGTGAAGCTGTTTGGAAGCAAGGGCATTTGGGAGTGAGGGAGACTGAAACAAAAGCATTGGGGGCAAGGATGTTTGCGAACGAGGGCTTTTGAAGGCAAAGAGCCTTGAAGGTGATGGTGTTTGAGGCTGAGGATGCTTGGGGGTAAATGCATTTAGGGGTAAAAGCATTTAGGGGAGAGGGCATTAGAGACAAGGGCATTTGGCGGCCAGCGCGTTTGGGTGTGACAGTGTTTTGGGGAGAGGGTCTCAGTGCTGTCGCCAGCTCCCGACCGCCTCCTCTGGTCCGCTTTTCGATGCCGCTCTCTGACACCGGGAGCAGGAGCCACATTCAAACCCCCTTCCGTCCGCCCTCCCCTCTCCCCCTGCCATTTTTGCCCCCGTTGCCCATTTCGGGGCCTCTCGCCCCCAGGAGCGGAGGCTGGCGAACGAGTCGGGGCAGAAGCAGAATCCCCCCTCCGCCGGGCCGGGCAGCTGCCTGCGCCCGGCGGGGCACGGCGGCAGCGGCGGGCGGGGGGCGCGGCGGGGCCGGCCGCGGGGGCGGAGCCGCCAGTCAGCGCCGGGCGCCGTGACCCCGGGGCGGGGAGGCGGCACCGCGGCCGCGGGGACAGGCTGCCCCTGCCCGTCGCAGCGAGAGGGGCGCGGCGAGCCCGGGGGCAGCGCGGCGGCGTGCACACCCCGTGTCGTCCCCCCCCCCCCCCCCGCGACACACAGAGACACACACACACGGCACGGCACCGGGCGGGGGGAGCCGGCTCGGCCCCCGCCCCACCGACGCCCGGGGAGGGCTGGGGCGCGGGTCCGGCCGCCGCAAGCTCCGCACTTACCCGGGCCGCGGCGAGATGTCGGCGGGCGGGCTCCGGCAAGGCGCTACTGCGGGGGTCGGGGGGGGCCGGTTGGGTTTGGGGGGGGTTCCGTAATCCAACAGTCTTTGGGCTGCCAAATGTAAACACTCCGCCATGATTTCTTTGTTTAGATAATTGAACCTGCCTCCCTCTCCCTCGCCGACTCCCGCTCGCTTTTATTTATTTATTTCCCCCCCCTCCCGTCATCATCATCATCATCATTATGGCTTGTATGGGGTGGTTTTTTTTTTTCGTTGCTTTTTTTTTTAAGGGTTGTTATTTAGTAGCTGTATTTAACAACTGATGGTCTTACAAATATTTATGTATATATATTTATGTATAAATATACACGGGGGAGGGGGAGAGGCGATGGGAAGCATTAAGGAGAGGAAGTTGTTGCCGCTGGGGGGGGTTGTGTGTGTGTGGGGAGGGGGGGTGCGTTTTTCCTTCCTCGCTGCAGCCGAGGCTGCCGCTGCCGGGGGCCGGCGGGACCGGGGCTGTCGCCTGCCCTGGCCTGGCCCCGCGGCGGCACCGCGCTGGCCCGGCGCGCTCCTGGGAAAGGCTGCGTTTCCCGAAAGCATCGCCCGCTCCAGCGGGAAGGAAGCAGCAGGCTGTGGGGCTGACAGATGGAAACTGACACATTTCAGTTTCTTCACTGCATTGCCTGAAAATTCAAGCTCGACGTGAAAGGAAGCTTATTACTATTATCTCTGGTTATTGTTATTGTTATTATTATGCGGGAATTCCCCGTCAGGAAACGCAGTTAACATTTTGTTATAGGAAATTTACAGGAAGTGTTAGCACGACTAAAATATGTTTTATTTGCATTCCTGCCTTGAAAGCAGGTTTCTCCGATTGGAAATAACTAGAATCTTTCCCATATCAGTACAACCTGAGAAAGGCATCAGGGCGCTTAATGTCCATAAATCCCTTTTGATAGACCAGATCCCATCAGATCACAGCTTCGCAGGAGGGTCTCATGGAAGTGCCCTGGGAGAATACAGGAGTCCGAGCTGGGGTGCTGAGCACAACAGCTGTCCAGGAAGGACCTGGACCCCCACGTCTGTCACAGGGCACTGGGGAAGTATTAGGCACCACGTCACTCAGGATTTTATCAGACTCCAGAAATTATCCCTGGTTTGTATTCTGTTACTTTTTGTATAAAGGAAGAACACTGCTTCCCTCTCTCTCCTGACAAGTTGCTTAACCGTCACTTATTTCTAGGAGGTCTTCAAATGCTACAAAAAATACAGCATTTCAAGAGTTATCTTTGCTGCTGAGACGTAGAAAGAGCAGTGCCACAAAGGCAATTTAAAAAATCATTATATAGAAAAATAAGGTGATTTACTTAGGCTGTTATACAGTGAAGATAAAATTCTTAGT
Source organism: Scolopax mira (assembly GCA_004320125.1). Taxonomy (NCBI): domain Eukaryota; kingdom Metazoa; phylum Chordata; class Aves; order Charadriiformes; family Scolopacidae; genus Scolopax; species Scolopax mira. Next base: position 382,885 of record BJBW01002144.1, on the reverse strand, counting down.
GACAGCATGCCAATCATCAAACAGGTTCCCAATACATTTTCCCCTGGGAGTGTTAGTACAGTAATGATCCCCATTCCTATAGCTAACTACCTCTGCTTTGAAAATAAACTGATGACTTCTGCATTATTGTACCTTAACTGTTGCGTCTGCCTTTGGCAGAGATCCTCATTCTGCAAAGGGACCACCAGTTTAGACCACCAAACCTCCACTAAGTCCCACTAATCCCTTGTAGAGCCATTGTTAGTTCTTGGGATAAGGATCTCTTTATGTACAGTGAATACAGAGAAAAATATCAAAAAAGGAATATACATGTATATTATACTGCCACGGAATCATTCCATCAATAAGAATACAGGGTTGCATTACAAGTTACCATTTCAGAACTGCACAATTATTTGTAAACGATTTTATAATAAAATACTGGGAAGTTGATTGGGTCATGGCCATTATCCGACCAGAGCAGACAAATTGCCATGCAGGCCTTGGAGTGGCTCTGAAGAACTCGGCAACTCTCAGGCCACCCGTTATAGTTTGAGAGCACTTCCATATTTCATGTACCAAAACAAACATCATCACTTAGTTTTTTACAGTGACCCTGCTGCCCTGCTTTTTTTTTGTTCTTTTAAACAGAAGTTTGAGAATATTTCCTAGTTTCTGCTTTATCCTCTCCCTTCTTAAAGTTTATGCTATTTGTTTATGATTCTATTTTTATTTCTCTGACAGGATTTCACTGCAATCTCCCCTTTGTGGAATTTGTACTTGTGGCCATTTAAAATTCATTTCAGGCTAGAACTTGGCATAAAAGTTCGCAGCTTCTCAGCCAGATTTGAATTACTATATTTAATCTATCCTCAGCTCTTGGGCTTTTTTTTTTTTTTAAATGAGAGTGAATATAGATAGAAATAATTTTGTTGTGGTTCCAAATGGTGGCATAATGCTGTCCTGATTTCAGATCTTGTCTTCATTCCATTAGCTTTTCAAAGGGACATGCCACAGCATTTGAGACATGACTTTAGAAAGGTGTTGCTTTACAATCCTTTAAAAATTAATTATTTCAGCATAAAACTTTGTGAAAATTAGGCATTGTGGATGCAAAAGAGTGTTTTTATTGCATTTTTAGATATGGCTCACTGAACATTGAAACCAATTTTCATGTGATCTTAAAGAGTGTAAAAGTCTTTGTTACGCTTTGAAAAATAAGTTTTGCACAAATTTGTTTATTTTTTGTTATTAATTTTTGTGAATATTCAGGCAATGCTGTGTTGACCTCCGCAGCTACAAAGAAGAGAGAATGACAGGCAGATTTGTACTAAACTGGATTACATTGGATAGCTTAAATTTTCTTTCTCTATTCATCAATTTAAAAACAAATGCTGTACTTAATCTAACATGAATTCTATTGTTTTAAGTCCAGCTGAGTAATTGCTCGAGAAGTGTTACTACCAAGTCAAACTTCTGTTTGCTTATTATTCTGCTTTTTTACTACAGTGCCCAGGACAGCAGAACATGGCAGAGCTACTGGTAATATTAAGTATAACTAAGAAACTATTTTTTATGGCAGCATATGTGATAAAGTGGATCCTATGAGAGATCCTATAGTCTTTCAGTAACTGCTGGTTAGAGACTGTGTCACAGTCAGATTGGCCATCATTTTCCAACCTCTTTGCTTCTCAAACAGTAATTCGCAGCTGCAGAAAGTTATGGAAAATCATACCAGACCAGCATGAAAGTATTTCCTCTTGCTTTACAGAGCTGTTAATGATTTATTTTATAATTAGCTATTGTATCATACTACCATGTAATAAGCACAAGCATAGAGGACTCTGTAGTACTGTTGAAAAGTGGAATAAATGGCAGTCCCTGTTTCAAGAGCAAAGAGTCCAAAATGCAGCAGATTCATGACTGAGTAAATACTGGCTGCAGCTCTTACCTGTGTAGTCAGCAGTCTGCTTATTGTATGCTTTAAAGAAGGTTGGTAGATCTTAAGGAGGGCCTTTCTTGCTGGCCTGCATGGGGATATAAGAAGAGGGATGCGTTGTGACATAAGGGTCATAGGAGAAAGTGTGCAAAGACCTGTAATAATAAGATCATATTTCGGTATCTTTATGATCTAGTGCATGTAGTATCTCAGATGGGCACTGTGAAAGGCTGTTTTGCAGACAAAGTTTGAAAGACTGTTGGAGATTTCTAAAACTACAGAAAAAAGCTCAAATAAAGGGAGTATGCACATTTTCCTCCATTCTTCTCACTTGAAGGTTAGCTATTTATGCTAAAGTAACTAGTTGCTTTGCAAAGCTGTTTTCTGTATTAGTTTACCTTCTCTAAGATTCCATTTGAAATGTGTGTGTAAAAAAGCACAGTGATGTGTAGAGTGGGAGTATTTTAATCAATGCAATATGACAATGTATCCCCTGGTAATAAAATGGTTGCAATGTGAGAGCTACGTAATAAACTGCACTGTTGTACAAGGGAGTAGAAAAAAGATCTTAAAAAACATCAGTAAAAGTCTGTTGCCTAAAAAGATAACATCCAGATCCTAAAATAAGGTTGAGATTAAATCTGTCAGTATAAGAGCATTCATCTACCAGACCAAAAAGAAAAGACTGAGGTGCTGAGTTTCTTTTTTGGTAAGCAGACCTTTCCACTGTAAATATGAGTAAAAGCAATTATGGAAGAAAATATGAAAAATAAAGTTTTCTTTGAGTGCTTTGCACCAAGCTAACAAATTGCCATTGCACAATAGCAACACTGCATTAATTATGTCACTATTTTTCCTTCGTGATAGATTATTGTTAGTAATTCATCACTGTAACATATTAATAGTGGTATTAGTTTTTAAACAGAACAATCATATTAGTAGCATACTTGTCATATTAGTGAAAATTAACAAAATGATGAAAAATTGCTACCATGGCTTTGGGGCTCCAACACTGCAAGGAAATAACTTTTTCCCAATCTAGCAGTTTTTCAATAAGCATATATTTTCTTGTAAAGATAAGGAGACTGTTTTACAATGTTTTCTGTCCAAAACCCAGGAGGCATTTCAAAATATTTATGCCATTCTTTTAATGCCAAATGTGTGTATTCTTTTATGGTTCTAACACTGTACGTTCTTCCTTTTAAAAGCCTGAGTGCTGTCGTTCACAACCGCTGGCACGAGGCTGGCTGAGGGCATTAACTCCCTTTTTGTTGGGGATTGTGAGTCTGCACTGTCCAGCAGACTTCTGGAGTCCAGCACAATTGCTCTTCTAAAGGATTAAGCTACATCTGCAGAGGCACTAATCTGTGAACTTGTCTTACATGCCTCCTAACAGTCACTTGCATGATGATTTTGTGGGGGGTTTTTTGTTTGTTTGGAAAGCAGATAGCTTCAGGCCTCTGTGAGCATGCTCCTCCCCACTTCCGCATCCTGTCCTTTTATATTTCCAGCACCTTTTTCTCTGGCATGGTATCTCTTGCTAATATAGAAAGATGATGTATGGATTTCCCTAAGATGGCTAACAGTAACAACCCGAGTTGGGTAACAGGATTGTAGAGTGGGATTTCGTGTTCTCTCCTTAATGAACATCTGCTGCCTCAGAATCAAGGAAATATAAAGCAGGGCCCAAACCCTGAGAATCCTGTTTGGAACTGCAGTCACTTGCTTGGAGATTTTGCCTGCTGCTTTGTGAAACCAGGAGTCAAATCCAACTTCTCATCTGTCTAAAAGCCAGCAAAACACAACATTTTCCCCATTTATGCAACTACTTTGGGTTGGCTGGTTTATAATTTACAAAGCAGTTTCTTCGGTTTAAATGTGCTAATTTAATGGAAGACAAGAATAGGTTTCATTTGATTAACAACACAATGTCAATCTGGAAAAATAAGTATTTCTTGCCAAGCAATAGGCCACAATTAAATCAAGGGTCAAATTGGACATACTTTTTATTCAATAATCAGTTGAACCCAGACAGTCAAATGCAAATAAAATAGTAAATTTATTGGGTTTTCAGAATGACCAAAAAGTAGCCTCTATATTCCAGGCTTGCCTCTATGCAAGATTGCCTCCTTTGAATATGTGATTCACTAATTAAAGTATTTGGGGACTTTAGAAGCAGAATTCCCAGTATGTGTCTAACAATCCTGAGTCTGTTAGTGACTTTAGCTAAAATATCTCTAGACAAAACCACTACTACCATAATCTGGAACTATCCTAGCGGAGTCAGACAGTGGAACACGACTGCACCAACCATAAATGTGACCCACGCATACAATAGGGTTAATAACAATGATCTTATTGCAGAGATTAATTAATGCTTATAAAAAGCTTTTAGTCTCTAAACTGCTATGGTATTGGCCATTAGCATCTATGTGAGCAAAAGTATGTGCAGCTGTGATACTTAGGCTGTACTTTGCTGAAAACATTCCTCAGGAAACATCCATTCTGACGTTGCAACCAGCTCTATAATGACCCCGAAGTCCATATCCACTGACCATCTGCCCTGAAAGCCTCTCAGTTTCTCCCTTGGCAACAAGTCTGTCTAGGTTTGGAAGTGCTGCTTGAGCTCCCACATCTCAGCTGAGGCTGGCCCCTCTCCCCACCTTTCCCATTCATGTCTGCAGAACTCACCTAGGCATGGCACGACTCGCCCATGGGGCCGCAGTGTCAGCCAGTGCCAGTCCCAGAGCCCTATGCTCTGGAGTTCCCTTCTTTGCTACACAGCTGCTTCTCTGTATTTTTCTTATCAGCAAACAAGGCACGGGGAGAAGCAATGGCTTAGATGACCTCCCCTGGTACGTAAGCAACAACAGAGAGGTAAAGTTATTATTTTACTGTCCCTTTTCTGAAATTTAATTTTTCAATTAATTCTAAGCTCTTAAGGTGTTATGCAAAAGATGGCTGCAAGCAGCTGTAGCACTTCAAAATTAAAATCTCCCCAGCAATGTTTATAAAGTTGTGCATGTATTGTGGCACTGATTTTAATACAAAACATTAGATTGACATCTGATCTACACATAACATGCATTTGACTGACATGGGCATTTATTATACATTGATGTGACATATGCCAAGCATAACAACAGCTCTGACTGACAACATAGTGAAAAAGGACTTGTGTTATCCATGTTTGATTCAGAACATTTCCATCCTTCCTTATTTAGTGGTAATAATTGTGCTACTCATATGAGAAGATGTTTTTGAATATAGCACTGCCAGTTGGCCCAAGTGGCACTTAAGTCCACAGCAGAAAGAGCAAGAGGTCTTTTTAGTCTCTAAGCATTTAGAAAAGATAACATAACTAGGGCTCCAGTGAATTGGAGTTGTCAAAATTCACACCTAAGAGAAAGGGGGTGTTGGGCCTGTTGCCAGGAAACAGCATCTGGTATCACATTTCTAAAAGGATGCATGCATATGAATGCAAGTGGGAGCTGCAGCATGATAAATCTATCACAAAAATTGCACCTCTTCATGTCTGCTTTGTGGCACCCACCCATATGAACTTCCTTGCTCTGATTCCTTAGCAATACTCTACTCATCAGCCAGAGACGTGTAAGCAGTCATTTGAAGGACCAGTGACAGGTTCATCTTCACAGGGTGGCCAGTGCTACAGACTTGCCAGAAAGCAAGCTTCATGACTACTCTTCATAATCTTAACTGCTTGTACAATATTTAATTTGCTTCCTGGATCAGTTCTGAGGCAACACTTGGACATGGTTTGAGGGACAGCACATGGTAGGAGCCATTCCCACAGCCACTCCTATGTGGACAGGACTGCACTAAGCTTGCCTCTCACCATTCAACATAGTCCTCCAGCGCTGTCCCAGAAGCCTTTTAACCTCTAGTATTTTCTATGCTCTGATATATTGGTATAGCAGCAAACTCTCATAGTGTTTCAGTTTCTGTGATCAAAGACACACACACAAGAATAATTCTGTTGTGTGGACACGGGGACACCACACAGAGCTCAGAGGAAACCCATGGTCAAGTGCTATGCACTGTGGTCATGGCCAGATAATCCACTTTGCCCTTAGGGGCAGAAGATTTCTCTGTCCCTGATTTATTCAAGGGGTATAGACACAGATCTAGAAGACAGAAGAAAATAGGAGGGAGTAATACTGGAACCCATGATCCAGGGCACTGAAATATGTTGTTGGTGGAGAACAGAAGACTGATGAGTTTCTTTGTAGGACAGATATCTCCAAAACATATACTGGTAGAGCCAAGCAAAACCTTTACTGGAAATTCCAGTCCCTGGGCATGCTCTCCACTCCTAGTGATGGTGTGAGTAGATGACCAAGAACTGTGAGAACATCTGGTGTCCTGAAAAGGACTGTTTTATGATGTGATGCTGTAGTTGTAATAATTAATATTGAATGGACAGAATATTCCTGAGTGTTCCTAAGTATACACATATACACATAAGTACACACACATATAACTTTCTAGTTCACCAAATTTTGAAATGCACTTATTCAAGAAGTAAAAACTAAATAAATAACAGGATATTATTCTGGGCACCTAATCTGCCAATGACATCAGCACAGCTTTCACAGAGTCTATATACATGCAGTTCAGCCCAACTTCAGAGATCTTTTTTAGATAGAATTTTTATTCACTGTCAGTGTGGTCTGTAATGCAGAAAATTAAGACATAAATTGGTTTGGGTTATTTTTATTATTTTCCAGGAATTTATTTCTTTCTTCTAAAGTTTAAGTGATTTTCCCAACCAGATTATACCTCTTAGGTATGCATCATTTAAATTGAGGCAGAAAAGGAGAAACAGGAACTGGCAATGTAAAGGCCTTTTCCTGAAGAAAAAAAAAGAAAGAGTTTCTTTTTTTTTTTAAATACAGTTTCTCCCTCACACCCCTTTAGGAGAATAGCTGTTGTATGGTAAAAGCAGGTCATGAAAAGTTTTAATTGTCCAGGTAGGTGTTAGTCCAGGGTAGAAGAGAGGTAAAGCTGGTTGAGGGAGATATACAATAAGTTAATGTTCCCACAAATTATTTCTTGCCTTGTATTTAAAAGGCCTTTTATTTCAGATGGCCTTTGGCACTATAACTGTTCTCTGGATAAGGAGTGAATTCATTTAGCAGAATGTCAATCCTGTGTCTCTACATGACTGTTATATTCATTTTTAAAATAAGGTTTTGGTTTTGGTTTATTTGTGATTATATTATTAATTTTAATTACATTAACCTTGTATATTTGTAATCTTTTAACTGTGTTTCATAATAAAGCACCTGGATACTCTTGGGCAGCAGGTTGCATACAGGCACATTTTCTGAATAGAGAATTCATCACATATTATGATTATTTACATTGCACCTGAAGTTTATCAGAATATTAGGCTTTTTATGGTCTTGCCTGCTGTAATATTAACAGTAATAGCTCTTTCAAACTAAAAGATTTTTGAGTGGGGAATCATTGCTTTGTGTTATAATCTGTCAATAGTTGAACAGAACAGTATTGCATTCCAAGCTGGAAGGCATTGCTTTCTCTAGTGTCAGCACTGCTAATATATAAATTTCATTACAGTAATTATCAGACCAATGCTGGTGTTTGCTAGATTTCTGCAAGTAAAAACAATCATCTCTGCCTTATGAATAGCACTGCTGTTGCTGTTGAAAGTGACAGAAAACTATGCCATAACTGAACAATTTCTTGAGTATGGTAAACGAAATACCATTCCTGTCACTTACATGACTGTTAAGAACAGATGAGCAAGCAAGCAATTATTTGGCACAACGAAATCTAACTATAAAGATTACTTAAACTTCTGCAGAAAAAGGCAAAATAACTTACATAAATATTTTTGAAAAGAGAAGTTTTAGCTGAAAATAAAAAGATACCAAATACATTTTTATGATAAGATTTCAGTTCTTCCCTACAGCATTCTGCTAATCTCTTGGCTAAGAAACTCTAGTCTAGTATAAATCTAATGCATTCAAAGGGGCTGCAGACTATAATCAATTTTGTTTTAATCTTCTAGTGTTCTCAAGCGAACTTTGCTATAAAGAATAGGTAATATACATTAAGAGCATCTCTTTGGATGTGTTTCTGACTTCCACTGAAATCAGTTAAGAGCTTTTTGACAGATTTCTGGACATATAAGTTTAAACTGGATCATAGAGAAGATTGCTAAGTATTTTTTTTGTACTTTTAAACTACAGAAGCAAAGTAATTTATATGCTTGGTACTGTTCAACTGTTTAGGATTCAGTTCTGTAATCACTGGTTTCTTTCAATGCTATTTTCTGTGCTGCTCATTACTTTCTAGGATCAACTGTCTTATTAGAAGATTGCTAACACTGATTTGAGAATGCACTTAATATAAAAACCTGAAAGGAAATTTTACTGTAGAATTTACCTCTTCAGTGCAATGCACAAAGCTGTTGTCACATGCCTGTTAATTTTAAAAGTTAAATATTCTCTCTCTGTCCTGCATATTTACCCAGAAGAAACTTCTGCAGATGCAAGTATCAAAGATCTCATATCAGCTGAAGAGATTTTTTAAGTTTTTGATTTTAAATATGCATTGCAAAATAATAGGTGTATTGGAATTTAAGATATGTCCCATGTTTAGTGCACATAATGCATTTAATAAAATATTTGGAAGTAATTAGTAACTGATACTTTTTTAATATACTCCTTTCTTGCAAATTGTCATTGACGATCCCTATCACTTACTACAGAGACACAGGTCAACTAATTTTTAGAGCATATGAAAATTGCAATTTAGAACTGGGAGCCTATAAAGAAGTTATATGTTGTTATGATGAGCAAATACATTTCCTGGTAGGTCTGTTAAATGTAAGCAATAATGGAGTGTAGCTTACATCTTATTCTACATAGATTTTTTTACAGCCTGCTGTGATGTTTTTAAATTGTACTTACAATAATATTATTTATTAATTCTAATTAATTAAATAGTTCAAATGAATTACAAGTATTTTTCTTTCAACCAGCTTTTCTTTTGCCTTACACATCCATTGCTTTAGATTTTCTGAGATCAAAGTTCTGTATGGACAAGTCATATTTCCATTTTTCCTCTGTTTTGTGTTATTTGGGCTGGTTTTGTCTAACACAGTTAAGGATGTCAGAAGCAATATGTACTCAGTCCATTAGTTTGGCAGCTGCACAGAAGGCCACCATTTGAGAGCTGGTCTGTGCCAGGGTCAGTGTAGTTCAGGTGTGCTATAGAGACAATGTATTCCCATAGAATGGGGAGATAAGATTTATGACGACCTGTTCCATGGCCTGGTGAAAGTAACAGAAAGCTCCTACTGCATACCTGCACTCTGTAGGCTGATGTATACAGTGGGAGTAGTGCCATCCTCAAAAGAGACTACTGTTTACCTGCTCTTCACTTAAAGCATTTGCAGCATCTAGATGTTCCAGGGAAATGGATCAAAAGGCATTTCCTGGAGAAGGTAAAAGAATAAGCTTCCAAAGGGCACAGAAGAGCTTCAAATTCCAGAGGGAATTAGATGCTGGGAAGCAAGAATATCCCAAAGTGGATTAAGCTGTGTGCTAAATCCCACTATCTCCCTCAGCTCTCATATCAGCACAATTAAAAGTATATAGGCATGCTAAGATTCTATATTAATGTGGTGCTCATGAAAATGAGAGCTTAACAACAGCGCGACATGATGACCCCTCAAATCAACATCATGTTTGAAGAGGTATTATTGTGCCACGTGTGGCTTCTCTAAAAACGCTATTAAGTTGGAGATGCATGAAAACACTGCAAAACAAAAACCTGATGGTGAATTCATTGCAAGAGGCCACAAATAAATGCAATCTTTACTATAGAAATTACCTTGATTTCCTCTGGAAAAACAGTACATGTGCAAAAAAAATCAGATTTCCAAAGAACGTTCTTACACATGTCAAAGAAATATGCCTTTCAGATAATGTTTTAGGTACTTCACTTGAACTGTCTGTACAAGTAATTGAGAACCAAAGCTTCAAAACTTCCTTTTGTTTTACATTTGCCCAGTGATTAAGATAAATTCAGGTCACTCGGAAAAATGAAAAGTGCTCTTGTTTATTCAGATTAATTAACACTGAAAACGTGTGCATACAAAGACATATTTTTTGAATCTCTGTTGCACAAGAGAAATTTAAGATCTTGAGACCTAGAATCTTTCTCCTGCTAAAGTGCAGGTTGTTACTGAGGTGATGAAGCACCAGAGAGGGGATATATGTTAACCAGTGCAAAACACATACTGGTAAGAAACAGCCTACAACTTTGTCTTTTGCAGTCTGAAATGCAGAATATTATTTTTAAGTAAGTCCCCCACACAGCTCTGCAGCAAACTTCTGTCCTTTTTTAATGCTCATAAGATCCCATCATATGAGACTTTTGTGCCCACACAGAAAAATTGCACATTATGTGGAAATTCACTGTGAGTGTGATGTGTGTCCAAATGGGAACTCATTAGGCAACCAAAGTTAATTTAATGTATAACTTCAGGTAGGGCTTAGCTTTCATGTTTTATTCTCAGAATTCTAGTTACTCTAAGCCCGATGTCTTAGTCAGATACTTAACCAAAAGTAGTCTTATATCCAGACACAGACTACACATAGCATGTCAGAAGCACTGTCCTATGTTTGGTACTGTCAAATAAATTCAGTCATTTGGAAAAGAGCATTCAGGAGGGTGGTAAACTTTCCAGAGAGCAAAGAATTATTTAGGTTAGTCAGCACTCCAGAACACCGCAAAGATGTTCAATGAGACCTAATAAGCCTGCACAATGGCAGCCAAATTCAGCATTGACAAATATGAAAATACATATTGGAAGGAACAGATTGAATTGCTCGTGCACATTGCTGGGTTCTAAATTAACTGTAACAACTTGGGAAAAAGACCTGGGGGTCACTGCGGGCGGCTCAATTAAACATCTGATCAATGAGCAGTGAAGGTTAAAAAAGCAAACAAAATGTGAGAATGTGTAAAGAATGGGATGGAAAACAATTACAATATTGTAATTGTGCAATTATACACATTGTTGGCACACTTTCCCTGAATACAGTATTCATTTCTGGTCATGCCATCTTAAAATACATAGTGGAAACAGTGGAAACAGAAGAAGCCCAAAGTTAGGCAACAGAAAGGAACAGAGACAAGGAGAAACTTCTGTATTAAGAGAGATTTAAAAGATGAGAACTGTTCAGTTGGAAGAGGAAATTAATAAGTGGGGACATGATAGATATAAAATAATTAATGGTATGGAGAAGGTCAATTGGGTGCTCTATTTACTTTTCCCCATAATGTAAGAACAAAGTGACATCCATTAAATTGAAAAGAAACAAATTTAAAACTGATAAAAAGAAATACTTTTTTACACAATGCATAATTAGCCTGTTGAACTCACTGCAACAAGCTATCATTATGCCCAAGAGCTTAGTAGGATTCAAAAAGGATTATACACTTATTTGGATAATGAGAGCGCCCAGGGATACCTTAGATAGGATAAAAATGGTTGGGGGTGGAGATATATGAACCCTCATGCTTCAGGGCATAAACCAATCATTAGCTGTCTGGGATTAGGAAGAAACTTCCCCTATGAGCAAATTATTTAATAATTGTCCATTATGGGTTTTCTTGCAAATTCCACTGAAGCATCTGGTCCTGGCCGCTTACTATAGATACAGGGCATTGGACCACTGGTGTGATCCAGTGTGGTATCTCCTATTTATGTTTCCCAAATCATCATATGCATTTGCCATGAGCATAGGAAAGCCACCTCCTTACCAAAGGGGATAGTTCTGTCTGTTCTGTGACCTCCTTGCTGCTTGGCAATTAACGAATATTTATTTATGTATTTATTTGTGATACAGACAAGTTTCGTCATTCAGAGAGGACAGATTTTCCATTTTAAATGTATGCGTGGCTTGAGCTGAACTGTTTAATACTAACATGTGATGGCATTTTATCTTTCAAAGTTTTGTAATGCCTTTTGTGAGATTCACTGATAGTCAAAAGAGCATGTGATTCTACTGAAGTATTATTAAATCTGTTTTGTTTTTTAATTTGCTTCTTTTGATAGTTCACTTGATACATTTTTCTCCTTTTTCCACTTTCTCCACAAGTGGGAAATACATTCTGATACAAAGTTGTAAGGAAATAGTATTCCAATTTTCTGTTATACTAGTCCTATAGTAATCTAGGTTAGATACTACAATGAGAGTAGATCAATTTACCTGTCCACAAAATGAGATATTCTAAGTTACTTTCTGGGGGTGCTTTGACCATAACAAAATCACATAAAACCTGCCATTTTTTCCTGATGATTAATATATTAAAAATTAGATGCCATTGAGATGCTTTTAAATTTATTTTCATTTTATGGTTTGTTCTATGCCATCCATTTACCCTGTTTTTAATTCATTCATTCATCTTATGATCAAGTTTTACTATCTAGTTTTACTATTTTACTATCTAGGTTTTTTACTATTACCTTTTTTTTTTTCTACTACTACTACTATTTTACTGTTATTATATAGTTTTACTATCACTGTTATTTACTATCAGGTTTTACTGTAACATTTTACTACAAAAAATTCTGCAACAAAGAGAGTTTCAGGTGAAAATATAATTTCTGCTTTAAACCAATCAGAAGAACATGTAACTTCGTAATCTGCAGTATTTGTATGTGTATTTTAATGATACATTTTCCTTAAATAATAATAGTGACCAATCCCGTTTCATATTGGCCACTATTATTATTTAGGAGCCCTTAGGAGGTATATCAAGTGTTTATCAATCTACAAGTAGCAGACACAATTTCAGATGGTGTGTACTGGAGAAAATGAACGATGAAGTTAAATGCAAGGATTAGCATTTCCAGAAGCCGACTTCCATGACACCAAACTGGAAGCATACTTTTAGAAAACTACAGTCAGGAGACCAGCTGGACTGAGTTTACAGGTAGCTTACAAGAGTAATACTACAAACTTTTAAAGTCTTTCATTTTAATTCAGACTAAGTTAGAAGTGACCAAAAGGAGTTATTGTATAAGAACTCTGTCAGTGGCCTTAGATGAAGTGCATTTTCTGTGTTTGGTCCAATTCCTATCACCCAAGTGTTCACACCACTGAAATTACCATTCTGAATTATACTGGTTAGCATCCCTCTTGCAAGTCTCAAATAGCTATGGATTGACTGGGCACAGAGGAGGAACAATAATGTCAGCCTCATGCTGGAGGCTCTACAGAAGCAAACATAGCTGCTGCCTATGCTCTATCGATTTACAAATAAATGGAAGCCATCAGCCTCTACAGATGCCAATCAGCACCTTTTCTGAGTGTAGATTTCACATTTAGAGCTGTGTTTCCTGGCTCCTAAAAGCCTTAAACTGTTGGAGGATTCAAGTATTTATATAAGCAAAACATTACAGAGTAATACAGCCAATATGAACTAAGTAAACATTTCCTATATATTTCTTTGAGAAATGTTTTGTAACCACTATTGAATGTCCTTTGTTGAAATTGCTGAAGTATTAGCCAGTATGGTCCTCAAAGGGGTTTCTGTTGTAAAAGAAACCCTGTTCTGTGCCTCTGCCTGTTATGAGGCACAAATGATGCTGGTATTGAGACTGCTGTTACAGCAAGGATGCTCTAAGTGAATGACGTTTCAGAGTAGTTTCAGAACTGTTTTTAACACTTCTAACTCAAAGTTCATCCTTCGGATGAGTCCTCACATAAGTTCAGACCCTTTTTAAATGAATACTTGCCCCAGCCTAAGCCACTGATTTTGTTGGCATTGGCATTGGCTAAGATTTTTCTTGAAAGACACTGCACCCCCAAATCACCACTCATGCATTGCTGACAGCTCTCTTGTGACAGCTGAGAATCAGGGCCATTGCACGGTGGTGTTTCTCAGATTCTTTCCCAACAGCTTCCCTATCAAATGAAAATGTTCAATTAAACGTATTAGAATAGATATAGAATCACATATAAGGGATCTGAAAATGCACTGTACAAGACTATATTAAAAAAGTAGTCACATAAAGACTCATTGCTACAGCGTATTTTCTTCATTATTTCTGCCTCATTGTATGTGAAACTATATTAGTATAATGAAGTGAGAAATAGTAGGATATTGGATATTAGATTTCCTGCCTAGCAGTTTTAGAGAATATAGCTCAAGGCAAGAAAAAATGCAGCCTTTCTGCCCTGAAGAATAAACAAAAACCTGTTACAGAAATAAAAGTGTCAGTAAGAAATCAGGTGGTTTCTCCATATGCATCAGTGCATTTCTTACCAGAGCTTTATAAAGAAGTGCTTGGGGTTTAATTTGGTTTGCTTTTTTTTTTTTAAAACCTTCCTGCTTCTTACACCAGGATATGTACATATGTGTGTCTTTCCTCTTTATAAAGGACGGAGACATTTGGGGTGTTGAATAATCAAGCTGCCATTTATCAAACTTGAATGTCAGAGGAGTGGGGCACTACAAAGCTCCCTGCTTCAAAACTTCAGGTCCTCTAGATCCCAATTAAGAAAAAAATTTCTTCTTGTCCTCTCTTTTTATCCCTTATGCTTTATTTTTCTTATTCCATATGTAAGATATCTGATATTTCAAAAATTGTTGTTTCGCTCCTTTTTCTCTCTTTCAGCAGACTGGTGTGCTATTACTCAGTCTTTAAAGAAATAATTCTTCTTCCTCCATGCAAATAGTAAATTATTCTTGTCTGTCAGCTATTTTGCTTGCTTAGCTAAAGAAAGAAGTTTATGCTACCAGGAAGAAGAAAATTGCAAAGCTACAGATACCAACAATTACATTTAGCAGTAGGAAGATATAGGTATCCCGACTTAAATTTATGACCATTTTATGGTAAAAGAACTAGATGTTAGTTATAGAGGTTTCTGGATTTCTTGATGATTAACATATTCTAGTTTTACAGGAACACAATAGCAGATTTATTTAGAAGGACTTTATGATTGTTAGAAAACAGACTTATTCAAGCATTTAAGGATCTACACAGAGCAGCTCATTTGCGATTTAGTAATAAGCAGAGCTATTTATATGAAGTTAATGGAACTCTTCAGAAAGATAGAACATACAGTATAACAGCATATTCATATGTCCACATATTTTATATATGTGGCATGGGATACAGCTTCACAGACACTAGTAGCCCTTCACCCATATCATAACCAAGAGGAACCAAATTGCTAAATTACTGATAATTGCACAATTTTATAAAATTAGATACTAAAAAAACCCAAAAGGTACAAAATAGCAGAGGAGTCCAGTGTTGCTGGGATGAGTCCTAGTAGACAGAAGTCCTGCTTCCATCAAAGATATCTTGCATTCTTTTTACATAAGCTATTTTTAATGTATATCACTGATATAAACTATGCACAGCAGACTTATTCACTTAATAGGTTCAGGTCAGAGAGTTATGGTATTTCAGCAGCTGGTTCAGAGATTTTTTTAATTTATGAAGCTTATTAATTTACGAGGTTTTTGTTTTAAAAATGTCACTTTTCACTTGACCAGGCCTTAGCAATAAAACAAAAATGTCTTATAAAAACAATGGACCTTCACAGAATGTCCCACATTATTATGCAAAAGTCGATAACATTAGACAAAATATCTAAAAATAAAATTATCAAAAAAAGCAGGTAAAGGAAAAATAATGTTATTTCCATGAAAAAATAAAAATAGAAACTTGAGTGAAACACTAGTGGAAAAAAAAAAAGACATTTTAAAAAACCAGATGACCTAATGCATTGTGTAAACCAGCAAGAAGTAACAATTAAATACCTACCCAGCATCTCATGAGAGTGAAGCACAATGTAAAGTTACATTGCAATCTGCCTACTTAATTTTTTGGAACAAGTTTCTCCTGGTCTTATGCGAAAAGAACTATAAAGACTGATATTGAAATATTCTTTGAGGGAAGTACATCCTAAAGGAGGCAGGAAGGGTAATATTTTCAGCAAGGTCTTGGCATCTCCTAAGTTGGCCTGAGAGACAAACCCGCTGCACTCCTTAAAAAGGTGTGACTCCTATTAGCTTAGCAGGCACGATGCTTTTCATTGTAAGGATACTCAGTTTCACCCCTCAAGGCAAAGCAGCTCTGAGTTGTTCCAGAGGACAGAGCTATACCTCCCAGGAAGGATCTAACACCTCTGTTGTAGCCTCGTAAAGAAGGAAGATGCTGATCAGAACCTGAATGCTCTTTCGTTTAATCTTCCTTCAGGTGAGATCATTCTAATATTCTTAAATGTGCACTGCTTCCAAAAGCTGATTGTGAGCTTTGTCAAATGCACTTACTTTCTGCTAGATTTTGGGCCTGGGTAAGTCAAGACAGCGTACCTATAAAGGCACACAGGCATAAGTCTAGCCCTTTATTTTGAAAGCTCAGAGTTACAATTAAGTATATGGTACTCAGAAGTTAGTAAGGCAGGTATCTCATTTCAGAGATTGTAGTGAGGCAATTTTATTCCAGTTCCATGTGAAGGTATTGTACTCCCAGTGTAATCTGCAAAGAGATGTCCCTCAAGCAACAGCGATGAAGAGCTGTTCTACAAGATCAAGGGCAATTCTTTTGCAACAACCACACATGCAAAAAAACCCAAAAACCAAACAGAGGAGCTACTAAGTATTGTCACTGAGTACTGTGACCCCTGATAACTGGCATTGCTCAAGCAGTAGAGGGCTATATACTATAATTCAGTGTTGCTCTGAACTAACAGAGCCTCTCTGCTCCACCATTCCTAGCAGCCCTGCTTTCCCTAAGTGGAAGGGAATAGAAAATGCTTGCAGCTTTCTTGTCTCTGGACCACAATATCTGCCCAAGCTGTTTTGTGAACCTGGACTACTTCAAAAATGCCTACTGATCTCTGAAAGTTCCTCCTTCTTTCCCAGCCCTCTCTGCCCTTTGAAAAGGGAGATCCAACAGTTGCTGGAACTGGATCTCCTCTACTTCACTTTCCTACTGCCAGATACTTGCCACCCCTTATTCCAATTCAGAGTGCTACAGCGGGACAGGAGGACTGATGAGCTCCCATTGCATGGAATGGAGAACTGCAATCACTGGCATAACTTGCAGCAACTTAAGATCAAAAAGGGGCTGTGCTTCTGTAATGTTTCTTTTCACTTGCCATGTCTTCTACTGAAGTAATATCAGGGTACTCTCATCCAAAGACTTCCCACTTATTGCTGCTTAAGGACATGGTTGTGCTATTAGAGAAAAGAAAAATGACCCTAATGAAAGCCAGGTTCCAGCCCTGCAAGTGTAACTTCTTTTATTCACCTTAGAACAATAGCATATCTTTCCTACCAAGTACCATTTATTTTCATTTCACACTGTTACAAATAGTTTCCTCCGTATGACAGGAGAGCTAGTAGTTATGTCACTGTTTGGATCTGTAACTTGCAGTTCCTTGGTGAATTTACAGCATACATTGTTCCAAAATCACTTTGTTTACTTTGTTTTACCTTATAGAGCAAACTAAATCATTTTTAGAAATTTTTCCCAGTCTACAGTCTGTCCAAAGGAGGATACTACATTAGTTATCACCAAAATCCATGCTTTGCATATATTTCAGAAAACAAACTTACCCTAGGGGTCAGATGATCAGATTTTTTTGATCTGGGCCAGATTTTTTTGCTGGAAAAAGCGATTGAGCCTTCAGCTAAGGCTTTCTTCTCTATCAAGAACTCTTCTGTGAACTGTATTTTCTTTCTGATAACTTTTCAAATTGTTTTATATGACATTTCTATATTTTCTTTGCAACACAATGGTTCTATCTTTGTTTCAGGGATAAGGACTGTAATTTATTCTCATGTTTGCCGCAGAGCAAGCACAGAGTCATCTAAGATATGACAACCAGCATGCTTTCTTATCTACAAAGAGGGTCATCTGTTGTGCTTAAGAATATGGTGCAAATGATTGTACCAGTATATTGATAATGCTTAAATCTACATTTCTATGTAAAATTAATTTTCTCTTTTGTCTGTAGTTGCAACTTGGAACGCTTTCCTTATATGCACTATAAAATGTTAATAGCAAAATTTAGTGTGACTTTATGACTGTGGTGTCATTTTTCTCAGCTTGATCAGCTCTTTCAAATGGCATCATTACGATCAAAGTTGTTTACAGTAATAAAGAAAGAATACATCCAATAAAATAGTAGGTGCCTTTACAGTTAAAGAGTAGCTGGCATTTAAAGAACATGGCAGCTACTCATTCTGTGGGTGCAGAATCATAGAAGTCCACAATATAATAGAGTTAATGCATGTAATTACAAGATTGCCCCCCTCAGGATTTGAGGGCATTGAAAGAGACAACAGGAAATACATAATGAAACCGAAAGGAGGTAAAGTAGCAAAATTGCATATATTGACAATATGAGGAGAAACAACTACGCATTGAAGCTTTGAAGTCTCCAAAATTGTGGATTATTCTAATGCAACATCATTCTTTACCAGTAATTTGTCACTGGTTATTGACTTAGGAGAATCAAATGGTGAGATTTTAAATTAAGGTACATTTATAAATATTTTTCTAGTTACATGATTAATAGAAATTACTTTAAATTATAGGTATGCTCTAACATGTGTGAACACATATGGATAATGTTTCAAAAATTGTTTAATAAATGATGTTCTAACTAACT
Organism: Scolopax mira; assembly: GCA_004320125.1. Taxonomy (NCBI): domain Eukaryota; kingdom Metazoa; phylum Chordata; class Aves; order Charadriiformes; family Scolopacidae; genus Scolopax; species Scolopax mira. The sequence goes on along the minus strand of BJBW01002144.1, from coordinate 364,267 downwards.
ACCAGCTATAAACATTAATACTCTGGGACATATGAAATCATTTATAAGCCATGGGTCTCTATAAAATCTTTAAAGAAACTTTGTAGCAATATGAAAATAATTAGTGATGGTGATTTACACCTTCTTTACCCCACATAAAGCATATAGCTGAAGCCTAGGAAAGCAGGACTCAAGTAATGTCAATGAGATCTCACAGGATCAACCACTGAGTGGGAATATCATGGTTACAGTAATACATAAGGTAAAATTCCAGATCAGCAGTTGCAGTGAATAAGATAATAAAGAAAATAATGAAAATTTGTTCAGTGGAGGGAAGAAAAAAGATTGTTGATTCTTGAGTGAAGCACTGTCCAGTACTTCAGAAGACATGGGATTAAGGCTCACCCCTGCTACATATAACTTCTGTGACCTCAGGTGAATTACCTATACCATGATTGTAGAAAGGATGTGGTACTATGCCTATGAACAGCAGTTTCAAGCACTGACTTCAAACAGGTTTAAGCATAGTCTTAAAAGATGAGCCAGAGTGATTTTTCTAAATCCAGACCACCTTCAACTCAAGGATTCAGTGTCCAGTGTGTAAAATGAGATTAATATCAGTTTCTCTTCTGCCTCTTTTGCTTACCTGTACAATACGTCAAGGCCTGCATGTACCAACAGACTCTATAGCCTCTTTCCCTATGTCCAAAGTCAGCTTTGATATGGTGCAGCTGTGTAACCTTGCATTCAGCTGCTGGGAAAACCTCACAGGGGGCCTCTGCCCCTTGGCTTGTAAGATGCATTTAAGCTGTGACCGTCTCGCTTGGCCATCCTCCAATTTGAAAGCTGCATCAGGAAAATAATAGTATGTGATATTTCACATGTGATATTTCTTGGTTAACAGTGATAACAGGCAAAGCTTGGATCAAGGTTAAACAAGTGAAAACTCACTCCCAGTGTTCATACCCTTGGTAATAATTTATTAGCAAAGGTTTTACCTGGGAAAGTAACAAGTAAATCCCAGACTGATCATTGCTCTCCTACAACAAAACCTAGTAACAGTACTGATTCCATTCGAAGGCTGTACTTTAAGATTGCAGGTCCCTGACAGAGAACTGGGGATGTGATTGATTTACATGACAGCGTTTTAACTGAGAACACTGTAAAATAATTCAAACCCAGTTTGACATCTTGGAAGACAACCTTATATTAAGAAATGTCAAGATTGTAGAGCACAGAAAGAGAAGCCCATGATATATTTTTTCAATGAATACCAGAACTGGTAGGGATGCATACCTATAAAACTCCCAAACAATGTGTTGCAGCACACTGTATCCTTGGAAAGGCCAATCAAGTAGCACATTATATGGTACTTGTGAAATGTTGCAAGTCTTGGAATGAGGAACAGAAATTTGAAACAGGCGTATAAATCTGAGTCACGCTGTTAAGGTTGAAGAATTTTCTTTTATCTGGATTATCCTGCTGCTCTTATTTGATGTTGAAAGGTGTTTATAACTGTTAAACTGGGAATGAAAAATATAAGCCAAGATAATGTGGTGCCACATTCACCCAGAAAGACGGCTCATTGAGGAAATCAAAGTTATCTTTGACTCATGGGACAAGAGGAGACTAGTGCCTGGATAGGGGCAGGCTCCTGTGTTTTCACAGGAAGAACAGCCTTTAAAAAATTATTGCCTTGTGTTTTCTGTTGGTAAACTATATCCTTATGACATAATTGATTTTTTAAAATGTAATGGGGCCTCATTCTCCTCTTTTAATCTTAGAGAAGTTTAATGACTTTCCTTGCCTTTTAAAGAAATTTTAATCACTAGAGACTCATATCTACAGGGTACATAACACTGTAGTTATAGAACACAATGCCTAGACAAACAGCATTATTTCTGCTTCATCTTTCCTATGCAAAGAGAGAATGAATTCAGTTTGTGTCCTTTAGATGGTCATTATCAGATTCATACAAATGATTGTACACATGGTTACAGCCTCACTGAAATCAAGAGAGTTGCAATGCAGGAAGTTAAATATATGCATAAAGCTTTGCAAGATTTAGCTCATAATAAGAAGTGAGGTCAGTCTCTATGCATTCACTGCAGTGTTTTCTCATTTGCTCTCATCTCAAAGTGACAGTGCATTTATACAGAGGTGCCTTTTAGGAACTCCAGTATCATTTATTATACTTTAAATTGTTAAGACTACAAATTATTTTAATTAGTATTATTTCTTGTCTTTCCTCCACTATTTTTTCCAGTTCAGTCTGTCCAAAGCACAAGGATAACTTTCACTTTACAATCCAGATAGTAAGAGACATTTTCTTGGCCCTAGGATACTGTAGGGCCTCTGAAATGGCATTAGACGAGTATGTTTAGATACCTAGTCCCAAGGTTGCAGACAGTTAAGGTCCCAACCCATGCATCTTCTGATGGAGGGGATGTTTTATTCCTATCCAAAGCCTTACTGAAGTCAGTGAGGAAATGCACATTTGATAATTATTTTTTTTTAAATTAGAAAAATTTTCTCCACAGAAGAAAACATCCATTTCATCCAGTCTTCACCTGAGAACATGTTTACATCTCTCTCCCCTCATTCAACATTATTTGGAATTGTATCAGATACATTAGAGCTGCAGATGCATTAAATCTCTGCCTTTTCCCCTAAAAAAAAGCAGGTAAACATTCTCTTTATACACATCATCTTGATGCCCTTCTGCATTAGTCTGAAATGTCAGCTCTCTGTCTCATTGCTAGCATCTGGCAGCCAAATGCTTTCTCCCTTGTCACTGAACATGCAGAGTGAGTTGAAACATTATCCACCAACAGACAGAGTAAAAGCACAGAAGGGAATGAGTAGCTTAGAGTAATTCTTTGCCTATTTGTTGTTGTCATGCTCCATGGCTATATTTTTTTTGCCTTTGGTCTGGTGGACTTCCCAGTTGGGACCTGATGTAGTTACACAAATCAGTGAGAAACATACAGGTCCAAGAGCCCAAGAGCCAGTTTTTCTTTCTCTCTGCCCTGCTGTGTTCTTTTTTTTTTTTCTTTTTTTTTTTTTTTTATCTCTTCTGGTTTGCACAAGGGTGGAGCAAAGGGGCATATCTGATTAATCCTTTTCAGACTGGAAGGCTTTGCAATTTTATTACAGGACAAAATTATTATGAACAGCTCAAGCTAGAAATACTCTTTGATACAGATAAATGTATTTAAAAGTTTGCCTGCAATGCCTAGTAAGACTAGAGCTAGAATATTTGAATAAGCCCTTTGAAGCTTGCAGTTGCCTTAGATCATTGACGTCCAAAGCTATAGTCCAAGATGACTGGAGCTGCTCCAGGCTTTGAGAACTTATTACAAGCATAGGTGAGTTGCTGTCATCAAATTGGAGTGTCCATTAAAACTTCAAAGGATAAGCTTGATCTAAGTTTTCCTTGTCATAATGTGTAATACTTATTACAGAGAGATTTATTAAGCTTCTCTCATTTTATAGGTTGAATCTAGTGTAGGGTCATGGAACATATTAAGGTTTTGACCAACAGTGAAGAGCTGAATTTTCATATTTTGCTATTCATGACCTTGGGACTACCTAAAATGGCAGCCACCTTTAATTCAATGCAATTGTGCCTAGGCATATCTGTACTTTCACTCCATTGATGTTTCAAGACACACAAAAAACCATGAGAAGATGAATGCTGATTGGGTTTAGAAGGCATTTTAAAAGCCATGCACTATGCTAAGCCAGAGATGAGGGACCCTGCCATGTAAAATAGTCTTACATTCAGATGGTAATGCTATAAATCGAGAAAAAAAAAAGATATATTTTGGTAAATTAAGTTTGAGTGCTCTGTCCTATCCTGAACTACGCCTGTGACACTGCTGCACATAAAAGACCCATACTGTGTGCCTGAAAAATCACTTTTAAAACAGTGAGGTTTCACACATACTTAAATATTGCATTCCTATTTACTCTGAGTGTAATTACCTTTTTTTTTCCTAAAAGCACTGAGCAGAAACACAGTGCCTATGAGAAAATTGTTTATATTGCTTATGCTGGTGTAGTTTCTGGAGACTGAGAAAGTTTGGAAGGGCCGCATTTTCCAGCTGTTTGTTTATTTCTTTGGACACGGGTTTTGCAGAGTTGAGGGTGGGCTTCATCTGGCTAAGAAGAGCCTAAGACATCACCTAGACGCTTGGTATATTTAGTTCAGATATAGTGAAATGAGCCAAGGGCTCAGTTTGTTTCACCTTGAAGTAGACTCTAAACCAGTTCAGTGACTACTTTTCTCTGCTGAAGTAAAAGGGAGCTCTGTGTGCAGTGGGTACCTCATTGTACATGTCTAATACTTGTGAGACAAATACCTTCACTGTGTTTAGTTTTCATGATTTCCAGTGCTCATTTACATCCTTATTGCTCAGGCATCTCAGACAAATGTGGAAATTTAACAAAATCTTGAATTGCTAGAAGCCCTGTAATACTGGATCCAAAATACATCACTTAGTGGATGGTGTTGTTTTCCATGTATTGTATTGTTGTGACTAAAAGCAACATTTATCTATCTTTCAAAGTTAACTGAAAAAAAAACCAACAAAAACCAACATATTTCTTTCCTTAGGCTCTTAATGATATGTAACAAAAACCCAATAACAAAGAAGTTGTTTCATCTCAGAAAAACCCAAAACACTTGCAAGGGTTGCAAACCCCATTGTGTTTATGGGACAACCACTTTATTTGTCTTGAGTTACTACATTCAGGTTCTTATTTATGATAACACAAGTTCCTACTTCTACTTCGCATAAGGTAGGATAATTCTTTTCTAAACTAAGCTAAATTATCTTGAAGGGTATCACTGGAGTTATTATGGATTTACAATAATGTAACTATGAGCAAAGTGTGAGCATTAATTTGTGTATTATTCCATTTTTATATGCAGTTTTCACAATTTTGTTTTTTCATAATTTGCCATACTGGGAGGGCCAATGGTATGAATGTGGCAGGCAACCAGGGAAGTATTCATTCCTCCTGATATTTGACAGTAAACTGAGAATGCTCTCCTAGTGAAGAGGTTACTCTCCATAAGCTTCCTGTACAGTACAGGTATAAAGAAAGGCTCCTCCAGAGAGTGTTTGAGAGCATCTGTATTAGGATTCTGCTCTGAACTGCTCTGTGGAGGATCCTTTCACTCTCTTCATATACAGTGAGATTGCCTTCCCCCCAATAAAATTTGGTGCCTAAATTTACATGAAAGTGAAGACCTTCCCTGGAAAATCTATTTTCTGCATGTATTTGTGTGTAGACTACATGACTAGCGTGCTTTTTATTTTGGGGAGTTAATTTGGACTGCTGGACAACTCTATTTAAATCTTTTTGCAAAGAACAACCTTTTGCCTACTATCCTGAAGAATTTATTTGTTTTCATGAGTTTGTCTCAACCTTCAAGTTATTGTAACAGTTTTGTGTATTTAATATACAGTGTGTGTTAATATCACAGACAGTTTTATAACAGCATTATAACATACACCATTCCCTCCAGCTTTTTATGGACATCTACGCTTCTGCATTAAACTACTGTAGCTTGTGGAATTTACAGTAGAAATCAAGAATGAAGCCTGATGAAAAGCCTTTTAAATTGTGTTGTATACATCCACCGCATCCATCTTGCAAAAGGACTAAAATGAAGAGAACTCTTATGTGACAATTTCTAGCATCGTATCTTAGCAAGAGTACAGGATTACCATTCTGTTAGACAAACCATAAATGAAAAAAGATTGTAGTACAGTAGAAAGGCTAACTTCATCTTTTTATTTGAAGTCAAGTTTAATTATTTATGTTTTCTGAGGAAAATAAAAACAAAGTGGTAACTATGCATTCTTAGTTTAATAGAGATCTCATTTTAGATTCTGCAGCATTAAAATGCAACTAATATATCCTATCTAGAAAAATAAAAGCAGAAGAGACCCAGGGGGAGAGAAACACAGACAAACACACAGATACCTCTCTGCCTAGCTCTGCATAACATGGAGCTAAATAATGAGGAATTTTATAATTATAAAGCAGTCTAATTATTTGTTGTACTCTAAGATGTATTAATTCTAAATTTGAGAATTTCTATATAGTTTTTAATGTAAGCTTTAAGGAAGTGGTGGAAGTTCTTATGATACTACCAACCAAAAAGAAAAGACACAAAAAAGCTAGACTCTTTTGCCTTAGAAATAGTCTCAATTACTACTGAAAAATATAATAGATGACACAAGTTATACTTTACATTATCAGTAAATACTACCATAACCTCACCATGAGGCAACACAGGTTGTCATATCTAGTTACTATTTTCTTAGGAAATAAATGACTTCTGGTTATCATGGGCCGATGTGACATGACAGTGTAAAATCATATTCCAGTCTGTGGTGAGCAAGATGATAACATATGTCACCACTCTACTAAACCTGTGAAAATCCCTTGGAATTTCTATTTATTAAACCTCATGTTCACCACACTGTACAAGATATGGCTTCTTCTCTGGTTACAGTAAAGCACTGCTTACTGTTAATTGCTTCTGTGGATTCAGTTTCAATAGCAATCAACCTTAAACAAACTAGTGAAAACTCTCCTTAAACAAATACTATCAGCATTTTTCAAAAGTACTAGTATGCTACTAAATTAACTCAAGGACAGCTCTTTAGCAATTTGCGTTGCCTGTTTGCAGTCTACTAATTCATAAATTTAGCTCACAATTAAAGCACATCTGACCCATACTAAAAGTACATTACCTGCACTTAGGTTCTATTTACATAACATTTCTTACCCTCTTTATCACTCCATCTCTCAATTTTTCCCTTGTTTATCTTACTACAGATGTTCTTAATGGGGAATTATCATCCTGAATAAATACTTTGAGGAAAATTATGATTGAACAGTTTATATATAACAGATAGAAGCAATTCCTGCAGAACTATCTTTGCAAAGCAAAGCAAAAAGTAAACTGAAAAATTTAACTTGAGTTTAAGACGTCTATGTTCATATAAATGTCCAATCCCCACTTTGATTTTTGCCAAATGAACATTTCATAGCAACAAGCTCCACATTGTGTGAGAAGTATGTCTTCTGCTTAAAATTCCACTGAGTGTTCTTAGCATACATGACAAGATCCTAACCATCCTTATCAAGACATTATTTCGTAGCTTTTTATCATATCTATCATGTAGCCCTTCTGTGAAGCTGGTGATGCCAATTGTTTCAGTCTTTTCTCCTTATCCTCTGTCATTCTCGCTAGATAGAACTGATCTGCTTCTAATTTTGCAAAACTTCTGTTTGCAGTTGGTGACCAGGATTGTACATGGTGTTTGAAATGTGAAGGACAACTGATTTAATGACATTGAAGAGTTTTTCAAATTATTCTTCCTTCCTGTACCGAAACTTTCTACTATAGCTGCATGCCAAGTGAAGGGCTTTATTGCACTTTCAACAATGCTATCAAGGTCCTTTTCCTTTGATACAATTAATGTAGAACTCAGTAAAGTATAAAAATAGATTAAAAAAATCTTTGTAAATACATTAATTTGCATATATCAACACTGAATTTAATCTGTCATCAGGTTAATCATTTACCTAACTTGTTTATTTTCTTCTAAAGTTTCTTATTACCCTCTCTGGACTTGATTAACCTGAATAATTTTGTGTCACCTGCAAATTTTATCACCTCAATGCTCATCACTTTTTCCAGTTCATTAAAAAGTGTATTAAACTATGCCACTCCCGCTTCAGAAAAGCATGCACTTGGATGTCAGATTCTGCTGTGGTGAAAACTGAAAATTCATTTATTCTGTCTTTTGATTCTCCTAGTTGGATTGATCGATGACAAAAACTGAGTTAAATCTTTTTTGACTGAAAGCTATTGGAACTTTATTGGGCATAGAATTTCTATTTCTGTCTCCAGCTTTGTGACTACTTGTTTTCTTTAAGTTTTGTGAGGGTCTGAAAGGGTCTGAAACTGCTTAAATGATTATGCAGTTTACCTTTATCCACATTTTTATTCATGAGATATTCATGACATATTCAATGAGATAAATTGGAATATGAATGTCCTGTTGTATACAGAGAAACAGAAAACCAATTTTTGCTTACCATATCAGGTTAATTTAAAAGTATTATTTATGTTATAGGGTGAAATGTTCTGAGAACTTTGGCCACTTCAACACTGGGTCTTCATTTGGAATATTTGTCTGAAGGGGTTAATTGTATTCCTTCAGAGTGTGTGGCTCCCCATATTTGTCATTTATGTTTGAGAGGGCACTCGGCACACTTGGAGCCTCTTTTAGCCCGGTAAGGTTTCATTTTCAGAAGCAAACAAGCAACCTGTTTCCCCACCTGACATGTAATTGCTCCCTAGGATAGTCTGGCAAGCAAAATCATTACCAGTACTGAGAGACTAAGTTTCTTGTTCCTGCAAAGAAGGATTTGCAGCTGTTAGTTCAAACATAAAAATTCTCTGTATTTCTAACTAGCAGATTTCTTCAGTTGAGTCCCTTGAGAGCAAGTTATCAGTTTAATGAAGGACAGAGAACAGGCTATACTACTACTATGAATGTAACTAGACTGTAGGCAGGTGTGTCAGGGTTACCTGTCTTCCCCCTGAAAGATGAAACCCTGCTCTGCTGGTGTCCTCTGCATGATGATGAAAGTGAAATTAATATCAACATTGGAGCCTTCCACTGTCTGAAACAAGGATTTTTCTGAAGCCCAATGATATGTTGGAAGATGGAAAAGGGAACGAATAACAGAAGATAGAGGGAATTATTTAATCCAATTGCTGACTTCCCTGAGATATCTTGGGAAAGTTCACTGAGTTTGCAAAGGATTTAGTAGAAGGACACAACTGAAAGCTATAGAAATTTCACTGATGCTTCCCTAAAATTGGGAAGTAATCCTCTAAGTCCCATTAATATTTAACTCCACATCTTGATGGTCTGTGATTCATTTGAGAGGAATCTATGTTATTATTTTCCCAGGAACATGGGTCGCAATATATTATATACATGATTACACTTTACAGTGAGGGTGGTGAGGCACTGGAACAGGTTGCCCAGGGAAGTCTGCCCCATGGTGGATGCCCCATCCCTGAAGGGGTTCAAGGCCAGGCTGGATGGGGCTTTGAGCAACCTGCTTTAGTGAAAGATGTCCCTGCCCATGGCAGAGGGGTTGGAACTCAATGATCTTTAAGGTCCCTTCCAAATCAAATGATTCTATGATTCTATGATTAACATATGTCTGATTACTATGTAATCTGTATGTAAAGCATGTTAAAGATTTTTTTTTCCATGCATTAGTGATATTTGTAGCTTTTTGAACACCTCAGAGCTCAATATGCAGAATAGAAGTATTTTTACAAAAAGAAGTCCTTTTACAAGAAGGAGTCCCTACCTCTTTGCTGGATTATCTGTTGTATACAAGACCACTGTTAGAAAAATTCTAATGAAAGGGTGGCACACATCAATTTTTTTTAGTTCTAAATTGCTTGGAAATTTATACTGGATTGTGGAAAGAGTTTAAAGATAGGTAAGCTCAATTTTTTTGGTGATTTGATGACTTAAGATAATCTTTTCATATGAGGAGAGCTGAGAGAACTGGGGCTGCAGCCTGAAGAAGAGAAGGCAGATGGGGGATCTTATCGATGTGCATAAAACCTGATGGGAAGGAATGAAGAATAGTCAGCCAGACTCTTTTCAGTAGCAACCACTGACAGGACAAAAGACAATGGACAGAAACTAAAAAGCAAAAAATTCAGTCTGAACACAGAAAACTTTTTTACTGTGAGGATGACCAAACACTAGAACAGGCTGCCCATAGAAGTTGTGGAGAGATATCTGCAGAGATACTCAAACTTTACTGGACACAGTCTTGGGCAACCAGCTCCAGATGAGTCTACTTGAACCAGGTGGTTGAATGAGATGATTCAAGAGGTCCCTTCCAAACTAAATAGTTTTGTGTAAATGTATACAGAATATTTAATGATTATTATTTAAAATTATTTAATGTTAGCTATAACTATTAATGGACAGTCTAAGCACTAGAACTAGTTAACAAGTCAAACAGAATACAAAACCATCCAAACCAAACAACAGAGGAGAGTAGTTCAGTCTTTGTTGAAGCTTGGAATTTCCTAACTGCTTAACTAACTCTTTTTGAAGCCAGTCCTTCAAAACTCCTGAGATCCTTTGATAAATTTACAAAATTTATACTTAGTGCCTCTTCTTTGTGCGTACATTTATTCCAATTATACAGATCCAGTAATTAATATAAACTGTCAAAATTTCAAAACATCATCAAATCTATGCACCTGTTGTGAAGCAAAAGAAGTGAGAAATCCACTCTTTCCTGATTCAGCTAGTAACTATTCAGTAACTTGTTTCAGTGTAGTTAAATCCCAAAAACATAACTTTATGTGTGAGAATCTGAGAAATGCTTTAATAAAAACTAATACCTAATAATTTTTTTCCCATAAATTCATAGAATAGACTATTAATTAAATTATTAAACTCTTATGCTCGTCTATAAAGACTACCTTTTTTCATAATGGAAATGATTACAATCTTTCAACAATGGTACTGAAAATATTTTCAAAGGAATCTTTGTCCCATTATTGCCCATTAGACATGTTTTATGATATATTAGTGTTTAGAGCATAAAGAAGAGACTTCTCACTTCTTCCAAAAGGACATACGGGACATCTTGAAAACAGAACACAACAGACCTAGAAAATGTTTATGAGTTAGAGGAGCATGTACTACCAGAGCCAACTTAAATAAGATGTTTCTGGTGATGAAAATCTTTGTGCAAGGTGAAATGGCTACATTCTCTTTCTTTTATTCTAAAGATGAGATGGATTTGAAAAAGGTACATGGCTCCTTGATGCAAGGAATCGCCACATGAGATAATCTCCAGCACATTACCATTGGCAAGCAGATCTTTCACCCTTTTTTCTCCATGCATTACAGAAAATATTAAATCAGTTTGGTGTCCATAAAAACTTTTGATCCTAGGAATAGCCTAGGGTACTATCATTATCTTCAGGAGAACCATTTGTAGATCTTCAGTAGGTAGCACTAATTTAATTTCTTTGGTAGAGAAAAAGTGGCTGATTTTCTAGATCAATATTTGATTGAATATGTTTGAAATGTCAGCAGATAAAGGCCCCTTTTTCTGGCCCAAAGAGTTTTTGAACCACAGAGGTATACTGTTCTAGCTCCCCTGGGATCTGACTGCAAGGAGGTCTCAAAGATCTGTTAGAAACCTTCCTGCTGTTCCTTGTGTTCTTCCAGCAAGACTTTCTAAAGGTTGAGATGAGAAGAAAGAAGATCAAGAACCAAAATGTCTTTATATCCATTTTTTAATCTTTCCTGCTTCTCTTAACTAAAAATAATCGTTTATAACACCAGTTTACAAAAAAACTCCGGTAATGGGATCATGTGAAAGGAAGAAAAAAAATAGTGAGGGCCAGTCCTTCAGATTTGCTTTAAGAAGATGCTCCAACAACTTTTGCAAGTCATTGACATTTGAAGGGCTTTTTCTCTTTCATGACACTAATTAAAGCAGAATATCAATGTATCATCGTCTTGAAAGTGATCTATTAAAGAGATATGCTCAAGGCTGAAAAACGGGGGCAATGGACACATGTTTTAGAACTTCAGAAGAAAAGTTGCCCAGTTATGTTAGATAACTACAGAAAAGCATAAAAGTGAAAAGATATTCTTAAACAATGAGAAGAGATGCTGCTGAAAAAATGGCATGATGTGAGACCCTGCTCCAATATATTCCATATAAATTCATGCCAAATACATACACACACAGACATCCCCCTCCCTCAGCCCCCATACAGAACAGTGCTCATGTTCATGCTGTTCAAATGGAGAGGTTTCTTTAAATCTTCAAGACCTACATGTACATTTCTCAGATGAGACAATGAAATATTGTGAATGGAAACTTATAAAAATGAGATACGAAATGCATCTAAAGAGCAAACCATATTGCCTACCTTGACAACATGTACAGCTTGATGTTATGTGATTAACTGTACATGTACTTCTACATAATAAGATCCATTCATCTTAACATTAAAAACTAATTTAAATAAGAGAAAATGGATGGTGATTTGCTTCATAATAGTTTACTTGATTTTGTTTCTAAAAGTAAGTATGTTTAACTTGCTAATAATGTGTGTGCACACTTTTTCAACATAAAAATTAGAAAGAAAACTGTATCCAAGTTAGTGAAAGCATGTAGTACCACAACAGTTCTGATGATAACAGTTTTTACTCATTTGCTGCAATGTCTAATATCAGTTTTCTGCCATCTTTATAAATATTATGTTGTTTGCAGGGATCCAAAGTCCTCTGCTTTAAAAATGCCTTGTCAATTAGCCAGTATTTGAGCAACATAACATTTTATTTTAATTTATTTCACTGTGAAGTAAATCATATGCTTATAAGCCAAAAATGTGTAAGGTATACCAGTAGTTGTTTTGCGTGTCATTTCAGTGATCCTGGGAAAGACTTTCAGTCTTTTCATTTCTTTTATTTTAGAAGCAGCAAAAATGCACTAACATTTCTGTTAATCTCTTGGGAAATACAGAAAAAAAAAATCACTTCCACTCTCGTATCTACCACATAATTTAGAAAGATGGTCTAGTAAGTCCAATGCCTTGTATGTAAATAGAACATTGGTTGCTCATTACTTCATTGAAAAAAAAATTAAGAGCTTTGCCACTCACTATTTCTGCATCATACCTAAATGACTAGATTATATCAAAACCACCTCATCCAGTTGCTGTACCAGGTTCTGCTAAGCAAAAGCATAAGCCTCCAGCAGCGAAGTCAGATACCCAATAGTCTCTGCATGGATCAAAGTAAGCCAAACAAAATCTATGTTTTGTACCTGCTTCCAATACATTTGGGAAGCACTGTTAATGAAAAATGAGGTTGATGTACCTATTGCACACTTTTGGATTATTGTTCACTACCATCAATCTGAAACCTAATGAAACAGAGACCACCTACAGTGGGGGGATATTGTGTCCATCTGACAAACTGCATCCAATTTACTAACGGATAGGATGGCATAAGCTGCCACTGGTCATATGATTTTCAGCTTCTGATTGGTCATACACTAAGCATTAGTAATGGGGCAATGCCATTTCCAGTATCATTCTCTGGCAAGAGTAAAGTATTACATAGTACACTATAATTCTGTGATAATGATAGCGTGCAATGTGCCGTTTTCTCCCCACTGTGGACACAAAAATTGTAGGAGACTTGGCTTCTCCAGACTGTCTTTATGGAATTAACAAAGAAATATGCTTGCCATGACATATATTGAACCTTTTCAGTGCATTTCTGGGTAACTTTATGGGCACATGTGTTATGTATGTCACAACCAAACTCCGCAGGAAGAGATAAAATACTGCACACATCACACAATGGGTATAAACAATAGGCAACCTAGGCTCCAACCTGCATAGTACAAAGAGTTTTTTCCATAGAAAAATGCTGACTCTCTAAATGGAAGACGCTTTTGTTTCTGCACCTGTTTTCCTCAGTATCTTGTTCGGCTGCTTCTACTAAATGTCATACTAATAGGGAGAAGCAAAACAGGGAGAAATTATGATGGATATTAGTTGATCCTTTTGTTACTGCTAGATGTGATTATTGCTTTTTCCTGCTTGGGCTCCCTCAGTGTACTCCTAACAGAATGCAGCTTATTAAAAAGCTCTGCTATTTAAGTTTTACTACCATAATAACCAGTTCTGTCTTTCTGGTTGTTTTGAAGTCAATTCACTGGCCAGCTGTCAGTTTGTGAAATAAATGTTAGGTTTTCCTAATGAGTATTAAGGGTTTTCATGGATTTTTCTCCTATCGTATCTCTCTGAACTTGTCCAGTGCTGTGTTTATGCTTGTGATTTATGCTTAGCAGGTGTTTGTTTGCTATGGGTTTCTAAATGTTGGCTTCCTACTGTAAGAAAGGCATGGGAAGGTGGGAATGGGTTTATTGTATTCTGTGTAACATTCCACAACTACAAAATGGATTTCTAGCTGACACTCTATGTGCTGTTACGCATTAAGCCACAAAGCCCTATCTATATCGGCAATATACCAACTAATGCAAGGGAATTCACAGTTAAGACTGAAGCTCCATTATTAACTCACTGTGTTGTGCATAGATATTGCTGTACATATTGGTTTGATATATACTGAGAACACTGCAATAGGTAAACAAAAGCAGGTGAGCTCAAAATACAACTTCAGTCTTCACTATGAGATTCTGAGCCCTGATTGTTTTACCCAGACTTTTTATATTCCCTGAATTTTATCTTTTGCTAAAGTTTTTCAACTTTAAAATGTTTTTTGAGGCTATGTGATCCAGTAAAAAATATCCTCATCTCTTGTGTAAATATGTAAAATGTTTAGCTAACTTCTTTTAAAAGACATTATTCACATAATATTTAGGATCTAGACCACTAAAAACCACTGCAATTAGCTAGATTAGAGCAACCTAATATGTAATATTAATTAAAAGTAATAATATGTAAAATAATGTTAATTAGTTTTAAAAGTAAAAATTCTATGCATTTTAGAATGCACGTTACTTATCTGATGAACTGCAAAAGCTCTTGTCAGAGTCTTTACAGTGTTTTTTATAAATACTTTTTGCCTCTAATTCTCAGAGACATTATTAACTTTAGAGAGTATAACTACTGCTGTGAAGTTGTGGATTGTTAGGACAAGAGGAAATGGGCACAAACTTCAGTATAAGAAGTTCCACCTAAACATGAGGAGGAACTTCTTTACTGCGAGAGTGGTAGAGTCCTGGAAGAGGCTGCCCAGAAAGGTGGTGGAATCTCCTTCTCTGGAGACTTTCAAAACCACCTGGACAAGCTCCTGTGCAAAGTGCTCTAGGTAGATCCACTCTGGTGGTGGGGTTGGACTAGATGATCTCTAGAGGTCCCTTCCAACCCCATATGATTCTATGATTCTATGATTACTAACAGCATTGAGATTATTTTCAATATGGTACTTATACAAATGATGGAATACTGTAGAAATCACACCTTTCCTTAGTCTGCAAAAGCTTCTGAGGCTTCTGTCACCTGCAGGATCATTATCCAAAGCCTCCCAAGTCAGCAGAAAAAAATGTATTGCCTTCAGTGCTGTTTGGATTAGTCTACATTTTAATATACATTTCAAAGATGGGGTTTATACTTCTGGCTTCTCTTTTTCCCCAAAGACAGATGCTACTTAGCCTATGAGTCATAATTCATTTATGTCCTCAAGGGGCTTCATTGCATTTTGGTCACATTTTTTCCCCAAGGTAGGTCTTCTTTTTTCAAGTGTTGCTGACTGAGCATGATTTGGGGCTTTCTTTCATTATTACATTCTCATCTTGTCACTCATGTTACCCAAGTAGTCAACAGCATGATCTGGAATTGACTCTTACAGTTTTGGTGATATATAATAGCTCTGGTTATATGCACATTATAATTCCATAATGGGGAAAGAAGATATAGATCAGCTTTCTGCAAAAAAATGAGCCAACCCAATAGAAGATACTGCAAAAACCTGCAACTGGTTATCACTGCAACTTAGTATTGTGGGCTGGCTTTAACTTACCTTAACGTGATTATAGAGGTTTAAATCACCATTTCACTTGAAATTAGAGCATACTATAAAGAATGAAAATGTAACAACAAAACATAGTGTTTGTAGGACTCTACCTCAAATTTGAATCTAAACTAAAATAACCTTGTATCTGTCCTTTGCAGAAATTTAGTTACTGGTCTTTATTCTTCAGCCATTTAGTGTGTTTGGGAAGTTGCAATGCATACAATTTTATTTATCGTATAACTTTCCTTCATATCATTGAGATATACACTAGACCTAAGATTGGCTGTCATTTCCCAACAAAAGGTTGTTATTTTTGTTGTTAAGTATCTGCATGCTGTTTTGACAATAACTCTTCTGTTTCCTTGCCTCCTCTGCTGAAACATCATAGCACACACTAGATAATTTAGAAGATCTTTGGAAGACTGCTACTTATCAATACCTGTTAGCTTCATTTTATAACTCTCATTTGGAGAAGGTGTAATTTGATTTATTTCTTTATTTGGATTTTTACTACTCTATAATAAGAGTACCCAGTCAATGCTCTGGGCTCTACTGACAACCTTTTAAAAATATGCACGTACATAAATAGAATTTCCAATTGTCACAAGATCCATCAGAGAGTCCAGCAACAAAGTAGATACAACAAAAATAATCTGCCCTACAAAGTGACTGATAGTTCCAATGACCTCACTGGAGCATAAGCTGTATATCATTACCATAGGACCATAATGATATCACCAATCCTTTCTACTTGTATTCTTATAGGATAGGAAGAAAGGAGGGACTAAAGATGAGAAAACATATGATTTTATAAACTGAGAGAAAGCACCTTATAACAGTTCTAAGAGGGATGCTTGTAATATCTGTAAGACAACTTAAAGAAAGTAATCTGTATGTAAGAGATCCAGATTATATCACTATATCATTAGACTTAACCTGGTTTATCAATTTCTGTGGATTTTTCCATAATTTTATTGGCTTAAAAGGAACACAGCCAATCTTATAATAGGTCTAGTTAGCATTCTAA
The DNA here is from genome assembly GCA_004320125.1 of Scolopax mira. Lineage (NCBI taxonomy): Eukaryota > Metazoa > Chordata > Aves > Charadriiformes > Scolopacidae > Scolopax > Scolopax mira. Next base: position 347,605 of record BJBW01002144.1, on the reverse strand, counting down.
GAATACTAACACAAGCTACCTGCCAAACAGAATCACATGTACATGTGTGTTTTTGTAAAATATGAATTCTGGTATTGTACCACAGTGGAATCCTAGTTTTCTCATAAAGTCTGCAGCAAGGCTGTATAGCTCTTGAGAAAGGAACTTTTCCTATAGCGTTTGAATCACCTTCCTTTTAAAATGCTGCTAAGTGTGAAATTAGTGTTGTCCCTCAAAGTGCCTGAGAATAATTGTCAGTAATTGAACACAGTTTGGGAGCTAATTATATAAAAGTTTATATTAAAAGAATCCTACAGGATTGATTGAGTTTTGCAGTTCATATTTAGTTTTCAAATTACTAGAGTTGAAAGGCTGCAGTAAGAAACAATAAAAATCTATTCAAAGCTGCTAAAGCAAATTAAGGTTTACTAGTCCTTTGAAAGACAAATGATCCAAGTGAGGTAATGTAGGGAGGACAGTAAAAATATTCTTGACATTTATCATAGATTTAAATTATCAGTTGTTTTAGGATGCCATATGTTAACACATTTGAGTTTTCCACTGAATTTCTTTTTAAATAGTTGGTATTTCTGTTTTAATTTGTCTTTAAAAAGGGGAAAAGTCATAATGTCATGGAAGAAATACCTTCTTTAGGTGTATCAATTCCATAATTTTGTTAAGGATCCATTAGAGTCAGTACATGCTGGGATGTGGAAGGAGCACAGCCTGTCATGACCTTGATCTATGCTTTTGAATGGGAGAAGGAAATAAGTTTTGGGGAGAATTTTTAACCACCACTTGTTCTAATTATATAGTGTCAGAAATAAATGGGATCTTGACAAAAGTAGAGCAAATGAACTTACGACTCACTGCTCCTCATGCTGGAAGGAAGCAGCAGCAGTTGAAGCATTCCCAACATTGAAGTCTCCTCAAAGAACTGTACAAATAAATAAGACAAAAGAGAGAGAAAACATGTACACTGTAATATGTCATAGGCCCAAAGGGTTTCAAGACCTATTGTATATTTCTTTGCAATCAGAAATAACTGGAAATTGCTGAACAATTGAAAAAAAAAAAGTCAAATAAACATTAATCTATCCCAAAAAGTTATTGGTACAGAAGCATTTCCTTTTTCAACTAGTTGCATAATGGACTGCTAAGTGGTGTTTTGAATAAGCACAGGACAATACAAAATGGTTTAGTTGTGAATGACCTACTCATGGAATATTCAAACAACTGGACCAAAACAATGTAGTTCAGGGGTTTTTTTAATTGAAGCTTTTAAGTATTGTGAGGAAGATTGTATCCTTTTCAGATTTATTTTCCTTTAAAAATGTTATTCCCTCTTCCGTCAAAAAATCTAGAGAAAGATTGTAAGAATGATTGCTGATATTTTTCTCTTAATGAAAAATTGTAACTCCAGAAAAAAGTAATACAATAACATTTTCAATAAATACATGATAACTAAGTATAAAATTAATATTCTTGTAAAATATTTTTAATATACGATAAATTTCAGTTTCCATGTAATTGTTTGTAGGCTCAATAATTTGCAATAAATAGTTATCATTTTACAGGATTATTGTATCAAGTAATTTGGATGTTACAAAAACAGTGAATATTTACATTGATTACAAAAATATTTCTAAATTAATTATCAAGTATTGGAAAAATAGCTGAAATGTACCTGAGTAAAAAATCAGTTTATCTCAATAAAGACAAAGTTCAAGGCTAAACAATTAAAAAACCCAAACAAACAAGAAAAGTAATCACACCAGGGTGAAGAGATAGGAGAAAAGGCGGCATAATACTTGCAACACCTAAATGATCGTAAACAAGGATCAGCCCCTGTGAGTCTGATGACTCATAAGATTATCATTAGTCATTGCTTTAAGGAAAAAAAATTTTGTTCTATTTTACCATTGATACAGAAGACATAGAATTTGTGCTTCTGACAGTTTGCTAACAGCCACAATGTTATCAACTTAAGCTGCTCTCAGCAGCTAGACCTTTTAAAAACCAGTCATTGATACTCTAAAATTCAAAATAGGATAGGAGCCATTCAGCAAATTTTGCCATTCAGCAAAATTTTATGTCCAGCAAAAATTTAATATTTGCAAAACCAAATTACATGCCTGGACATGTAAGGAGAGCAAAGTTTAGATGGTCACAAAGAAACTGAGTTAATTATTCTGTTTCTATATAAACATTCAAAACCAGACCTTTTCAATAATAATTTCTGATGCTAGAAATAAAGAAATAAAAAAAACCCATGCAGTAGTTTTGCAAGTTGTGTGAAATATAACAGTGGGAACCATATGCCAAAAAACTAACAGTTTTTAAACACCCAATGCTCAAATACTAAAGTACTAAAGATGATACGCTAGCAAGCAATTAAATTGTTGAGGAGATGAAGCCAAACTCTTCTTTCTACAGAGGATGCCACTGGCTAAAGTTATAAGTGGTGGAAGAGCAAACATGCTTATATGTAACAGCCAACTGCAAATGCATGTGATCAAACAAATTTGTCTACTGAAATGGACATAAAAACTACAGCTAATGAATCTGATGAAGATTTTAATGGTTGGGATGCATTAAATCTGTAATATATCACACTGCTATAGGCCCCAATGTGCTTTCTGAAGTAGATGTGCCGCATAAAACTCAATTAACTCTCAGAGATAGAATACAAACTGAACTTCACCAGACGGCTCAGTCATTTGCAGTTAATTCAGACACTACTAAACTGGGTTAATAGTATGGTCACCATACTAAAACAACAAAAAAAAACTTATGAGAACTTTAGAGATAAGAAGGACATGAATAAAGCAATAAACCTAAAGCACTTCCCCAGAAGAGTAGGTGAAGAGGTCACGTCTAGACTAGATGTGACTAGACATCAAAAATGCAAGACAGTTTTTATTTTGGGACGTCAGCCAAGAAACTTGGCAAGTCTAATTCTATACAGGATTTGTTCCTTTAACTCTTCTCAGAAGAGGTTTGCAAGAATTAATATGTTTCACAAATCCACCTGATTTTTAGGACTATCTTGGCTCAGATTTTGAAGGGCGTGGACATCATGGAATCACGTTATTACAACTGACCTGCTGGGAAGTGAAGAAGATTAGTTCCCAAATCAGAATGTTTAATTTCTATAAAGGAGAAAAAATATTAGACTGAACAGAAACACACTTCTTTTGGGGCCCAGAAGAATTTGGTTATGTAGAACAAAATAGTGACAAAGAACCAGGCTTGACCCAGTAAAATGGATTTAAGTGTATGAATGGAATATCCCAGAGCAAGGGGGTCTGGTGTACATTCATGGACATGTTCCCATATTTGAACATACTAATCCATAACTTCTTATAGTACTTCCTTCAAACAATACATAATGACAGTATGTTGAACAAAAGAAGAAAAGCCTCTGGAATACAGAAGACATTATTCTGCAAATACTAGAATATTTTGAGATTAAGCAAGGTCCACAATCTTAACTGTGTTACAGACTATTTCAATATTTACATCTAACCCTACAAAACATTAAAGAATGTTGACACTTTTAGTTCAGAAAAAGTCTTTTGTTTAATGCCTAAAATATCTGGACCCTTTTTAAAAAATAAAACCCATATGCAAATGATTGTTTTCATAAATTTTGCTGTCCTCCTAAAGCCTTATTTTATACCAACACCTCTGTTTTGAAAGATAGGTGAATTATTTTGTGCTTTTTCTATACATCATTATCACTGCCATTTTAAAACAGGCTTTACTGAGATTTGAATGTTACATAGCTGGCAGGAACCTCCACCATTGTGAGTGTTGCCTTCTTCTATTTTGCCTTGAAAATATGACTCCACAGTGAATCTAAAAACTGATTTCCTTAAAAACAATCCTGCCTTACAAGGAGTTTACTTATATTACTCAGTAGTACAAAATAGCCATAACATAACAGTTTCACCAGGAAAACTTTTCAAGCCTTCACTGGTTTCAAGGCCATGTAGTTTCAAGAAGAAAACTTCAAAGGTCAGCCTCAAATCCTGGTCCTTCTATATATTTGCACTCTTAGCAAAGCCCCTCCCTATTTTCTCTGTGATCTTTCATGATTTAATTAGAAACATCCTTCAAAGGCACTTTTTTTGTCTTTTTTTTACTATAGTAGTATAACATCTGCATTTTCAGCAGTATACTATTTAATCACATTGGTTATAAAGTGAAATTCTTAGTACTTAGTGTAATATCTTGTAGAATCCATGCATTTGGTCTTTTAGTGTCCCTGACTCATCATCTTATATTCTTTCATCAACACTTTAATAGCCACTCTTAAAAACGTAATTTGATGGATAATTCTCTAAACCTGTTTCAGTTTTGTTATTTCTTTACAAAGTTGTGTCTCTACATGTTTTCTTTCTGTGATTACTGCACCTGAAACTAATTCCAAGCATTCAATCATAAAGACTTAAGCTCAAGTTTATAGAGCTGTGCTAGACTGTGTTGTAAGATTCTGATTCTCAGGTAAGAAAATTTTGCCCATGTCAAGAATGTCACTTTTAGCTTTAAATTGAACATATTTACTTATTATTTATTTAATGTATGTTATGCAGTGTAGTTTAAGTTTAGATGCCTGAATTCTGTTTTAACCCTGTGTTCAGTCCCCATGTGCTTTATTGGATCTAGCACTTGCTGTCTACAGTTAGTCCTCTGCTTCAATGTAATTTAGATAGCTGATTTTCTAAGTCACTATCTGTAGCTATTTTGCAGCAGAGTAACTAGGCATAGCATTATTCAATTACTTAACTTCTTTCCAGTTAATTTGACAAAAATAAAACTCCATATAGTAAAGTGGGATATCTATGAATTTCAGGGAATTTTGGATCAAAGCTTTCCTGAGGACAGCACCTACTTAAAATGGTATCTGATCTGATCTGGATAGCTCTGAAATAAATATTTACATTAAATGTTTATTTAAATGTTTTTCTAAATAACTTCTCTTTCTTGAGTATTGGGGGTCAATAATCATATGTTTCAACTGGACTATCTAACATAAGCAAGTTGCTTATGAGAGGGTCTGTTTCTTTCTCTAGCAATTCACAAATAGTTACCACAGAAGCCAGCTGACTAGGCTGACTGTGAACGCCCAAAAGAGAGTTCTACTACCATGTTTTTCCTTTGACAGATTTCTGCTAGTCTTTAAAGTCCTGGGAAACATGAAAATTCAAACTACTTCTCAGACTGTCTGAAATATGCCAATAAGGGGGGGGGGGGAGAAGACAAAATAGAACTGGCATTGAATTATTGGCATGATCTAACATAAATGAACTGCATAAAGTTAAAAAAAAATAAATCTAAACCAAAAACCCAACCAAACAAAACCAAGTACACAAAAAAACAACAACCAAACAAAAACCTATAAGGTGTCTGCTGTGGTTAATGAAATCCCAGAAAGATAAATAACTTGAAAAAAAAGCAGAGGAAAGAGGATGTAGATACTAAATTAAATACCTGATGGGGAGTCTCCATCTAAAGCTTAAAAACATACTTTAAGTTCTAGTTTGAAAAGTGACCGTGCAGTACTGATGCTTGCTTATTCAATAGCTGTGTGAACTATGGAAGCCATATGTGCCTACCTGGGTTTTTAAACCACATTGTGCATAAATGAGATAGTATTTTCTTCTATTTAAAAAAACCCCACAAACCACAACAACCTGTATACAAATTCCTATTGTGTATTTAATGACACACACCCAGAAAATGACTATGTTTCTATATATTAACAAAAAACAAATAGTAATTTTGTCTACAGAGATTTGCCTTGTTAAACTGCATCAGTAGTCACAGATACACAGGCTCCTCTGGGGAGTGATACAGAGCAAAAGTCTAATTTTAAGTACTTTTAATTGTTTTTCGAAGGGTTGGGCTATACAGAAATTGCTTGACAATGCTAAAGTACGCATATGTGCACACTCTCTAAAGAATAGGATGGAAGCACTGAAACTCTAGGCCACTTTTTCCATTCTCAATCTGGATACTGAAAATAACCAGTCTGCAGAAATGTGGCCTTTGCAGAATTGGTACAGTGTACCTCCTGTTTGGAGCGTTCCACCAAACTTTGCAAACTGAAACCTATGAAATTTCTTACTACTTCTACAGTATTTACACCGAAAGGAAGTTCATCTTTTTGGTTACATTAGATAAACAATTTAATTTTTTTATTTATGTATGTATATATTGTACCGGGTAAGCAGTCCTTGTTTCCACGCAGTGCTGTTAAGTCTTCATGCTTTGATATGACCATCTCTCGCTTTAAGCAAAATTCCTAAAGCACTTCAGTCCTTGAAGCACCATTGGACTGAATATATGCTTTTGATGCACAAGTGATAATTATGAAGCCCTGTTTCAAAGGGCTTCTGCAACTTACATTACTGGTTAATTCCTTAAAAAGTAATAATTGGAGCCATTGTCTTAACTAGATTTCATTACACATGAGCAAATCTGGAATAAAGCTACTGCAGTCAGGTAAAACTCAATGAACTATATCAGATTTATATTGGCTCAACTGAGATAATAAATTGGCCCTATAATTGGACCTCTAGTTTTAAATATAACATTTGCAATTGACTATTCTGTCCAGGGAACAGACAACTGTATCTTGACAGAGTTCTGAATCTATTAGAATTAGTTGGCAGAGGGTGACTACATGAACATCTATAAAAGAGAGAGAAGTAAAACTAGAGAGGTGCTGAATTTGAAGTAGATTATCCTTAAACTTGCATCTACATTAGCAGTGTCCATAGACCAGAAGAAGTGACAACTTAAAGCAAAATAGGTGGTGATGAGGGTGTGATTTCCCTGTCAAATTACTATTTTATTTTTTTAACTTTGAAAAAGCTGTAGTTGGGTTCAATTTACTGGCTGCCTATTTGCAGCTGGAGTGCATTAAATGCTTCCACTTCAGTTTAACCCAAAAGGAATTCAGTTCATATACTTCAATACCACAACATGATGTGATTCAAAGCACAGAACATCAGGACTATCTGAGATTCACTTCAAAAGCACAACGCTGATCTGAACTAAAATGACATTGGGAAAAGAGGAACTCCCAGGTATAGAAAGGTATTTGTAGACTTTGCTGAAGATTGTTTATATACTCACAAAAAGGCCCTAAGTGAATCCTATCTGCATTCTTTCCTGAAGTGGGAAGACAGGGCAAGAAGGCCTGTAAGTCAATTGCTTTTTAAACAATGAGATAAAATGATCTTGTCAAGATCAAACTACACTAGCTGTTTTTTAGCCAGCAAAAACTAATCATGTAATATAAGAATGGTATATAACACATCCCTTAGGACTGAAATGTTCATAAAAGAAACTATTTGGAGAGGAACAAGAGATACTGAAATAACATTAACTCCTCTGCTGACCTTTAAGAGAAAACATCAATTGCAGTGTAGATACTTTTAGCCCAAACCAGCTAACCTGGCTAGGTTAAGGGCTGAAATAGAGGCTTTTGCTCCCTTTAATATAACATCTTCCATTTTCAGTGCAGATGAAAGCCCTAGTGTGTTGATAGTTCCTTTATGCCCTTTCCACAGCTCACCCTCATGGGCCAACAAGGTGTCTTACAAGTCAACTTGCAGAAGAATCTCATGTTACTTGACAACAGGTCGTGTTCAGGGGAAGGCAGAAACTGTGAGGAATCCTTCATACAGATAAGGCTTGATAGTGAGGGTGCTCACACAGTGACTAGACTGCCTTGCTTATGTCTGGCTCTGGCATAAGCATTTCCACTCTGGATTTCTGCTTCCAGAGCTTCTCTGGAAAAGGCAACAAAATCTGCTTCAATCGCCTTCATCAAATGTTTAAATCAAAATGGGTGGCTTTGCTACAAGTGGGAGGATCTATTGTGTTCCCTCAGTCGGACTGATCAGCTGAAGCAGCACTTTTTGGCACAGAAGGAACAGTCAGGTCAACAGTGTCTTCAGCATCTTCAACCAGTACAGCCATTCATGAAAGGAGTATCTGTCCATGGCCTGGCATTGGGGTACAAATCAGCAAGTTAACTGTATGCTGCAGATACAGCCTAAATGTAATTAGTTCTTTTGTTTAAGAATAAACTGACTCTAACCACTTCTTGGGCATGTGGTTCTTTCAAGACAAAAAGGCAAATAACTCAGTTACATTTAGAAAAATGGCTTTAATGAACAGGAAAATGGCATTTAATCTTTTGGTGCATCCTGCATTTTATGAGTAAATTCCATGGGAAACTGTGTAAATGGAATGCAATTATTTTTAAAATAGAATCCTTTGTTATTAGCTACATAACTGTCATGTGTACATAAAGCACCCTGCTGTACAGACAAAAGACTGGAAAAGTTTCCTGGAGAGTTTCTGCTATTGAAAGAATAAAAATTGAAGCAGTGGGGTGAACTTTTGGTTCACAGACTCAAATACTGAATGTTAAACCTGGCTGAGAGAAAATCACTTTATTCTGATAACCGGATTACTTAGAACAAAAATAGAGGAAAATTAAGAACTGAAGAGCAGAAAATTAAGGTGGAATGCAATTTAAAGAGTAAGTAGACGATGTAGGCTTTCATTTTCATCCCCCCCAGTGTCCAGCTAATTAAAATTACAATCAAAATGAAAGTCTAAACTTGTAAATATCTTTAGCTAATGATTTTGTCTTTTTAATCATCTTCACATTCAAAGACTTTATTTCATTCATTTAGAGCTTTACAATAAAATGAAATTGTTTTTCTTTAGTAAAATTCTTTTAATTTTCGTTATCTGTTTCTTTTTGCATCATACATTATGTATTTTTCTTTTTTCTTTCTAATTTCTACCCAGTATTCTCTACTTTTATAGTCTGTGCTCCTCTTACGCATTTACTTAAAACTATTATAAAGTTAAATGTAATAAAGTGCTACAACGTAAACTTTTTGCTCAGCATAAAATCATTGGAGTTGCATCTACTGGCTTGAAAAACTAACCTAGACAAACGCTAGCTTTCATCATAAGTTACATATGCAGATACAATGAATTTTTAAGCCACTGGTCACACACAACTTTAAATTTAGACATAAGAGTACATATTTACCTTCTTTGCTTCTAAGCCAAAGAACGGATTTGCCCCAGTGTATTGACTGTTATCCATGAATAATGGCTGCGTTTTCTGAGAGTTCTGAGGCAACTCTTAAATTGTTCAAGATTTAAAAGAAATTAAAGACATTCGTAATGTACTTGGCAACACTGACTCACCTTTCTGACCTTAGTGTTGTAAAATTTAGGGTTTGCTGTCAGTATACTTTGTACTTCCCAACAATGTGAGAATACAGAGTAATCTTATTTAAAAATGCATACACATGTAGACATTTTTTGGTTTATATGCATATGTCACCACAAAATTTATAAAAGTACATGTTCTGTTTTGCTTCAAAACTTGTATTTGTTACATAAGTCTTGTAAATTGAGGGTGAGTAAAACCTTGAAAATATAGGAAAAGTTATGATGTCTGGTTATATGACTCTGTCTTAATTGCTTCCCCCATTTTGGATAATACAGGCGTTTTATTTAATTTTGCTTGACCGTACTGATTTACAATGGACACTAAGGTTGAAACCTCGCCAGTCATAGCAATATATGTTAACACCATACAATACAACATTTATTTAGTAAGCTAGTTCATTTCAACCTCAGTTTTACTTTCATGATCTAGCTACACTGTGAAATTTGGATTCTGAACTGGATCCTGGGAGTCAGACTGTGGATTCTGAGCTATGTTTGAGAGATGGTTTTGTATTTCTACAGTATTTGTACTGTATGGTACATGGCTTTGTATCCCTACAGTACTGCCACAGAAAGGCAGTGCCAACACCCAAGTGCAACACCATAGGTTCAAAATATTCAGATTCAGTGGCTGGCAGATTCAGTGTGAACACATCTGAAGGTGTTAAGCCTTTAACTTTACAGAAAGACAATGGTCAAGTTTCACATCTGTAAGAGCTGTCATGGATGTCACAAGTCATGTGTGTACAGGAGACCCCATTCACGTTCAAACAGACCATGGGTGCATTTGCAACTTTTAACAGTTTGAACCTGCCTGAGAAGATTTATGCTGTCAATTGTTACTCTAGTATCTGAATTATTTCCAGGTAAAACCTATTAGCCAAACAAAAGACCCTCATAGCTATCATGCAGCCTCTCAGAAATGTTTTGGGGCTTATAAAACTTATAGCTGGGACATGAAAATATTTTCCTTTGTTTATCTTCTTTGGTTTTCTTAGGAATTAATATGAAAGAGGATATTGGCATTATACTCTTATCTTGCAAGATAATGATAGTTTTATATTTATATAGGTATACATATGCGCATCTCCACTGAAATAATTCTAATTTTACACTGGTAAAAGCAAGGATAGATTTTGGCCCAGCATCTTTTGTAACATACATTCCCTGGTTCTAAGAGGCAAGTTTCATCTGGCTGCTTGGAAGATCTCCAAGAGTTTGTGCTCTGCAAGATTTGAAAGGAGTTAACTACATACTCCTGTGCCTTTAGAATCAATACAGCATATGGATTGGCCTCATCTTTTGGAGTTGCCACCAACTGCAAAGGGAGTATTTGTACAATTCAGGAAGATGTAGCTAGGCTTAAAGCCTCTGGTTTTTTTACGTGCAGCAGTTAATTTATCCAAACGCATTAATGTTCATACATCACTCATTTTACTGGGTCATATGCCAAAAATTTTGCCCGTACATACAAAGATGAATGTGAGGTTTGAGAGCCCTCTAAGACTTTTTAAGATATCCAATGCTTACTTAATTTTTTTATACCGTTAATAGATCAATGAGTGTCTTGGGTTTGGTTCCAGCATATCTTTTCTAATATTAAAGTTTTTAAGTACAGCAGAACAATTTAATGTAAAATTGTCAGAACACACATGTTTGCTGCTTCAGACACTTTTTTTAACAACTGCAATGCTTTGTACTGAGGTGTTATAATAGAGACATTCAGAGCCTCCATCTGAGTTTGTGAACTGCTAATGATGCAAAATGATTTTAAAATAGCCAGAAATAAAAATGCAGTGCAAGACAACTCTATGCAAATCACTAGAAATACTTTGTAGCAAAAATTTCTTGGGTAAAATAAAGGAAGGGAGATATATGAAAACTGTGCCAGTAACAGGTTGTGGACTGGGAGTACTGTGGTAGAAGGGGAAGCCTGATGATTCTCACCTGTGTGCTCTTCCAGTATTGGATCTAACATCTCACTGCTTCCAAAAAGTGTAGTTTGGCTTGTGGATAAACCCCCCAAATGCTTTCTTCATCTTAGCTCTAGTGCTTGTGCCATAGCTTCAGCAAACCAGGCCAGCCTAAAAGTAATGCATAAAAAACCAGTCAGTTTTGCTCAGTGAACAAACTGTTCCAGTGTACAAAGAGATCAAAGGGGAGACAGAGTTGTCACAAGTGAGGAGAATGGGTTGCAGGGCCAGAAACAGGCCTTCACAATAACAGTGAGCCTTTCAGTGGGAATAGTACTACAATAAAACCTCTTTCAGATGACAACCATGGCCTGCTGATTTAGTCACAGAAAACTCCACCTAGTTCCAATGGCTGTTAATGTGTCTGAGCTGTGCTTTCAAGCAGTGGAAAACTGAAGCTCAAGAGATGGAAACTCCTTAATTAGCTGAGGGCAATGTTTTAGTGTTATTTTTTGTCTAGGACCTCAGATAAGCTTCACTGGTTTTCATTGTGTTTCATTGTGTACACCTTTGGTTAGCTTTTAGGCATAAGCAAACTAATTCACTTTTAGTTAAAAAAAAGTACAACTGCATATTATTTTACCGTATTTAATTGAGTCCTTTCATATGCTTTTACCTTTAAGAATTTGTTAGTGTTGGAATTCTTAAACGGTGGTCTATGATGCATTTTGTAGAGCCCTGCAAAGTTATTTTGTGGTTTTTAGGTCTGCTTAGAAGGCAGCTAAAATATATTAAATATTTTTCAAGTGTGGCTTTTCCTTACACAAAACTACTGCTTTTAAGACCAGAATCTGTGAATCACTAGATAGATGCAGAATCACCTCATAAGAGAGGTGCCCTCTGAAATAGAGGTGTTCTGTTTTGAAAAATAATCTAAACTATGAAAGTTTAAAAACACTTGATCGATGGCTTTGCACTTCGTAACATTGACCTTCAGTTGCTTGAAATACTATTGTAATTTTTCAATTTGCTATTATAAAACCCAGATTTCATAAACATATTATTGTCTTCCCATTATGATTACTTATTCCCTCTAAGGTCTACAATGCTTTTCTATAACTTCTAAATGGAAATGGGATTAGGATGAGATTCTGTCACTCAGGGGATTTGTGCAAAAAGGTGGGGATATGCACAGAAAAGGTCATTTCTTAGGGGGGAGATGAATAAAATGACACTGAGTTATGATGAAGGACAGCAATAACAGTATTAGCAATTTTGCATGTTTTTAAATTGATTGTTTTATATTGGAGATACTAATGTTGGAGAACAACACACTGTTATTTTCTTGCCTTTCATAATATTCTTAAATAAATTAAAAAAAAATCAAGCTCCGAAGAAATCTACATTATTTCAATGAATTATTTTGTTAGTTTACTAAATGGTTTCATGTGAATGCTGTCTTCGGTGAATGTACTTGCTGTCTGACTGGGATAATTTTACTAACAAAATCTGGCCTAATAGGTGTTCAGAAATTGTCACTTTCGTGTGTTTGGTCTGCATATCGTTTGTTTTGTCACTCAAGTCATGATTTTTTTTTTAATTATTTAACTGGCTGAATGTGATATTTGAATGGACAAATAATTAATAACAAACTCTATTATAATTCTTCTGGCAAACAATGATTGTAATCAAATTAGAAAAGGTGGCCTGTGGCTGAAAGATCAGATCAGGACTCCTTTGCCTTAAGAAGTATACCTGTCAAACCTCTTTCTTGCTTTTATTTTGTTATTTTCTCATGTTGAAAATGCTGAAGTCTGTGTGTCAGATCAAAGTAACATGATATTTCAAGTAATTGCATCTTTATATGAAGTTTAAAAGTGTGCAGTATATACACTATAAGAAAGATTAATGTTCTCTAGGCCCCAGTACTAAAATATTTTATGGGTCTGATATTACAGGATTTTTGCTTAGATACGTTACTCCATAAGTGCACTTGGCTAAAGTGACTTGACATTTCTTTTATTGTCAGAGACTAAGATAAATAGGGCAAAACAAAGAAAAATATCTGAGTTTTGCATGCGATGCAATGAAGAAATAAACTCTGTACCTGGAAATTTCCAAGACACGTCACATTTAAATAAGGTAATTTCTAGTGTAATGCATATTGAGAGAAAACAGTTCAAAAGAAGACATGTTTTGATCGAAATGAAATTAGTAGATAAAATGAAGGATGCAATTTACTGTCAGTCAGTGGATTGACTGCTCAAGGTAAGTCACCCTGGGTAAATAAATGCACATGAACAGCTTTAGGGGAGCAAACTGGCTGAACACAATGGTATTGAAAACCTTTTTGTGCATATATTTGGAAGATGTTTCTTGAATTGGTAACTGAGACTAGCATTATCCAAAGTTCTCTAGAGTAAAAAAGGGTGACTAAAGCCACAATCTTGCACTGAACTGCTAGAATGTGTCTTTCTAAGGTACACTGATATTTTTCTGGAAGTCTGGAAATCATCAGTAATGTTTGCAAGGTGTGGAAAACAAAAAGTTAACCAACACTGAGTATACATTTTTATTAGCACGTATACTTGAAAATCTTACTGTGATGAATTTAAATGGCAAAACTTGGGACCTTGGGACCTCCTTAACCTCTCTATTGACTCTTTTTAGAGTCATTGTTTGCCTGATGCTTGGGCAAATTATTGGCAAGATTTGGATACAGGACAGAGGAACTTTGGCAGCCTACAAAAAGAACACAAGAGACTAACATCAAGATCAAATGAGCAAAGAAGACTTCCCATTAATTCTCTCTCGTAGTAGTTATATTTCTAATAGCCACTACAACAATAAAAAACTGCAAAGGGTTTGACCCCTTTTGATTCCTCTGTTTCCATGCAATCCCTACGTACAGGTCTGCCAAGCTAGGGGAACAGGATCTAACTGCAGGTATAAACATTTTTTGTTGTTTTCTTTGCTTCTCTTTCAATTCTCCTCTTGTCTCGCAGGTACTGAGCTGCTGCCAGCAATCAGAGATAGTGGTTCTTTAACTGCCATAAAAACTTGCAGAGAATACTTGCAGCCACTTCCCAATTTCCTAGCCTGAAACAACTAAGATCCTGCTAACTAATATTGCCTTTTCTATGTTTTGCTCTGCCTTCTGTACTCGTTTCCACAGTGAGAAGCACTGGTTTGAAGTAAAAGAGACTCAACATGTTGGGATAAGTAACCACCTCTATTATAAGAGATGAGTAACCGGAAAAGTTGCCAAGATGTAGCCGCTTTAGTCATTCCTATAATATCCAACAGTGGAGGCCTTATCTGCTGGTCTATAAAGATATGACCCTCTACAAACTTCAGTAATATATTGCATGCCAATCAGATTACATTTATTCTCAAGGGAAGCAGCCTTGGCGATGCTCAAGATTCAGTTGCTAGTGACTCACCTCTTAGGTGACTTACCAAAATTTTTATCTTTGTATCTTTCTATCTTTATGTATATTGAAGGCTTTATCCCTTTGTAAAACTGTTTTTTTCTTTCTCATACATGTCTATTTAGGCAGAAAATGCCTCTTGTTGTGTTTTGCACAACCTTGGTAATGCTCAGCCTTGGTAATATACAAGGTCTAAAAAGGCTTCCTGAAATAACAACATAATAACCCCCAACATTTTGTTTAAGTGTTTTCCACTTTAAGTTTTTGTTTAAGTGTTTGTTTTAAGTGTTTTCCTCAGGCTTTTCCAAACACCGTGACTATCAGGGCCTGGTGGCAGCCCACCCAGAAAAGCAAGGAAGGTTTTTATGCCATCACCTGCATGAGAGGGCAAAACAGTTTTTTTCACTGCAGTTGTGTAGAGCCAGGAAACACTGTACGATCCCTAGAAGAGCAGTATGTGGATCGAGCCTGAAGTAACCTCTTGCCTTGCCCTGGATGACACTGCAATTCGCATGGCACGGCCGACTAAGTATTAAGAGACTTGCTCGACGCTTCCCCTCAGTCCAGGGCAGACGCTAGCCCTCAACACCCGGGTCTCCACACGACTTCCCGCCTCAGCTAACGGCCAGCGCACGCGCCTGAGGGGAAGAGAGAGGCGCACGCGCCTGAGGGGAGGAGAGAGGCGCGCGCGCCGCCGAGAGGCGGGGGCGGGGCCTCAGCCGGCGGCGCGTCGGATTCGAACGGCCGTGCGGGAAGGAGCGGCGCAGCATGGCGGCTCCGGCGGCCCTGCTTCGCCAGTGCCCGTTGCTGCTGCCTCAGGACCGGGAGGGAATGGCCTATGAAGGCTTCGTTACCGCCCAGGTACCGGGAGCGGCGTCCCGTATGCGGCGTCAGCCTCTCCTTCCCCTCTTCCCCCCTCCCCGGCCCGGGTTTGGGGGGAGGAGGGGGGCGGAGCTGCCGGGTTTGTGAAGAAGTGAATGGCGGCGGGGAGAGGGAAGGCCCTAGTGGGGTCCTTCAGCTTGCGGTGGCTGCCTGCGCCCTTGCTCTTCTTCTGGCGGCGCCGTCTCACTGTGGGCAAATGATTTGTACTGGCAAATGTTTTTTTGGGGGGATGGATTCCCCAAGAGCGTCCCTGTGCTCTTGGCCTAGGGTTAAAGGTTGAAATAAATGACTAATGGTGGGTATTTTCCTTTCACTTACTGTTTTTGGGATGCTTCAACTGCATCATCTCTCTGGGGATCCGGTAAATTACAGTGCAGGGAGAAGAACAGCACCTAATGCAGGTTGAGAGAATCCACTTTACTTTCTTAAGTCCACGAGATTCCTGACAGCCCATTTCCTTAGCTTGTTGAGGTCCCCTTGAATGGTAGCACAATTACACGGTCTGTCAACCACTCTTCCCAGTTTTGTATCCTCCACCAAGATGCTTAGTGAGGGTGTGTCCTGTCCCATCATCCAGGTCACTAATGAAGGTGAAATAGTGTCAGACCCGGGACTGGCCCGTGGTGTGCACCATTGGTCAGGGGCCTCCTACTGGACTTCCTCCTGCTGCCTGCAACCCCTTGAGTGCAGCAGTTCTGCAAGTTTTCAGTCCACCTCACTGTCATCTTATCTAGGTCGTTTTTCAGTTTGTTCATGAGGGTGTTATGGGAAACAGTATTAAAAGCCTTTCTGAAATAGAAAGCATCCACTGTCACCTAATCACAAGAGGACATCTGGTTTTGTTCTTAACTCTCTGCTGAAGAAGTCTCAGAATTTGCAACGTAATTCAAGGTATGCTGAGCTGGAGTAGAGTCTGGAATAAAAGTTTTGAGATGAGTTAACTGCCCTCTTTGCATCATGGGGGTGTTAAAACTACTTTGCAAACCTTCTTTATTTCAGTTTAATTTTAATCTCATAAGAAGGTTGAAGGAGGATCACAAATAGGGACAATTATTGAAAATGCAAGTAGGTGGCATTTAGAAACTACCGCATCTGCATTGCACTAACTGGATTACACTTGTGTACTTGGGACTGTTTTTGTTTATGGTTTCTGAAACCTTGTTACAGTCTGTTGTGGACCAGTTCCCAAGTTCCTTTTTAGCATGGTACTTTTATGGTAAGCGTCTGTTTTGACTTTTACTTGAGTAAAAGTACTTTCATGCACTTCAGCATGTCTTGGATTAAATTATTTTATTGGTTTTATCCATATTTGGATAATGCTTATTTTTCTTCTAAAAGGTGTTATGTTTGCTTTATGAAATGTGATGCACTGAAATTTTTTTGCTCAATACTGTGAGTTAGGGTTTCAACTTCAGAATTAAAATGAGCATTATTTCTGTCACTCATGCTGCTTTTTTTCCTAAATAAAGAAAATCTGAATAATATTTCTGAAAGTCAGGTAATACAAACTTTATTTCTAAGTAGCTGATCTTATGGGCAATACTTCCCACAAGCATCTGACACTTTCTGACCTTCCTGTTAACTGATGTTTATTTTCAAGGGTAGAGACTTCCATATCAGGATACTGTTACCAATGGATTTTCAACTGAAAAATGCAAGGTAATATAGCAAATGAAAGCAATTTACAAGTGTATGTAACAAAAGCTTGCTTTGGTAAAAGCAATCATGGATATGCATATGAATTGTTATTTTTTCCAATATCAGTGTTGGTAATTAGTTCTTACAGGTTTCAACTTAATCTTGCAACAAAATTTTACAGCATCAGTGTTAATAAACAATGACAATAAACAATGCCTATATCAAAATATGTTGGTTATAATTAACTTTGAAGCTTGTTGTAATTAATTGGCTGTACTTATATAAATCAATGTACTTGAGTAAACAGTTCATTTAATTCAGATTATTTATATA
Organism: Scolopax mira; assembly: GCA_004320125.1. Taxonomy (NCBI): domain Eukaryota; kingdom Metazoa; phylum Chordata; class Aves; order Charadriiformes; family Scolopacidae; genus Scolopax; species Scolopax mira. Next base: position 330,153 of record BJBW01002144.1, on the reverse strand, counting down.
TCACCATTTTAGAAACAGAAAATTCACTGTAAATTTGTAAATTTAAGTAATTATATACTTTAAGTTAAAAAAGCTATACTAACCATCGTTTTTTCTTTCCTGTTAATACATATTAACCTGTGTTACCCAACTTTTTTTAGAAGCTCTGTTCTTATTATTGAATTTATCATAGTAATGTGTGTGTGTGTGTGTGTGTGTGTGTATTGTGTGTATGCAATCAGTCTTTAACATTGTATTCCATACTTCTGCCTTGGCCACCCTGCTCTGAACTGTGAAGAGATGTGGTATTAGAGAGCTTTATTACATTTTGGGTTGGATACCTAAAACTACATTTTAGGTAACTTTGACATTTTCAGGGTATCATTTTTAAATATTGGTGTATTTTATGAAGTCATATTAGCTTGCAAGAATTATGTTGTTGTTTACAGCAAAGAACAGAGGCTTTTGTAGGTAAATGCTTAATTTTTAATGGGCTTTGGGATAGTGACATTTGAAAGTTTTAAATAACACTGAATATGAAAACTCAAAGAAATTTTGAAGTGTTGTGTACTTCCTTCGGGTTTTTTTTGAAGAAAAACATATGTGGTTGTATAGCAGACTTTTTGATCTCTTCTAAAAATCATGTACTATGAATTTATAATATATACAAAATACTATTTGCCTAGGATAGAGTGTAGCTGGCACCTAAAGAAGATACTGCATGGGTATCGGCATATTTTAAAGCAGGTATACAAATTTTTAAACTGTTTATGTTAAATGTATTCTTATAGCTCTTGGGCCCCCAACATAAGAAGGACACGGACCTGGTGGACTGAATCCAGGGGAGGTCACAAAGATGGATCAGAGGGTGGAGCACCTCTGCTATGAGGACAGGCTGAGAGAGTTGGGGTTTTCAACCTGGAGAGGAGAAGGCTCTGGGGAGACCTTATAGCAGCCTTACAGTACTTAAAGGGGAGCTACAGGAGAGATGGGGAGGGACTCTTTATCAGGCAGTGTAGTGGTAGGACAAGGGGCAGCAGTTTTAAAATAGAGTAGTTTTATACTAGAAACAAGGAAGAATCTTTATGATAAGGGTGGTGAAAGAAACACTGGTACAGGTTGCCTAGAGAGGTGGTGGTTCCCATTTCTGGAAACACTCAAGGTCAGGTTGGATAGGGCTCTAAGCAACCTGATCTAGTTTAAGGTGTCCCTGCTCATGGCTTGAATTAGATGATCTTTAAGGGTCCTTTCCAATCCAAACTATTCTATAATGATAATTAATTCATAAAGGCTTACACTCACATACCTATTCTGTTAAAGTGTTAAAGAACTCTCCTTTCATTGTATGCCCAAGATTTATTTTGAAATGCTTCAGGATTTGCATGTAAATCTAAAGAGAGATTGATAGAATTTGGTAAATATTTATTTTTATTCAATATTTTATTTTTATTCAATATCTTAAAAAAGATTGATATTGAAGAATTTTCCATAAATGGCTGCTGACATTTTACTGGAATTTTTCTTTAATCTCTCAAAACAGATTTTGATTTTTATATATATATTTTTTTATAAACTACTGATAATAGAAGAGAATTCACATTAATTGTTGATAATGTAGTTCATTCTCTGTTGTAGACAGTCAGGGAATCTACATTAAACCTCCCTATCCAGAAGAAACTTTGGAGCAAAGATACAACAGCCCTGGAGTAAAGAAGAATATTTTGTTTCTAGGAAGGCATCTTTGCCACACGTGCTTGTTGGGACACGGTATCTCATGGACCGTGCACCCCTTTATAGAACAAAGTTTGTGACTAAGGAGTAACCAAAGATACAGAGCCAAGGAAACTGAAGTGTAAATAAATATGTACCACGTCTGAAGATAGACAGGAATCCTTAATCACAGTCAGCATCTAAAAGCATACAGGTCTGGAGAGTTCTTAAAGTAATGAAACCAACTACAAAACATTTTTGAGTTATTCTAAAGCTCCCATTCTCATTGGCGAAGACAAAAGTCATCATCAATGTCTTCATAAATACGTAACATGTAAAGTCTTCATAAACTATATAAATATTCATGTGACACGATGAGACAAAGGTGGTGATTAATTTTCGGTAAAGTTCCCTGCACTCTGGGAAGTTTGTACTTGAGTTGAAGTATTTAAACATATTGTTATTTTATTACAAAAAACCCCCAACTGTTTATAATATTAGCTGGTTTGACAATACTGGAAAAATAGATAGCTTAGACTGAAATTGTTTATCACTAAAAGTTATAAGTTGAAGAAAATTAACTAATACTGTGTTCCTTCCAGAGGTTGCACAGCTGTCCAGATCTTGTCAGTTTTATGGTGGAGCTGAAAACTGTTTTGGTAAGTGACCGAATATATGGGGGGGAGAAGGGATGTTCTAATAGCTTTGGTTTTCGCTTTCAGTTTGTTAGTTTAGATGGATTTATATTCTGGGATTATTTTTCTTTTTTTGGAGAAAAAAGAATGTATGCTGTTCATATAATATTTGTATAAGTACCCTCTAGGATTTTAAGTGACTACTTTTTTGATATTGGAATTTTATTGAAAAATTAAAATCCCAGCAAGTGATTTCAGTATAGAGCCATCTTCTTTACAATGATTTGCTTGGAATTTCTGGTATTGTCCAGGTTATAATCATACAAAAAATGAAAGCTTATAATCATACAAAGGATTATACAGTCAGTGGATTTCTGAAGGTGCTTTCATCTGTGTGACAACTTGACCAATAAATGCAGAAAATTTGGGAGGTTTTGTAGTTCAGAGACTGCTGCTTGTTTGGGTTTTTTTGAAGTTTTTTGATTGAAGAGTAGCAAAGTCTTAAGTTAACAGCACAAAACTGTCAGTGTTTGTCAATGTTAACTGACAAAACTGTCAATTTCTTGTTCATTACTAACACTAATGAACATGTTCTATGAGCCTCCTTGGCAAAGAATACTTGTGTACAACTTACTTAGAAATAAAACAGAGTAAGTATTCTTCAAGCAACAACAAAAATACCCTCCTAGTATTACACTATGTTGGGAATGCCTTTCCTCAGTGTTGGTTCAATCCCCGCCAAACTGGATTTCACTAAACCAGGCAAAAGTGCTTGGAATAGGACTGAATAAGAATGTCTTCCTGTGGAATATTTCACAGTAGTAATTCCAATCGATTAGCCTGGATACACAAGCACTCAGGAAATGAGAATGCAATGAAAGTATAATTCATTGAAAGTAGTAAAATAGTGATCCTTAGTGAAGATAGTAAAAACAACAGAAGACCCTGTGGGACAATTGGGTAGAAATGATTGTTGTACTGATTTCAGTATTATTTTTTATTTTTTCTTTTATTTAATTTTTTTATTTTACATTATTAATAATTTCATTATAAATTTCACTCGTTTATTGGCTTGTCCTGTAAGCATAATTTTAACTGAAATATGTTTTCAAAGAGCAAGTAGCACAACACGAACATGGAATGTACAGTTTGGTTTTGTTTTTCTCTGTAATGTGGCATTACCTTTTTGATAAAAATTTCTTTTTGAGGCCTTACAATATATTTGATGAGTGCCTGTACCAAAACTTACTCTCTGTGATCCTGTGCTGTTAAAACTGAGAAATTGATTATATTTTTTTTTTAATTGTATATAGCTACTTAAAAATAATATAGGGGATTTTATATGTGTGTCGTCTTTTGTGGCTGTGGAGCCCAGGAGACAGCTGTGTGCTTAATAGAACCTTCTTTTGAAATGTTCTTTCAGTCAAGATGCTTGACTTCAAATTTATTAGCTGAAAAAGGGGCACATTTGATATTTGCATCTGAAGACTATGTTGTCAACATCTGTGGGGTTTTTTTTAATTGCAGATGTTTTCATTACCAGTATCTGAAGTAATTTACCAAACAGCTTCTTTGTCTGCTTTCGCTGGAGGCTATAACAAAACAAATGCAGTGTACAGTTAATTTTACATAAGCTTAATATTTTTGAATGAATTGCAAAAATCACATGACTAAATAGATGCAAAAATATTGAAATCTCTCTTAATGATGTTTTTCATGTTCTTTTAAACAGGAAATTGCTTTAAAGAATACAAAAGACCTGCATATACCACGTCCGCCAGAATACTACTCCTGTCTTGTCAGAGATCTAGAAATATTGGGTTGGAATAAGTATGGTTTTTTTATATCTTAATAGACATTACCTTTAGAAAATACGTTCTTTTATATTTATGAGTTTAACATATCAAATGTACTTCTCTTAATTTATCCTGTTTAGAAACTGGTTTTACTTTAAAAACTCTGATGCTTTGTTTTTAATTAAAAAGCAAAAAACCACCAAAACCCCCCAACAAACCTGTATAAATGTAAGGTATATTTTCAGTCCCAAATAACTGAGCTGAAGGGTGAGATGCTACCTCTAAGAGATCAATTCTTCTTTGACCTATAAACTATTGGCACAGTAAATATATTCAATACTACTATTAAATACTACTTTTATAGTTCTCTTTTTTTCTTCCTTCTCTTCCTACTTTGTACAGTTTTTTTGATTATTCCCATATGCTGTTTTCTAGACAAAGATGGACTTTATGTAGACCCACAGTTTACTCTGTGCTTTTGTCCAACATCACCATGTAATTCAGTAAACATACACTTCTTGACTTATGTGATAGATAAAGTCTCTATTTGAGTTTTTTTGCTTGGGGAAGTCAATAATTAATCAAAGGACTAGGCTGTACCAGCTGCTGGTTTCATATTTCCCCTCGCCAGGCAACAGTAAAAGTAGAGGTGGGATATAGGTAGTTTCTTATCTTTGTAAAGCGCTGTGGTATAATTTTGAGGTAAATTTGGAACAATGCAAGAGGAATAAAATTTTTCCAGTTAGAGAAAGAATGTTCCTGTTCTTTCTAAATAAATTGAGTTTTATTGAGTACAGTTGTATTACGCTTCTATCAAACCTTGTATTTCTTTCAACTTTTGTAAAGAATAAGAGAGTCAAAATACACTCAGAAATCTGTAGAATTATTTGATGTTGCATTAAGGTTAATCAGCATTAAATGTGACATAATATCTCTCTCTCTGCTTACTAACACTACTGCTTTTTTCATCTGTATTTTTCAGTTCCCTCATATTGAGGCCATGTCATTTATGCAGATCACTTTTACTTCTTTTCATTTCCTAGGAACATGCACACCCTTTGGTGTGTGTCTACCTTTTCTTGTACAGGCTTCTACAACTCCATTGCCCATTTCCCTTGAAAGAGAAACATTTTTCCTGGCCTGCTGGCTCAAATGACTGGGCTAGGTAACAGTTTAAGAAAAAAATGTTACTTAGGTCAGCAAGCAGATGCTTTCTTTGAACTCTGATAGGCTTTTCTGTCATTCTAGGTGGTAAGTTGTACAATAATTTTTGACTGCTGCTTTTTATCTTTATGCAAGAATGACATAGTCAAAATGCCAAAATATCACATTCCCAGTTCACTGGGATATCTGGGGAAGTTTGAACCTTTTTGGCAGTTGTAGCTACTCAGCAGAACATGTTTCTAGAGAACAATGTATTTTACAATTGTATTCATCTTCATTGTTGGGGGAAGCACAGATCGGTGACATCTTAAGCAGGAAGCCAGTGATTATGTCGGAAGTTTTAAAAATTATTTACATTTAGTATGTACTTGCTACTTGCTTGGGTGCATGCATACTGTGTAAAACTGTCATGGAACAAAGGCAAATCACCATAAATAACTCATTTCCTACCTTCTTGGGTACTGTTTACTGCAGGAAAATCAATTTCAGAATATGAACCAATATCCACTGAATTTTCAACAATAGTAGTATTGATAATAAAAGAGAACTTCATTGAAGAGAAAAGCAAATCAAGAGCATAAAAGTCTCATACAGTAGGAAACTGCAGAAATGGATCAAAGATTTGACAGGAAGTTTAATGTGTACATAAGTAGAGGCTGACAGGAACATGCTGTGTATGTCAAAGGTTCCAGTGATGGAAAACTGAAACACAGTGCTCACTGACCACAGTGTGAGCCTTGACACACATTGTAAATAACCCAAAGATATATGACTGCATTAAGCAGTAGACTGGTGTATTAACAGCAGTAAATCTAGAACAGCAGAAATGGTTGGCATGTAGAACTTCTTCTCATTAATATTTGTAACAGACTAATAAGAGTATTGCAGACAGCTCAAACTGGACTCCCTACAATACAGTCAGAGTTTGCTTTTCTCTTTCAGAGTCTCGTATGTGGATACTGGTCTTGCCACAGTCAAGCTAAAAGCTGAAGACTCTTGTGGTCGACAGCATCTCATTACTCTGAAGTTAAATGCAAAGGTAAATTTATGTGGGAGAAAATATTTTAAGGCTCCCTTGAAATAAATGGATTTTTGTTAATTCATGAGGATTTTAGGGGGTTGATTGGTTTGTTTGTTGGTATGTCTGTTCTGCAGGATAACAGGTTGGGGGTTTTTTTGAGACATTATTTTATATAGAATTTTTAGTCTTCAACTTAATTTAAAATTAATATTACATTATGGTTTATCTGTAAGAATTTTTCCATATGAAATTGTGCATGACATTAAAAACATTTTATGATTTTGTGATGATTTTTCTGGATTACAGACAAAGCCATTTGGGAGACTTTCTTTAATTGTCACTCTATTCAGAGACTATGCATATAACAAGAATTAGAGGATGTTGGGTTGCTTCTGTTGCACGTCTTACTGTTAAAGCTATATAGATAGATATAAAGATTTATGAAAAACTGACTATAGAAGTGAGGGGTGGGTTTTTTTTAAATGTTTCTTTTTATTCTAAATAATTGGCTGATTTGTGCAGTGCTTGCAATGCAAATCTCTGGCAGAAAAAATTTATTTTATTTTTTATTCTTCCTAGTACTTAGAACTGAATTCAAATTGTAATGTTTCTTCATAGAATTCCTCATTTCAAAGCCTAAATCTCTTACTGGAAACTATGAATATCCAGGCTGTATGGTGACAGTTATATAGTAAGAGCTGCTGTCTTCAGAAAATCAGTCTAGAGGAAAAAGTGGATGCAAAAGTGTCTAAACACTGTTGTTTGGGACTATCTTTGGTCCATCATCTGGAGTAATAATTTTGGAGAGATGAGGAGTGGGCATAGAATTGTAAGATAAATTTCACCTTCACGGACATTCTATATTCCTTTAAATAGCAGGAGGGTTTGAGTTTTACATAAGACAAGCTAATTTTACCTTAGGGGGACATAGGAGCCTGTGGGAAAAGTACTCTTTGGGAATTTAGGTTGCTAAAGTAGATTTTGGAAGAGTAAAACTATCCTACGCACACAGAGTGAAGAATGCATAATTAATTTGCTAGTCAGTCCATTATTAAATATATTGATGGAAAAAATATATCAGAAAGTACAATTATGGTATGTTTAACATTCAGGGAGAGATATCAGACTGTATTGTTGTTTATAAAGGAGCTGCTGTCTCATACTTAATATGACACCAGAAATTAAGTGCAGCGTGTTGCCCCCAAATGTTTTCTTGATTTTATGATGACTGAAGTGTTTTAACTATATGGAAGTATGAAAGTGCAAAACCAATAAAATACAGTACAATACCCACTTTTACAAAGCAGCTGCCATGGTCAAACACTATTACACTTATGCATTGGCTGGTTCTCTTTAACCTTCACTTACTACTGTACTGTAAGGGGAATCAAGATTACTGTTTTCTGTTCTTTTGAAAATTTGTGTATTTTCTTTATAGTAACAAAATATCCAAAGATGAGACTCCTAATAGCAGAAGAAAGCACTGTCTAATGATACAGTGTAATGAACAGACTTGTATCCAACTTGTCTATTGTAACAAGTAATCAATTTTTTTTATTTATGTTTTTTTTCCAAATGATTGTTATGATGAAGGATCAATTGCTTGTCCTTTTAAAACCATGTCTGTCATTTAAACTTGCCAGAAAATAAAAATTATATGTTAAATGTGGTTTTGGTGACACAGGTATTTGATTTTCCTTCATATACATACCTAATACAGTTGAAAAGACTATGCTGAAGAGTTTTTGGAATGGATATCTTTTGACAACCTGCTTTAACAACAGTATGCTTATTTTTGTTATGCTGTTTCTTTGATTAAGGCTAGTATGTGAGCTAAACCTCTGTTCCCCAGTATATATTGTCAACAGTGTTTTCAGGAAGAACATCTTTGAAAAATGTTTACTACATTCTTTTTCATAAAGTTATCATACATATTCAGTAAACCCCTTAAATATTTCTTTGCCATCATTCTTAATGGTTTGGATGTGTTTTGAGGACTTCTTCCTTAATGCATGGTCAAATGTTTCCACCAGTTATCCTTGTCTGAATGTGCTTTGTGGTAGGAACTGTCCCTTTATAACGCCTGCTCTCCATTAACTGCATTTGTAAAGTGTCTAGGGGTGATCAGCTTAAACCCGAAAGAATTGAGAGTGCTCATATCATAGTTACGTATGTTAGTCAAATCAGATGCTACACAATTTTGACTTACATTTGATTAGGTTTAAACCTTATAAAAGGATATGTTGTTTAATGCTGAGGTTACGTTTTGTGAAATAGTTTTCTGAACTATTTGGTTGATGATGCGTGCTCCAGAAATATTTGTCCATTCACAATCTAAAAAATTAATAGAGAAGTTTCCTGAAAACAAAGCATGCATTGTTGCAAAGTATAAAAATATTGGGTTTTATTTACCGTATTTCATTTTTATTGCATGAGAAGTGGGTTGGGTGTTTGCCATTTTAGATCCCAAGAATTCAATTAGGCCACTGCAAGAATTTGCATGCCGTGCAGTAATCAAGAAGCTTTGGTAATTATCTGAATGATTTGGCAAGGGTTATGAAAATACTTTTACTAGATCAAGTTAGCTGCATGCTCAAAAATGCAATATAAATATTTTGTTTAATGTTGCTTAAATTATTCTAAAGAATAGGAAGATTTCAGACATAAAAATTCAAATGTAACTGTAATAACGTGATGCCGTTGATATGCTCTAGTATAGTATTTTCAAATACTCTCTTCTGGGAAATAACTTGCCTTTACATAGGATTTCACTCTGCAAGGTCTATATGCGTTATGTACATATATACAGCATCATTGTTGCACAGTTCTTAGCGATTATCTGGTGCACGGTACAATATTGTGCTCTTAAAGAAAATTTGACCAAAATAATGCAGGGGAAAAAGGGCTGTAGGTTTTTTGGTTTGGGTTTTCTTAAAGTAATATGAAGTTAGTAGAATCTGTTTGCAAGCACTTTGTCAAAGGCATCCTACAAAAGACTGCATAAAATGACTTGACTTACCAAGAAAGTAAACACATAGCTGTCTAACGCTGCTGGGATTTAAATGAGTTAGTCCTAAAACTGTTCCTATGGAAAAATTGTTCTTAGTTTGCCTAGGCATACTTTTATGCATTGAAAACAAGTGTATTTCTATGCAAGCATTGAAGTATTCCATGAAAAAATAATACAATGCAAACCCACTAACACTACAGTGTCTGTAATACAGGAACAGTAACAGTCAAAGGAACTCTTAACAGCTCCTGTGGATATACACCCGCCTCCTGTCCAGATCAGCTTCCCTTGCTCTGTCACTGTTATTTAACTTGTCTGACACCAATTTGATAAAATGATAAAACACAAGATACTCAAGTTGTAGGAGCTGTCTTCAGAAAGTGGATACCTAACAGTAGCCACAAATGAAGGCAAATTAAAAAGCAAGTTTAAACAAATTTCTGTGAGATCTGTGAATCCACTAGATTATTATTAAAATCAAAGCAATGAAGAACTGATGCTCTAGGGAAGCTATGTCTCTTTTTTGCTCTTTGCCATAGAGAACAATTTGAAAATAATTACTGTAGCATTACTTTTTACATAAAACATAGACACATTTGAAAAAAATCTGATAAATTGTTGGCAGATGTCTGGTGAATAAGGACAATGTCTATGTCCAGAGATTTACTTTGGATGGAGAGTTGTTATGGGAAGCAGCACAGCTAAACTTAACTTCTTTGTCTTAACTCAAATTCTGTGAAGAAGCTGGGACTTTTTTTTTTTTCATATATCTCCCCAAATAAGATTCTCTGTAACATTTTCCTGTGTTGGCAGTTTATGCAATACTAATATAATTTCTATAAAACTGCTGTGTGTATACTTGGTAGAATTTGAAAGGTTGCATAGGACTGAAGGAGGCAATTTCTCAGGTAAAATAATTCTGGATAGGTGCTCTTAGAAAGGACACAATTATTTGTAATTAGGTGTTTCTTTACTTTGCTACTTTTTTCCCCACAGGTTTCATATTACATGCTGAACAGCAGTAGATTTACTAGTGTAATGAATAGTCAGTAGTTATTTCTGGAGTTATCAAGTCTTTTATGACCTCAGTTTTCATAATACAGCTATTTTTTTCTTTTCCTCATTGATACGTTTTAATTTGGGGCAGAGAGTTGTTTTAATTCTGGGTATATGCTCATTCATCTCTTTCTAAATAGTTATATACATACTCTGATTATTTCAGTTTCATAACAACAAATGTTGCAAATGGGAGCAAATACTCCAGTGTAAATGACAATTAGTTCTTGACTCATGAAAGGGCTGGTTGTGGTGGTTTTTTTCATATTTTCCTATCCAGTACAGGTAGTTGAGGAGATATTTTTTTTTTTTAATATTTGATCTTTTTTATCTTAAGTTCTTTATTTCATATGTATTTGTGAACACTGAACAGAGAAAACTGGTTCTCCTGCCTTTGCTAAAATCTGATACATAAAACCTGTTTACATTTAAATTTCTTCTTTAAATGATAATTAAGATTCATAACTATTTCTGAAAATGCATTACATACTGTTTCCTCTAAGAGCCAAGTTCTCAAGATGTTTGAAGTGCTCGTATTTCATTATCAAATTTGGCAGCTGACTATCAGTCTGACTTAAATCATTTTAAAACTAAAACTGTATTTTCTTTCCCTCCCTCAGTATCCAACAGAACCACCGGATTGCCTTGTGGATTTTCCTGTTCAGTTTGCTATTTCTTGGATGCCACAGGTAAACTGCTGGACTCTGTATCTCTTTTTAATAACTAAAATACATGTGCCATATGTAGGTAGTAATGAGGGGCTGGGTTTTATAACTCCAGCTTTTTTCTCCATTTGCATTTAACTTCTACACGTGCTTATGTAAATGTAATAATGCTGAACTCCATATTCCTTATGATAGTGTTTTAAATATTTTTCTTGTCATATATCTATACCTTGCATGTTGTATGCTTTGCACTCATGCTAGCTGGCTTTTTCATAAGCTGTTCATGTGTCTGAACTATCTTTAGGAATCACTTTAGGAATCGGCATGATGAGAAACAATTGTCTTATAGACAAGAAGTTCCTCTGTAGTTGACAGACATTAAAAAAGGCGGTCTCCCAGTTTGTTATCCTATATAGTTTCTGTAACATGATAAAACTTTTTCAGTTACAATCAAAAGAACAACAGGAAAATATTTAATAGAACTCTGATTTCTTAGTTTAACTGAGATTTTTAATATAAAGAACCAAGAGCCATTGTCTTTTTCTAGTCTCTCTTGCATTATTTCATGTATCTTTTTTCCTTATTAGAGCATGTGTACTTGATTAAATGGATTTAAATGTGATCACTTAAATGTAAGTTAATTTGAATTATCTCTAGAAAATAGTTGATGTTTAATTTCATTTAATTCAGGGAAAATAGATATTACATAAATGATGGCATTTCATAATTCTAACTCTCACGAGGATTTCTACCCATCAATAAAGCCTGTCTTTATGGTACTAAATTTACATAGGGAGCACAGCTGAAAGGTTGCATCAGGATGATGGGCATATAATTTTGACTATAAAGCTCAAGGTTTTGTGTGTCACCTCAGATCCTCCAGTGTTTGAGGAAAGAAATGTAAGAATGGACCATTGCAAATGAAAAATATATTTAATTGCTTGTTTATTTTTAGGTTTTGATTATCCAATATGGTTTGGAACACTGTAAACCAGTATTGGTTTTCTATTAAATTATACTGGATTCCATACGTTACAGGCAGGATTTCAAGTACTGTTTCTAACCTCAAACTTTATATGTACTTTTAATAGTATTTTGTTTATTTTATAGCCTTGCAATATACTTTGCTTCGAATTAACAACATTTCAAATGTCCATAGCACTCATTCCTTCTCTGTGTTTACTGTTAGTAATTTTAAAGCTAATAAAATGTTCTTGAAAAACATGGTATGAAGCGGCCGACTTTGAGTTAAAGATGGGAGCGAATATGTTAATATTGACACTACAAGCAAGTAAAAGTCTAATGTTAAAAATATGACATTCTAATGCTTGAGATCTTAAAATCATTTTACAGTTAGAATGATCTATGAACTATTTGATGTTTGTATGTAACTGAAGACCCTGTTTTGAAATAGTGAGATACTAGCTCTAGTTGCAGATATAAGACTGCTATAAGACTGAACCAAATCCCAGCAACCTGTGCATTGTGCTGATAGAAATGCTTTAGTTGTACAGTCTTTTTGAAAATTGACTTTAGCTATGTAGGTGACATGAATCTAACACTTCTGGGAAAAACTGTGTGTAGTAATTGTGTAAATGGTATTTATTTTCAAATCATGCAGTGAGCAGTCTTCATGCTGTGGTAAAATAAGGGTTAAGCTTGGCTGATGCTGAAAGAGCATGGGTAACAGAATTCAGCAGGTCCTCAAATGGTTTAAAGTTTAGGTTCCTAAAAGGGAAAAAGAACACACCATACCTATTTTCTAGTAAAATAACATGAAGTTTTGATACTGATAGGTCTTAATTTTAATATTTGTTGGTTATCTTTAATGTAAAAACTGACAAAGCTTAACTAAAATTATACAATTGCACTATTAGAATACAAACTCCTATGACAGAAAATATAAAAAGGTTTCAGGTAATTATTTTTTTTTCCACCATCCCCCCCCTCCCCTGTGTGTGTGCTGTTGCCTATTTCAGGTTCTGTTCAGTGCTTGTGGACTTTAAACTTGAGGGGTTGTTGGGTGGTTGTTTTTTTCCTTTTTCTTTTTTTTTTATCTCTGTATAATAATAGACATGGCTTTATGGCATCCATATTAAAAATGGGTAATTTTCCTTATGGTCCCTGTCTTCCTGCTGGGTTGATAATGTTTTGATGTATTTTTCTTTTGCTCTGATGAGAGGTCTGCTGCTGCTGCTCTGACATATTCATTTGGATGAATAATTATAACTTGCACAATGTCAAGCTGAAGATGGTAGGGTTTTGTGCGTCATGACAAGCCTAGTAGCCAGTGCAGGTGTCTCACAGCATGATCAGCAACAGCCAGTGTATTCTGGCTCAGAGGAGACATTTTAGAGTAGTAAGAAATCAGCACCAAGGGCAATGCTGCTGCTGCTGCTGTTACAAGTGCCAAATAAATGCAGAGTGCTTCTCAATGACAAGTGCAAGAACATCTACTTATTTCAGTTATATTCTTTTTCTAAACAACCAGATAAATGTGCTGTCTCCACATTTCAGCAGAGGCTGTAAGCGGGGTTTTGCAGTTTTGGTGCATCTACATTCTGCTGCCCTCACATCAGGGTGTTGTTTCTATACTGACCACTGCCCACCTGGTTGGCTACATGAAGGTCAGGAGAGTGGAAATTAATGACTAATGAGGTCATGCAGTCAGCCAGCAATGAAACAGTAGTACAAGATGGGATGAATGAGATTATTCTTCAGTTATTTTGATGAAAACACAATAAAATGCATCGTAATTGTGCTTTTTCTTAGGAAAGGAGCTTCACGGACACCAGCTTTATATGGATCTATAAATACAAAAGCCAGAGGTGGCTGACAAGACACTTGATAAAGATTTTAGAGTGTTTGGCCTCAGTTTGATTTGTGCTAAGAAGGGGCAAAATTGTTAAACTACTGTTTGTGAGACATAAACAGCTTCCAAACAAATCTAAAGAATCAAAAATTTTGCAGGTTTCCACCTGCATTTTTTTCTACCTGCAAATTATTTCCACCCAACAACTGTTCACTTTATTGAATTGTATGAATTCGTAATGGGCAAGCAAGTAATAACACCTCTAGTTTAGGCTACTTATCTTTTCCCTTAGGAGGCTTTGCAATTATTTTAAATTTTGGTTAAGCAAATTTTGTGTTAGGAAGAATTTTAGCAAAAAAAATCCCAGAATAAAGACTGCATTTTAACCTTTTAAAAAAAATTAGCAAAATGTGCTGTATTTACATTAATTATAATATATTCTTGCTGTCATTTGATGAATGTTTAGTTTATCCAGAATTTATTTGGAATGGGTGTTTGAAATATATACATATAGCATTTCTTAAAATTTACTGAAAAGCTTCATGGATTTTATGGTAGGCGCAGGCTCAAGACTTTTTCTTTATTCTTCCCAGGCTCTATGGCTCTAAACATACGAACCAAGAGGAGAGTGACTGTTTTTCACTTCCTTCTTATTCCTTTCATTGAAGGAAATAGTGTATGTGCAATAGGGGTAAACTTGGGAAAGTGTTTTAATTGGAATACAGTAAAAAAAGAAGGAAAGAATAGGCATAAGGAGCTACCAATGAGATGAGAGTTCAGAGGATAGGAATGGAAACAAAAATGTTGCAAAACCACACGGACTCTTTCTTGGTAGAAAAGAAGGTATGTTCCTCTCAGAAACGGGTAGGTCCAGAACATCAGGTTTTCACCAGCCAAAATTTTGATTCTCCTACCAGTTGTTTAAATGAATGGAGGATACATACAGTCTGATAGCACAAAGGTAACATTTGGGGCAAAGTTTTCTAAAACTGATGGAGTATCATCAGAGCTGATCTGTTTACATGTCTGTTTTCCTGTAAAATAACTTCTGAAAACAGGTATTTGTGGAGACTGGCTTAAATTGGTTAAGATGGCAGAATCACACAGCATATCTCTTGTCAACCCCTTACCAACCTCCCATTTGAAAGTAATGAGGTGTCCTGGGACTGTCAGGCTTTCTCAGGACCTGTGTTGGAACGGGGAGAAAACTGGTTCCAGCTGCTCATTTCGTATGAATTCACATTTGATGTGTCCTTCAACCAGCCCTAGCTCTAGCTACCTTGTACAGCTGCCACAGTGGAGATAACGCTGTTTTGCGTAAGAGGAGACATAAAACTTTTACCAGTAAAACTTCTTTTGTCCTTTTCTAATGGTGGACTCTCCATTCCTCATCTGAGAACCTTCTTTGTTGTCCCAGCTGTGGTTGGTTGGATTGGTTAAGGTCTGGTCAGAACTGAGCGCAGCGTTTCACCTTGGACCGCACCCTCACTGGTGGCTTCTGCCTGAGGTGACTAGTGCCCGGCCAGCCTGGGGACCAGCCACTGCAACAGACACGGGCGATCCCATGGCAGGGGAACACGGTTCAGTGTGACTGAGTGAGAAAAGACTCTGATACCCACTTTGTGACTCTTCTAGTGCTGGGATTTCCTCGCCTCTGCCAGCTGGTCACCACTGCTCCTGTGGGTGGCTGATGCCAGTATCCTCAGTAGTTAGAAATAGACTGCAAGGTTGATATTATACATTACAAATATCTTTGGGGTTTTTTTAAGTTGTTGTGAAAGATTAAACTGCCACGGTGTTCTTTGTTTCTATAACAGCTGTTTTGCCTGATGAGCATGGAAACATACCACATCTAGGGGCTGGAGTAACCAACTTGGTTTTGCTAGTGGCTTTTAGAGTTAGGGCAGCCGGTGGTGATACCCTGAATAATGATTCTCTCATTTCTCAAAGAATAACTGACATATTTCAGAGAAAATGTAATGCATTTATACAAAGGTTAGCGAGAAACAAAGAGTTTCTGCTGTTTGACATTATTAACAACTATCTAGACCAAAAAAAAAGCATGATAGCACTGTCTTAGAAAAGAGTATTGGGCAATGACCAAAAATTATTCGGTTAATCAAAGAACAAGGAATATTATAGTTTTCATGGCTGGCATGACAAGCATGTGATGTATTTAAATAGCTATAGATGCATTTATGTATATAGCAGGAGACAGCTGGCAACATCAATGAAGCATGCAAATAAGATCAAATGAACAGTACGTTAAAAAAAAGATTTAACTACCTTTTTAAGGAACATCATTGAAAAATTACAATTAGTATTAAAATTAATTGGATTTTAAAACTTATCTGTGGGTTATAATCCCTTGATGTTTCTTTTTTCTAGTGAAACCCTTTGAATTCCCAGAAGATAAAGATAAAAATGATTATTAGAGGATTTATCTGTATGTGATATAGAAAAATGTAAAAAATCAAAATGGAAAGCAACTGTTGCAAGTACCAGAAAATTATGCTATTAATTTAAGTGTCATCAGAGCACAAAAGATCACATTTCAGGACTGTGTGAAAATTATTAAAATACTGGAAATAATAGTACTTAAGATGAAGATATTATACTCTAAGATGTGGTTAAGTGACTGACACTATTATATCACTTCAGGTATTATAAAAGTAACAAAATGCTTTTAAAGATAATAAGCATTACATTTTGAGATTGGCAGTATTCACACTTTTCTGCTTAAGTGCTTTCCTACTTTAATATAATTTAATAACAGCAGGGAAAAATGTAGCATTTTATTTCTAAGCTACACTGTTTCTTTCTAAAATATGTATGTGTAAAATATCAAAGCGTATTACATATGAATATTCTTAGATCAAGAAATATATAATTTGCGGGTTTTTGTCCGGATGAGAAAGGAAGAACATAATTACATAACATAAAGATTAAAGGAAACCGTTCCATGTTTTATATTTAAAAAAAATAAATTGAAAGAATAGAGGTATTATAGAAAAATGCCTCTTTACAAACTGAACATTTAATTTGCTGTTTCTTTTTGACCCCGAGAACTTGCTCCCAGCCCAAAAGGTATTTGAAATCTGGCCCTTGCTACATCTTCTTTGTTTTTAAAATGTGCTCTCCTGTCTCTATCTGAACTGAAGTGGTGTCAGTTCTCTCCTTCCTGCTCCCTGCTCAGGCCTTTAACTGTTCAGCGCTGTTCTGTGTAAACCATTTCAAAATACCCTTTGCTGCTCCCAAATGATTCTTTTCTTTCTACTCTTGAGTTTCCCGCTACCAAACAGTTTGGAAAACCAAGTTATCTGGGAAGCATCTATCTCCAAAACACTTCCCCCCCCACCCTTGCTCCCCTTTCACTGCCTTTGGGCACTTTCACTTTTGTCCTGTGGCAGCTTCATCTCTCCCCATGAAGCCCCGTTCTTAGAGCTCCTTGTTTTCCTACTGGTCTGTTCCTGATACCTCCCAGTTCCTCCACTGATTCCACCTGATGTCAGACTCAAACTCTGTAATGGGGCATTGCTCCAAACAGAACTTGTCTCTTTCCTCCTCTTGGATTCTTCACCTCCTTTCCCTTCCCTGAATTCATCTTCGTGTTTGGTACCCTCTGGGTGTCTGCATTTGGGAAGGTGTTAAGCTGACTGCTGAGAGTTTTTCTCCTTGGAGAATCTTTCCCTGTAGAAATAGCTACTTCTTTTGTGCTCACTGATGATTTTAAAAAAACCAGCTTTCACATTGCTGTCCTGTGTATTGTCCTGTATAATGAAAGATTTTTCTGATTCCGCCTAATCCACTCTCAAATATTGAAATCCCTTGAGTGTAATCCTCTGATTATTAGACGCTTTCTCATTCTCTTACCATATTTACACGGCTTGAAGTCTAACGTTAGGTGCCTGGTTTTATATTGCTTAATTTTGTGACAATTATGACATTGTTAGACTCTATTTCTTAGCATCTTTTAAAAATAAATAAGCTACTTTAGTTACGTGGGTATTTCTGTGTATATTTGGTACCACTGCTGTGTTGCTCAGCTCAAGTAGACAAAGTATCAGGATGTTAGAAGTTTAACAGTAGGTAATGATGATTTTAACTTGAATTTTACAGTCATTTGTTACAGGTCACAACACATATTAATAGTTGTTACAGTTTTCAGAAAAGTTTTCTGAAAAAGAGTTAATAAAACACTATCAAATCTAGGTATGATGTATGTATATGACAAAATGTTAGAATGACCAGGAGTAGTGAATTTATGTTGTACTCAGGATACAGCTATTCTTTCGGTGTGCTTCAACCAAAAAAACCTGAGGTTTAACATTTCATGATACTAGATTGTCGCAGTTCTTAAATTACCTACAGTTTGTTTTTTAAATATTCTGTGTGGCTGATAGGTGGAAAATATACCTTAAAATTTTGCTTAAATTTGTTCTTTTCTTCTTTTCTTAGAACTCCTTAATAGACATTTATAATCAGTTCCTGGCAGCATTAGAATCGCTGAAAGAATTCTGGGATGCCATGGATGAAATTGATGGGAAGACGTGGGTGCTCGAGCCAGAAAATCCCACCCGGGGGGCTACAACAAGAAGAATTGCAATAGGTAATTCAAAAATCCTTCAAAAAAGGTTTGAAGGAATACAGTGGGTCTGAGAAGTAAAACTCGGGGTGCTGTTTTGCTTTGCTTATTTAATCAGAGGGTGCTTGTCTGAGTTAGGAAAATGAAAGGTAGCATTTATAACCATCAAGACACAACTATTTTGTGTATTAAAAAAAAAATAACCTTCCACAATATATTCAACCTCTTTAGGATATTAATTACAATTTTAGCGTGGTACATAAAATTAAAGTTTTTGCCAGGAAATACTGTGTATTTGTAAGTTACGGACATGTAACTGTCAAAAACTGAGGACTTGCATGATAACCGTAAAAATGAATATTTGTAAAAAAATTATCTTAGATGAAGCCCTAACCTTATTCACAAATTCCATTTTTTTAAAACAGACTTTTACTTTCAATTGATCCTGCCTGGGAAGAGCGAAAGGAACATTAGAGGCAGTCAAAAGGGAAAAAAGGGGGTTAAAAGAGGCAGGTGGAAAGTAACAGGAGAAGAGAGGAAATGAGAGTCTCACAGTGTTAACCCTCTGAAAAAGTACCTTAATTCATATGCTGATGTATGGCATTTTAAGGCCTTAATATAAATAGGGCAAGGAGTCTTGTAATTGTAAAGCAGAAACTTGCCAATGTCAGAAGTTAGAGATACAGGGGAAAATGTTACCTTTGAAAGAAGAGTTCCAATTTTTACCTGAAATCCAAAGTGTCAATATCGTGCAATCAATTTGGATACCTACCAACTTTTTTATTATTTGTTGTAATGAGAACCAGTCCCAATTCCCCAAGTTACAACTGCTTTTAAAAGAAGGTTAACGTTTCCTTTTTCAAACTTCCCCTATGAGTTATTTGCTTTCTCGCTGTAGGGAACAACGTCTCAGTGAACATAGAGGTAGATCCTTGGCACCCAAACATGCTCCCCGAGTGCTGTTTCCTTGGCGCGGATCACGGTAAGGCTGCGCACACACACGCTCTTTGTTTCTCTTCTCAAATCTGATCTCTGGGGAGCAGGTACCAGTGTAAGCTGGGTCAGGCTCCTGGGCTAAACTTTACTTAAGCAGAGCCAGGAATTAAGGTGAATACGTGTGTAGGAGCGCTTTACACAGTCGATGCTGGGGTTTCTAACAGCCTAAATCCACAGCATGCTGGTTTGCTCTCTGAGTGACACTCCTCTAGTGCCTTCCTAGCACAGTTTAGAGGGAACCCTGTGCCCTACAACTCAGGAGCCCATCATAATTATATTTTAATATCACTTCCTTTATTAAAAAAAACACAAAAAACTAATAACTACACATGTCCTAATAGTGTTTGTAAATATTTGGCTTTTACTCCATGTCCCACAGCTTTTCAACAACTTGTTAATGTAATTAAATTACTTACAAGTAGTAAATAAGTAAGATCACACCTTCAACAGTATGATATTTTAAATATTAGTGTAAAGAATTTACAAAACAAAAAAAATAAGAGCAGCCATTGACTTAGCTTCCTTAAACAATTATTTAAAAAAAACCCCAAAACAACCCTTGCCTTCCCCTTCAGTGCTGAAATAGAAGAGGTCAATTTGTGTGTGTGGGGGGGGGGGGGGAATTAAAGGGATTCTAAAGATGATGTA
Organism: Scolopax mira; assembly: GCA_004320125.1. Classification (NCBI taxonomy): domain Eukaryota; kingdom Metazoa; phylum Chordata; class Aves; order Charadriiformes; family Scolopacidae; genus Scolopax; species Scolopax mira. The sequence continues at coordinate 310,076 of BJBW01002144.1, read as the reverse complement.
ATCATTTAAATCATTTATGTACATTGTTTGCAGTGGTTAACCCTTTGAGAATTAAGCTGAACAACAACATGCACTTATGGTAAGCATTTACTAATATAGGCTTGAAACGGAAACAATATTTGCCATCGCTAGTGTTGACTTTCTCTCCCTCTCTCCCACCTGCAGGGATCCAGAAATCAGTTTATTACAAAACTTAAAAGAACTCTTAGAAATTGATTTTCCATCTCGTGCTGTGATAGAAAAAAGTGTAAGTTGCTTTCTGTTAATAATCAGTTGTTATTTCTCAATAAGTAATATTTAAATGGTTACTTCATAACTGTCAGAAAATACAAGAGACTTAAAACAGGTAATTGGATTAATATATTGTCATAAGGACTTCTGAACTTTGAGCAACACTTGTCAGAGCTTGTTAACCTTTGATTAGAGGCACACACTTTCCTGTGGCCTTCATAGCAGTAAGGCCATTAATAACGGGCTTCACTATGAAAAAGGAAAAGAGGAAGTTCCAGAGTAGCTAACGAGATGAGGAAAATCCAAACATTCTGTTATGGATGTTGATGACTTTAGTTCTAATTAGGTAGAGCTGCGTAGAGGGGACAAGAGGCCATCCAAATACTGGTGCATTTCAAACAAATTTGGAATTAATTTTTGACAATGCTGTAACACTGGATTACTGGCTTCGCTTTCACTTGTCACATTTTTAAATTAATATCTGACTGCAAGGTCTTGTGTCTAATGTCCAAATGTAATGACAAATCATTGTCTTTAATAAGAAAGAAAGAGTGGGGCCCAAGAGTATGAAAATGCTTGTCAAACTAGATGTAATTTGGCGAGAGGATAAAATCTAGCAAAGTCTTGTATACCTGCAACTACTCTCACTCTTTATACCATAATGGTGTAAAGGTGTAAACATAATATATTGAAGGCACAAATACTTAATAATTCTAAGTAACAGAAAATACAAAAGCAAAGACAAATAGATGAACGTGTTTTCCGTGTTACCAGCCCCGTTCCTTCCTTGCAGTTGTACTGTAAGCTAAAATATCTTGCATTTTAAGGATTTTGCTAAGGACTGTGGAATCTGCTATGCCTACCGACTCCATGGCACCACTCCAGATCAAGTGTGTGACGATCCCCGATGTGGGCAGCCTTTTCACCAGACTTGCCTCTATGAGGTAAAGTAATTAAAGGGGCAAACTTGCTCATTAACTCACAGACTCTAGAAAATGAGCATTGCACAGTCTTTTGAGGCGTGCTACAACAGTCACTGTGCTTCTGCTTGTCTTCTAACCCACAACTCACACGTAAGCTCCCTGGGTAAGGGAACCTGCCTCCCTGCGATTGTACAGACTGGGAGTTGCACCACCTCAAATCTTGATCAAACAAACTCTGTTTGGAAAAAACCCTGGTAATAGATTGTTCCTAAATTTGATAAGAAACAAATGTGAATTTTAATGCATTCTCTTGCATTGCAGTGGCTACAAGGGCTTCCTTCCAGCAGACAGAGTTTTAATGTCATCTTTGGAGAATGCCCGTATTGTAATAAGGTAAGGAAATCTAATGAGAATGAGTGGTTGAACTCAATAGCACGTGGGAGCTTAGGTAGAGGCAAAAACTGTACCAAAATCTTTTTTAAAATAGAATTTGTGCCTGCTATCTTCCCTTTACACATTGGAATAGAGAGGAAAACTTTAGATTCCCATGCATTTAGTCTACTGGTATTTAAGTAAAGGTTTTCTGAAAAAGTATAAAGATGGCTCACACCAGTTATCAATATATTAGAGTCAGAGTAATTAGATAGCAGCCACATTGTATTTCATGATACTTTTTTAATGTTGCAGTTGCAAAGACACAGTTTCAAATAAAAAAGCCCCACTCAAAACAAAAAAACAACCCCCCCAAGAATCTCACCACTAACCCAAAACAGCTTTGTAAAAATAGTTTAGTGCATAAGTAACTATTAAGTACAGATCTGTAAAGTTTATGAGATAAGAATTGACAGTGTTATTTAAAAAAAATAATCTTTTTCAAGCCACTGACACTGAAGTCTTCAACGAAGAAAGTCTGAGGAAAAAAACCTGCGCAATGGGAACACGGCTGCACTCACTGAAGCCATTGAAACAGTAACATCAAAGAAAATACAAGGAAAGTGCTATTAGTAGCAGAAGTACCAGTATAGCTATACTGTAATGGTATGTTTCACTGGTAAATGCAAGTCTAAATATGACTGATATAGAAGGAGTCGTGATGTCGGAGCCACATCCTTGCAATGGTGCTGGATGATCTGTAGTTAAGAGTTGATTGTGATTCTTTTTGGAGTCTGAGAATATTGCTTTGAGGTCAAAGGGTGGTAATTCTCTTGCAGAAGTGTCTTTCTGGATGAAAAAAAAAAAAGAGTAATAATAAACTTTAATATAAAATGTGAGTGTGAATTGGAAAAACAAAGATGCCAAAGACAACATCTAGGTGTTTAAGTTATCCTAGAGAAAGCAATACATTTCTTACAAAGCCTTACCTCTGGAATATTGTACATTAAGTGTGTAACATGAGGTATGATTAAACACCTTCTAAAGAGACACACTCTGTATTTATTACTGAAGTCAACAGCTGAAATCCTTCTATATCTTAAAGTTATTTCTAAAAACTATTAATATATTGTCTTTACAGCATTCCTGCTAATAAAGGAAGTGTCTTGGAAACCCAAGATATTACTCTGAAACTTGATTTGCTGTTTTAATTTGTGTAAGTTTTTTTGCATTTCCTACTGAAACTGAAGGGCTCCTGCTGTATCATTGATAGCATAAATATGTCAGGAGCATGGTTTCTGTTCTAGTTAGATCGGGTGGTGTTTGGGGTATTTTCAGGTCTCCAGAAGCAATGTCTAACCTTTTTAATCTTTATCTCTCAAAGGAACCCCCAAAACACAATTCTGTTTCTCATGTATCCAACACTTGACCATATTTTCCACTGTCCCTTGGAAAAATTTCCACCTTTGGTTTTTTTTCCATGATTCCATTCACAATATGTTATTTTTTAACAATACACCCCACGGAAACTTCAGCCCCAGCAATATTGTTTTCTTGGTGAAAATTCATAACCTAAATTGTACTTATCCAATAAAATTTTCTGTCTTCCTGTTTTATTCCTCTTTCATGTCAGAACTATCATACAAATAGATGCACCATTATTAACCATATGGAATAGCAGCTTTTCCTTTATAAAGGCTAAATAAACCCACAAATACAATCTAAATACTAGACCAATGACTGGTCCTTTTCCTGTAAAATGTACTTTTTCTTCTTCCTATAAAAAGGAGGAGAAATCCAAATCCCCAAGTTACTCTCCAGTGTCAAGAACCACAACCCCCACTGTGCACTCGCGGATCAAGTAAACAGGAGAAATTACACCTGCTCTTTTTTTCCCCCCGTTTCACTGGTAACCTAAGCGTGGCTCTCTTTCCATTTTCTGCTGCTTTCTTTGGACTACAGTAGCTTTTATAGAAACTCTATAGGAGGAAGGAGATTTGCTACCTTTTTGCTAATATCTCTTAAATTTTACATTTGAGGACTAGGAAGTAGCAGTGGAATATCTGCAAACCAGCTCCAGATGTTGCTCTGCTCAACCCTTGTCCTGCCTGGTGCTCTCGGGTACCCCTGTGCTTTTTCCACTTCATTCTCCTACCCTGTACCCGAGGCTGCAGGCAGTGAGCAGCACACTGCTTCAAGCAAAGCATTTTGCATTAATTATAAAGCTATCTTCAAGTTGCATTTTTGTGCTTATTAGAAATTGTCCTCATTAAACAAGTTATTTTTCTATATGAAAGGAAGACTAGGTAGAATCTCTTTGTTAAAATACGCTTAAAGTCCATAGTAAAGGAGCACAGTGTGATTACTGAGATGTACTTTATTCTGCATTATTTTTAGTAAAACCTTGATTAATTTTTTCGTCAATTTTTTCATGTACAGTTGAAGAGTAAGACTGAATACATTCATTCAACCCTTTAATGCACTAAATTACCAATATCATTTGAGGTGAGTTAGTTAACTACTAAAATCCTCAGATTAAAAAGTCAGAATTTAAGAACTTGACTTAATTAAAGAGTGCTTTTTGAAGGTATGAAGTTTTTTCCACTACTGAAGTAAATTTCTACTAAGAAAACAACAGGTTCCACAAAGGGAGACTTGTCATTTCCCGACCCAGTACTCAGCAGTGCAGTGCTTTACTACCCAAAAATATATAAAAAAATGGAATGTTAATTTGCTAACATTGCTAACTTGATTAGTCTTAACGAGCTGAACAACAGCTCAAGCTACTTTCAAACAGTCTGTCCCAGGACAAAACTCCAGGGAGCGGCTGTTTCCATCCTGCACTGGGCACGAACAGCTGCCCCTCCCGGCACCTAACGCTGGTCTCTTCACCTTAAATGACTACATCACTTTCAAAACAGGACTCCTACTACTTGTAAAAATATTTGGTTTATGCCTGAAAATAAACCAACCCTATTCCATGCTAATAAACATTACAGGTTGGTATGGATGTCACTATTTTTTCATATGAAATCTACAAAATCTAGCAAGTAGTCAGCTGGCATTACCATACTACATTTGGCTCTAATGCCAGCACTTCCACTGTAGGGGGAAAAGCTTTTATCCAGTGTCAAAAACTGTGGTAAACATTTGAGAATTAACTCAATATTTTATCACCTATGCTTGATGTACAATTGAAACAAAGAACCAGGATGTAGCCACTGTTAGGCTTTTTGTGTCAGCTCCAGATTTGTGTACTACACAGGGAGCTACATCTTAAAATTCCTGTTCTGTAGCAATTCCTCACCACATTGCCTTGAAGGAGCTAGTGTTACAGGATCCCCTTATTGGTACTGACAGGTGTTTACTGGTCTTCAGAAGGGAATTAACCCAAAATCACCTCTTCCCTGTGTACCAAACTGGTACAGGTGGAATCAGACAGGTCATCTGGAGTCAGATTCTGCTCATAAGCAAGAAGTGAGGAGAAAGTGGATTGATTGTAGTGGCTCCCACTATTCTTAGGTTGCCTCTTTAATGGGAGAAGTGTTTGGTGAATAAAAGGAGAGGTGGAAAGGGAATGCAGAGGGCCGAGATGAAAAGAGTCAGACCTAGGATAACTACAGACAGTGCTGCGAAGAGATGCAGTGGGAAGTGCCTGCCTGTCATCGAACACTTTGTCAGGACTGTAGCACCAAAGTGCACCAGGCCTTGAAGATCCTCCACAGCCAAGAACCACAGACTGAAAAAATTGTCTTTTCTGAAAACAGCAATAAATTTAGAGGAAGTTCAGTTATCTGCTCTTTCTACTTGTACTTAAGTACTCCTTAAGTCCGTTGGACTTACCCTACAAACTCCCTTTCTGCAGCTGTTTCGCAGTGAATGTTACAGGAAACTTGCTCGTGTAAGCAGCAGAACTGGCTGAAGAAACACAATTCTAAAACAGGTGATCATGGGAGCAGCACTAGTGTTCTCACCATTCCAAAAAGCATGGCACTCAACATGAAAAGTTTCTCTGAAAAAGTGACAGCATTTGCCAAGGTTTAGTAACTCTCCCTCTGATCTTGTTCTTGGCCAGCAAAACCAATTCTGCTCAGTCCCACAGCACAAGAGTGGTGAGAACTGAGACTCCTCAGACAGGGGCTTTTCAGTGGGACTGTGCACTTGCAAACAGCAAGTGCTGCAGCAGCTCTGACAGCCTGGAAGGCCAGGACCATCTTTGCTGGCAGCACACTGCCCTGTCTTAGGCCAGGCAAGAAGAAAATAGATTTACTGTTCAGTATCTGACTCTAAGAAATCAAAGACTCTTGTGAACCAGGGATCCAACAGGATCAGCTGGGGATCAGTTAATAGCTACCTACTATTTCGGTTCAGTTCAGAAAACAGTACAAACTTTGGAAAAAGCTTCTCAAATTAATGAGGACAAAGTGATCACCATCGTAGCAAGAGGAATACTGTCACCAAAATAGGTTTTGGTTTGGTTAAAAAAAATATAAATAAATAGAAAAGTCAATAAAATTGCTAAAATAAGTATCTGTAATTACCAAGATCAAAACCCAGTGGCTTTTTATTAAACATGAACTTTTGTTCTGCCTTCCATAATACGTAAATAGTGCTGACAATTGGTTTGTGAGGCACTTGCTACAATAAAATGTAATTGTATCATGAGAGAAAGGTGACAATCAGGAGATCATGAAAAAATTACATATTCTCACTGGTGGTTAATTAGCCATGCAAAACCCCCTCAAACAGATATTCTCTTCTATTAGGAATGATTACTATGCAGGCCTACAGATGTCAATACCACAGTCATTCAAATACTTCTTTCCCTACTAATTGAAGGTTGTAAAGCTCTGGTGCCAAGGTTTTGCTTCCAAAGAGCTAATTTATGACTAGAAGGATATTTTATGTCTTCAGTTGCAGCAGCTACAAAACTCAGCAAATCAGAACCATCTGTGCACTGATACTTGAATCACCATTCATCTAGCAGCCTATCAGTCACATTAGTTTGCATCCTGCATTCTTGGCTCACGTACACTTGTGATGGTCCAAAGTTCACCAGAAATATTAAAAATGAATGGTACCCTGACCCTGCCTTATTGCACAGGCATCAGAGACAGAAACAGGGCGTTTGCATACGGAGAGTTTCAAGGCAGAGGTATGATGGGACTGACATTTCACAGCAAGTCCAGTAAGACTGCTAATTACCTCAACCTCCACTTATTAAAACACAGTTGTATTAACTGTAGAGTTTCAGATTCAAAAGTACAAAAGGAAAACATAACATGATAGCTGTCAGTTTTAAAATTCTGTGTTGGAGCATCATATAGCACTGCACATCAGTAAGAAAGGTAAATCCCAGAATACCTCCTCTTCCACATTAGTGGCTGCAGCAGTATAAAGGCAAATGACAAAGAACAGTTTGAAAATGAGAAAATGAATTAAATGCTTTCACTAATAAAGGTAACTTTGCTTTTAATCTGGAATGAAGGTAAAACCTGGCATTCAGGCTTGTCTTCAAGATGTTAGTGAACAAAGTCCTTGACTTCCCCATTATCTTGAAAGTAAATCATTCTCCACAGACCTACCGCTTTGAAGCCAGAGGCTGGAGGTCAAAAGGACTCGTGACAGTTCTTCCTCCTTAAGGGTTGACATCCCACTTTTTAGCAAAGCCAGGGGAAACAGGAATTAACAAACATGGGGTATTTAAGGCAGGTATTTAACTGCTGTGTCAGTCTCATTTTGAGATCGTAAACTATTTCCTCCTCCACAAAAGAAAAGGCAGTGACCACGCAGGAGATGTGGGAGCGACCCCAGAGCTGCTGTACTTACTTCTGACACTTGAGCAGCAGCGTGACTTCGCACACGTGCCACAGCAGAAAATTCCAGAGGCCCGTCATAGCGAGTCCCGCTTGACTCCAGTCCATCCAGCAGGATTTTCTTGAGCACTCCATACTTTGGCTTCTCATCGTAAGCTAAGCCATAAACACACGCCAAAAACTTCGATATTTCACCTGTAGAGCATATTGTAATGTAAACGTCACTTGATGCACACCTAGAGCTTCAAGAAAGAATTTAATTCCAAAATGGATGCCAATCCTACGTTGCCAAACAAGAATTTCCGCTGAAGACACACTCAAAATGCAGAGCTGACAAAATCTTGTCTTTTTGAGATGAGGAAGGAAGACTTGGATAAACAAACTACACCTGAAGCACCATGGCTTGTTATACACATGCACTAATCCATATAGTCTGAAAGCCAAGTATAAAAATCAGTGAAAATACTTTATCAACAAATACTGATAGTTTGTGTAAAACAGAAGTATTTTATATTTGATAGTTCATGATACTCCTCTAAATATTAGCTACTCTCAACAGCACCATTTTAATCTGCATAGATATTGTACTTTGAATGGTTTGGAAAAAAAAAAACTTTTTTTTTTTTTTACTTCTAATACTTGGACAAATACTGGTTTTGAGATTACATCCCTAAAACAGTCTAACAGCAGCATTATTTTGCTGTCACTATCAAGGGGTTCTAGAAACAGAGAAACCACTGAGTGGGCAGAAATAATGCTATTAGGAAAAACATATGGGGGTGATCAAACTTTTCTTTCAGTTGAAGACCCTAGTGTATCCTAAAACTGGAGTACTACACCAGATATTAACATCTGGTAATATCCCAGAAGTAAAGATTTACTAAATATGTACACACATCATGAATATGTTTTCTGTAATGTACAATGCATTCCAATAATTCCAATACAGAAATGTTACGAAAATAAGTGAATAAATCAAAGGTGTTTACTGACCTCTGAAGGACGTTTGCTGTTTTCCCCGGGTTACTTTTGTATTTAAGTGAAGGAAGAAACATCTGACAAGACAAACTGTCCATTCGTTTGCTTTTTCAACCTCTGAATCCCAAGCAATAAGCCTTTTGTAGACAGTTGCTTACTATTTTGGTACTAACAGCTACTTCTGTTTCTAAGACAGTTGCTGTTCCCTAAAAACCTTGGATTACGTATGGCTAAGATCCTTTATGTCACTCTGTGGCATACATCACAGCTGAGACTGATTTTTGTACTGCCACACAGTGGGGTTGAAAACTTAGCCCTCGATGTCTGTATCATCTACTTAGTACCTGTTTATGGGATAATGTGGGAAAGCAGCAGGAAAAAAAGAGTTCCTGCAATAAAAGAATCCCGTATCAGTGAGGATCGAGAATCATTTATTGCAGAGTGACCAGCATTTGACAGCATCCATACTTTCTCCCCCTGCAGCAAACAAGCCTTTGAGCTAAAAATGCTTAAAATATAATAAGCCTGGACAGGAAGGGCCTGATCTGCTTCCACTGGAGTCAGGAACATTAGTGCAGTTAAACTGGTGAAGGCATCTACCTTAACATGCAAAACTTAGCAATTGCATTTAAAATTTTAACTGCACGCTTTGTTAAAATTTGTGCTTCCACAAAAACTTTTGTACTGCTTCCCCCAAACACAATAAGACATTTAAGTATTTTTTGTGAGAGACTAAAGAGCTGTACAGTACATAGGACAAGCACACTTACTACAGCTGCTTCCAGAAGAATCCCATTCCATCACTGAATCTGGGAGCTCATCCATAAGTCTGAAACAAAAAGAGAGTGCAAGAATTTAATGTGGGTTTGGAGCAGGTGATTCTTCATTTGGGATTTAGGAAGACAGCAAGTCTTAATTCCAAAGGGAGTGGACCTCCGGGATAGCTAATGATTCACTGTACTGCTTTTAAAACAAAATATCCTCTTACCAGCTATATTTCTAACTCTTTGGAGTTTTAACTCTTTGGAGACTGCTGCTAAGACTACACTTTAAGTTTTGCTTCGCAGATGTTTTAAGCTTTCTAGAAAGAAAAAGAAGAATGCTTTGTCCTGTTCTGATTTCAGCTTTATGATTAATATTTGTATTTCAGAATTTAAGAAGCAGTTCTGGTCTGCCTACTTGTCATTTAGCATCAGGTTCTTTCTGCCATGGAGCTCATGGGCAGCTGGGTGATGGCTGTCAAAATAACAAGCAGGCATGGCAGGGACAAAAGGGGAGAGAGAGGTTGAACGACCTTAAGTCCCTCATGCACCTCATAAACTGAGGGGCAGGGCCACAGATGTACTTTCTATCTATCCAGAAACAGAAATAGCAAAGGACATTGAAGCTCAGAATCAATCATACCCTAAAAACATATGAAGTAACACCAGCTCTCATCTTCGTGCAGGCAGGAACCAGGACGATCTCCTGGGACACGTGGGAACCTGCAGCTGCTCGAGCCCCCTTGTCCCCAGTACGTGAAATCTGTTGGTGCAGTCTAGCTATTGAAACTGGGGTTTTTTTTAATTCATTTGTTTAAAGGAGCCGTAAGGGGGCTCAAATCAGTAACAGGATGTGTTCTCAAATGCATAAAGTTGGAGTACATAGATTAATACCTTTAATTCAGTAATCTAATCAAATGAGGGGCTTGACTTTTGGGGGAACATTTAAACAAATATTTTCCTGTAATCTATCTTAAATTCTAATTCAAACGGAGCCTCTTCTCTAATTGTGGTATGGCACGAACATTTCTGAACTCATACACGCCAGCAGTCCTTAAATATCCCCTTACCAATGCCCAACGCTTCGGCACCCCAGCATCACATATATCTGGATGTCTATTTCTGGCCTTTGAAAACAGTATAGGCACCGGAAGTGATAAAAAGGGGATGACCTGGGCAAGCTACCTAATACCAAGAACACAATTCATTAGACTAATAGGATATTTCTGATAAATGGATTCCACATCATTTTCCATGCGATTCCTTTTAGCATCCGTTTGCTTGGCAGGCTGAAACGTTAGCAATCTAAGGGTTAACCGCAAGGGAAGAATTAGGGAAGCAGCTTGATTGATTAAATTGATTTAACATTGAATTGTATAAGTGTTACCTTGCAGGGGGTTGTGTAATGATCAGAACTTCTGAAGGAGAAATATTAAACATAACACACGATGTCAACATTTACAGATGCAATCTGTATTATCCACCGTCTGCAGGGCAGCCTTTCTCTCTGCTGAGAGCCGACGCCACACTGAATTTGCAGATTGATTTCTGTGGATCAGCCATCCCTATTGTGTACCTCTGTTGTGACTTGCCCTACTTAAAAGTTTGCTGCCTTCTCCAATTGTGGTGTTACATTTACGGGGAACTACTCCCCTGTATGGCCTTCTGCAGGCTGCTCCGCTGTACCACACGCAGTTAACTCTCTCCACTCCCAACTGTGAAAGCAGAGAGAGAAAACACTAACACAATGCTACTTCAGTAAGCTCTAAATGAGTCGTGATGGGATAAAGGAACGATTTTCATCAAAATTCTTCAGTATTCTGGTATTTAATTGTTTATAGCAGCAGTGGGCCTATATAAAATAAAAAACTTACAAAAAAGTATCTGAAAACCAGTATCCTGTAGAAAGTTAGATATATTGAATGTGCATGTGGAAAAACTTCCAGAAGCCGTTTGTACTGTAGTCTCTACAAAGCACCCGTGAAGTTTTATGGAAACACACAACAACTTTCTGCATGTGCAGTAATGTCTGCACTAACTCACAAATGTTTTCCTTGAAAAAAAGCAGTACTAAAAAAATACATAGCAGACTAAATGACTGTGTTCTGTGCATTTGAATTCATCATATCTCTACAGCAGTACATACACAGACATATGGAAGAGGGTATATACGCACATAGAGTTCACATTTTTACTGCTGCTAACATCTCTCAATTAAGGGAAATGGTTTTAGCTTTCTTGTAAGGTGTTATTCTACAGGATGCAAAGCTTGTCTTTCTCAGACATGTTTTGTTAAGTGATAAGGAGACTGCAGGGTTTGTGTGTGTGTGTGTGTGCGTGTACATGCATGTGGCAGTTTATGTTTACTTTGTTTTCGCAGACTGGACAGCTACAGGGTCCTTCAGGTTCTGTTCCCAGGGCAGCTTCCCACATATCCATTGCAGCATGCAGTAGCCAAGGATTTCAAGGTCACCTCGTCTGGATGGGGCTAAAATACAGGAGGGGGGGGGGGGGGGAGAAAGAAAAGNNGTGGAGGGGGCAAAAAAACGGGGGGGGGGGGGGGGGAGAGTAAGAAAAGAGGATGAAGAATAAGAACTTCTTCTTAGGAAATAGAAAAGACTTTGATTGAACTACAGTTGATGAAATATGAAAAAGCCAAATGGGCAAAGTGTTTTGTTTATTCAGCTGTATTAGACCTAAAACACCCCGGCATTTGGCCACAGTCCACAGACAGGCAGTGACTTGTTACTGTTGAAGTAAGGGTCAGTTTCCTCACCTCCTCCAACTTCATCCTTCCTCAGTCTGGCCTGTCACATGGACTTGATCCCCATGGCCTCTGACATGATCCAGACAGCCCATAACTGAGTACCAACACTTTCTCAAAGAGCCAAGCAGTAAAACAAAGAAATAAATGTCTGCTGCTAAATTGCTAACACATGTTCCAGGAAGTCCATGGGGTCCACATTGGTCATGCAGGGACCCTGCGAGTGCAGACTAAACACTGATGGCCTTTCCTGTTCTCCTACACAGCTATTTGAACTTGGAAGATATGACAAAACTGCCATCTAGTGTACATTTACACACCAATGTTGTCTGCTTAGTGGTACCACGGGCCGTTTGTTTAGAGCCGTAGCACAAGCTAAAATCCACTTGGTGCTTCACAAGTCCTGTGCAAACTTCCCAGCACTGCCTTCCGCAAAGGAAGGGATTTCAGGAACAACTTACTCTCACTCTGCACACCCCAGACAGACACACTGACCACAGAACACCAATACAGTAGGTATAATTCGATCAAACATTAACCCCATCCCCAAACATCATCTGTGCACAAAAACAGGTAACTGAAGTCAATCTATAGATTGACTTTTCCAAGAGAAAGAGGAAAATAAGTACAATACGAACAGAATTGCTATTGCTTGCTGCTATTCAGAGAAAACCAAGATTGAAAAAACTGAACAAGCAGGATTGCTGCAATATTTGTTTGTACACATTTGACTTGCAGCCTATACTTTGCAAATCAAGACTACAAGGAATCTGCAAAAACCAGGAACTGTTAATCGGGATTAAAGACAGACAGATGTACAAGTTAAATTTATACTTTTCCAAAACGAATTTGCACTTTCCAGGAAGGAAAGAAGATTTCAGATTCGTTCAGTGCTTTTTGTCTAGTGTCAAGACTAGTAGTTGAGCATAACGCCGTTAATCCGGCTGTAAACAGATACCACATTTTATGGGTCTTCATTAAATAAATTCCAGAAAGTCACTCGGCAAACTTATCTTTTAATTTAAAAAGTCATCTGCTAAAAGCTACGGTGCCAACACATCATAACTGTTTCTTGTTACTGTACACACATTATTGTAAAAGCAGAAGATTAGTTCTTATACAGTCTCTATCTTAACTGCTATTAGACTATGGGATTATTAAAGGCCCTTCAAACTAACAGAATCCTACACTATCCCTCGGGTGCCGTTTATTTTCTGCACTAGATTTAGCAACCTTCTAATGCAGGACTTGGCTCTCATATTAAAATAAAAACACAATCTCTACCACTTGCTGTTCTGTAGTGATTTCTTCAGCCATAAATCTCCTGTTAACCGTGGAACAATTCCATTCATACACACGTGTTCACAACTCCTTTTTCCATTATGGCAATTCCAGATTATAACCATACAAACCAGAATTTTTGATTGCAGATCCTCTAATTTTCACACAATGCTTTCCTTGCACCTGGTTGTGAATGATGGGCTACAGAAAGCAGCCTTTTGGAAAAAAATTGTCAAAATTACAACAGAACACTTTTTTTCCCACTGAGGGACTAATTGATATGAATCTGTAAACAATTCTAAGCCGCTTAGATTTCAGAAGCTAACCTAAGATAACTCATTTTCTGACAAAATGGTCCCCAGAGAGTAAATTTGACTTCACAGTTAACAGGTTGGCCACAACTAATTACCTTCTCACTCACATGCAGATCTTCCAGCCATTTCTTGACAATCACTAGGGCAGAGCCATCACAACTAGGGAGACGCAGGATGAGACTTTACTAATCCCTTCCTAAAGCCACAGCCGTCACCCTGGGAAGGATGGGGGGCGGGGGGGAAGTTATACCTAACTAAGCCATACATCACTGAAAAATAAAAGGGGAAATGTTTTACAGAGAGATAGTAAACTCCTGTATCACTTTATCTCCCAGGTCACTGCAAGTGTTACTACAGGAAGACATTTACAAGTGTTTTTCACAGAACCACATGAAAATGTCAGCGTTTGATTATCTGACTGTACTGCCTCATTCTTTCTCTCTGCTCCTTTGTTAGCTCAATATTACAGATGCTAATTTCCTTAACTTTTTAAATAATTTAGATCCTTTTAAAATAAGTATTCAACTAACTAATCTTTAATGAATTAATATTATCTATCAACAATGGAATAAGTAGATTTTTACCCCAAATAAAGCACTAATGCATAAATTTCAACTACGTATTCACTTGCAAAAATAAATCGACTAATACAATTGGAGGTTACAAGAATTCTTGACAAACATGAACTGAGAGAAGTCAATCTGGCCTCATTTTAAATGCGATAGCCATGCAAAAATAAAACAATTCTGTTTGATAACTTATTACTGTTACATTCAAAATTGTACCTATTCAAATCAAATTATCTTACTTCTCTGTAGACTAAAAGTTTTTTTAAAAAAAACCTTTTTTAAAGGGTTGGGGTTTTTTTCCTTTCTTTTTCAGTAGATACTTGGGTTTTGCTTTTCTATTAACCAGGAATATTTTTATTATTATTTCAGTCTCATATGAAATACTATTAATGGGAACATGTTGGTGATATTTTATTTCACAATATTTTTAATTTTTTAATTTGAAGATTTAAGGTCTGATTCTCTCCTCGCTCCTGCCAAGATAAATCAGGAACAACTCCACTGAAGTTAATGAATCAACAACCACATCAATGAAATCAGCGTCAGACCACAACAAGGTTTATACACACCACAAACATGCACGCAATGCCCAGGCACAGGTTTCAACAGTAACTCGGAATAACACAACTGAAACAATTCACCCCGAGATGAAAATACATTACGTACCCTCTGTATACTGGATTTGGCAGCTATCTGAGCCCTAATGCATCTTCAAATGACTATTTCAAAATAGATCACCAATGATATCACGCTGGCCACAATATGCTTTAAAAACTACACTGCTCCCAAGAACCCATCCGAAACCCACATAAAAATGGGAGTTTTCCTTTATGGCCCTTATTAAGCTAACTTTCTCAAGCCTTTTCTAAAGATGTAGAAGGCTAACGAGTGACAGATGAAATGTTCTTCTATTGTTTTTAATTAGCACTGTTACATTATAATTTCACCATTAGTGTTTCTTTCGACTGGAAGCTTTTCATAAAAACGGTCATTTCCCTTGCCCATATTGCATCTACACGTGGCGGAACCTCCAATTCTCCCTGGCATCACAGCATACAAAGTCATGTTAATTCACAAACAAATATAACTCATACCATATCCATTAATGCAAACGCCCATAAAGGAAAGGAGTGTTAACATGACCATGGAGAAATATAATTACGCTAAAAATGCATTATCTCAATGGTTTAATAAATGAACTAAAAGTAATATAACCTCTTAACTCAAGGTTGAAATGATAAAAACCAGACAAATACAAGGACTTGTCAAAAAAAACAGTGCCTATATAAGGGACAGGAGAAAGGAGAAGGCAAAAAAAAAAAAAAAAAAAAGCTAATAATGAAGTATAGCTCCCTGAGGTACTGGTCAGCCTGAGGAGTTTACTGCAGCAGGTTAAACATAGTTAATTTTATTAAAGATTATGATGCTCAGAGACCATTCTTTACAGTTACCCAGTCTCAGGCAGGGTGACTGCCAGCAGAGGCTGAGGACAACTCTCATCCCCTCACGTACAGCTCTGTGCCACTCAGCCTGGCACGTTGCTGAAGTGCTCACCTACAACAACCACCACCACCGAATGCTGGACAGGAAAATCCAGTGCAAGCATGGTGTCACCACAAGTAGACTACAACTTTTCTGGGGAACTCTGCAACACACAAACAAGCAGCTTTTCCTGTGCCAGCTATGGTCTCCCTGATAAACTCCTACAGCTACACACCCATCTGATCAGCAGGAATCCTACTGCAGGATCCTCACAGAGTCACTCACAGAGTCCTGTGAGGACACAACCGTGACTCCCCAGCACTGACCTCGTCTTAGGCAGCCACGTCCTGGTTTGGTGGGGAGAAGTTTATGCAGTGGGAAGGTTGGAAGGGACCTTCACCATGAGATCTGAATGGCAGATAAAATGGTGGTGGGCAAGAGGTGCAGGTACCTGGTCAGCAGTAAAAGGTTCCAAGCTTGCAGTAAGGAGAACATGTGGCAGGAGAGTGGGGACAGGAAGTTTTACTCTTCTTTCACATCTGTGTAGCAGAAAAAACATCACAAAGGTAAGGAGCTGTCAATTAGGGGCTGACAAGCAGCTGTGAGATTCACTAACTTTTTAAATTCCTGGCATAGAGAATGAGAGCCAAAATTAAACAGCCAATTCCCAGCCACGCTCATCAGTTGTGCTAGAAAGTTGTGATTGGTCATCAGCTTCTCTTTACTGCTTCCAGACATTCTTGTCAGGACAGAATATGCTTACAGAGGTGGTTATAGGAACCTATTCAGTCTTCTCCTTGCTAAAGCCTGACTCTTCCTTCACTGACTATGACCTCCTGTTCTCTGGTCTGCTGGGCAGACATTTCTAATATAACACTCAGAAATGAAAACATCTTTTTGTTCATTTCAAACTGCAAAGTTCCACCAATTTTTCACCAGACTGGTTACATTTTCCTTTTATTTCAGGATTTACAGTTTGTCCTGCATGCAGTCTTTGGGAAACACATACCAAACTACAGCAAATCAATAACTCATTTGACCAACAAAAAAATCCAGCAGTCTCCCTCTGAATTCTAACTATACCTGGACAGACACCAAATAAACCTCCTGATCTAGAGTCATTTAGAGCCCTGTTCTCTGGAAGTTATCCGGGCTCAGCAAGAATATATTTACAGGCATAGGTGCTTATATTCTTGCACACCCTTCCTCTCAGAATGAACCCTGCATATATTCTAGTCAACCCCTGCACGTAAAAGAAAAGGAAAAATGGACACGCATTGAGCTATGTTTTTAATATCAAACAGCAACAGTTCTGTCAGACCAGTGGGGAAAATAAGATGAGCTGCAGAGCTCTCCCTACAATCAGCCCTCCCTGTGCAAACGCAGTACACAAGCGTTCGGACAGACCTCAAGGAGCAGATGCTGCAATAATCCAATGTTAGCACAAAGAACTGCCTCAAAAATGGTATCAAACATAGTTTCAACTGCCTTCCCTAACACAGGACATGAAAATAAAAGCATTTTTGCTCTATGAAGCCAGCTCAGAGAAAACTTATTCACCAGCTACAAAAAAAGGTGGCAACCAGTGGGTCTGATTGAGGGAAACGTCATCAGGAACTCCACATATCCATGAGCTCGTCAGAAGTCACCACTACTCTTCTTAAGCAGCTTTTACAGTTCCAAACACAGGTTCTGCAAGGATTTCAGTTTGTGCCCTCTCCAACGTGAGAGATGGCAAAACTGCTGTGAGACACTGTGAAACTGTTGTTAAAAGGAAGAAGAGAGTTACCTTGAAATCTATGGCAAACACAAACACACGCTGGAGAGAATTCAACACAGACAGTTCATACTCTTATGTTCATCAATGATAGCAAATTAAAACTGGTCTTATGCACTCAATGCACAGGACTAGAGTATTTAAAAAAAACTCAATATGTTAAGCGCAGTATATCTCCAGAGAAATTAGGTATTGACTGCATGCCTCAGTGAGTAGAAAATCTACAAAAATCCATAGAAGGTATTGATCCAAATATTACTTTTTAACACTAACTATGTAACAATTTTTTAAATGTACACTGGGTGCAGATATAATTCTCTTTAATTATCAATCAACAAACAAAAAAGTAATACTGTTTATACAGTACAGTCTTTAAAAATGAATGCAATGAATACACTGAAATACTATGCTAAAACTAACAATGCGGTTATTATGCCATATAAAACTTGCACCAAAATAAAAAGGTTTCATATTTTAAAAGCCCACATTCTCATTGCAATGAGATCCAGCCAGCAAATACAGGAATGTTGATGGTGTGGGTCAGATCCTGGGCAAAGCCCAATTTGGGCTCCAATCTGGATCAAAGCACACTCTAGGCATAGAGAGGGGATGTAACTTAGGTCATGACAAACACTTCCAAACACCTGATGAGCTTGGGGGACCCCAAGCAGCACCGTGGCACAGAAGAACCAGCCTGTGGGGCCCAAGCACACTGGGCAGAGCACAGGTGAGCCATGCACAACTAAAGACAAAATCAGCATGAAGAGCCAAGATACCAGGCAGGGCAGCTGCTCCCAGCCTTTCCCAGCCCAGGGGGAATTCTTCAGTTTCAGCAAAGTCAAAGCCACCAGTGCCACCAGCAGCACCAGCATGCTGGCACACACTAAATGAACTTGCTTGAAGGCAGTGATTTGCTATCAGCTGCCACAGGAACGGCACATCCAACGCAGCCCTTACCAGAGGCTGTCAGAAGAACGTGGACAACTTCTACCACCCAAAAGTGTTACCATGCCGTGGATGCTGGCAGGAAACTTCCTGAATCTCAGTGGACCACACAACCTCTACATCTGATGAACTCCATGGAGAGCTTGGAGAATAAACAGGCATGCAGCTGGGTTAAACTCTCAATTCAACTAAGGAAACATCAGTGTTGATTTAAATTAGTGGGAAGTGGTTGCATTTGAGTGGCTTTACACAAGGAGGTTATCAGCTTTAAGCATTGCCAAAAGGCAGTTTTGAAATCAACAAATTCATACTTTTGTTTTAAGTTTCTGCACGTACCTCAAGCCGTTGTATATATTCAGGTAGCTACTTTATGAACAAGACAAAAAGTTGTCTAACTCAATACAGCAACGTACTATTCAGAAGTTTTGAGCTTTCTGAGATATTTATATTGCTACATACATTCAAGGGAATGCACTGTGGAAAGGATCTCATTCATATAAAATAACATTTAAAAGTTAAAACTATACTCCAAGAGCACCGAAATGAAAAAAAATTGCTCCAGTCTGAAAAACAGGGTAACACCCAAATGAAGGCTGGCCATGCACCTTTAATTTGCCAACAGGGAAGCAGACTTTCAGCAACTTTCAGAAGAGCACCTCACTGGGTACATGAGCCTGCACTGGCACTGGCACTCAATCACAACTCAGGAGTACAGGAGACGGCTGAGCAGAGAAGCGCCTTTCCCCCAGCCGTTGGAAGGCTTTTAGTCTCCTGAAACTCTTCCTAAACCTCACAACAAGAGATGAGATGAAGGAAACCAGTTGCTGCATTCTGCCATCTGGACCTGTGCGATCTCCGACAGAAGTCGCTGCAGATGCACATTTTCCCTGGGATGTTGAGAGACCTGCTGCAAATGGGAAACTCTGGTAATTTGACCTTAATGGCTTCAGGCTGTTACAAGGTCAGAGCTGAGGCATTCAGTGTGAACCGTTTGGATTCTCTGCAACATACCAGATACCCCATCGTGTTCTGCAGACTTTTCCGGCAGGAGACTCAGAAAA
The DNA here is from genome assembly GCA_004320125.1 of Scolopax mira. Lineage (NCBI taxonomy): Eukaryota > Metazoa > Chordata > Aves > Charadriiformes > Scolopacidae > Scolopax > Scolopax mira. The sequence goes on along the minus strand of BJBW01002144.1, from coordinate 290,802 downwards.
ATCTGAGAATTTTCTGTTTGCAGCTATTAACAAGCAATAAATTTTCGACTGCAAGATAGGGGTAAACTCCCTCAAGCTATCTTTTGGAATATTTTGTTTTCTGGTGTCCTTTGCTTTTCACTAATTCCATCACAGCTTTAGCTATTTGAGGGTGTACTCTGACCTGCAAAAGACAACTGAACTCACACTTGCATGTGCACACCTTTTGCCACTCACATCCGTAACATTTCTGTACTCTTTCAAATAAAAAGGAATTATCAGTCCTGTAGCCAAATCAACAGACACCTGTCCACTAGACAAACCAGCTGCTGTAACTATCCAACTGCCAAATCCCAAATCCTCTAGCTTCCACCTATTCTTCAACCAGCATCCACATCAAATACTAGTACACAGCACCATTGCTCACCTTACCAGGAAAAACAGCCAGTCAGGTCTCCAGAAAATGCACTGTATGCTTGGCAGTGCTAGAAGAGCCTGAAACAGATGCCCTCTTCACCACAAAATATTTTTTAGCAGATGAAATTGTGCAATTGTCTTACCAGCAAATACTTGACAGTCTTATTTCATTTTTCCTAATGACCAGAGTTAAACGATTGCAGGTTTTAACAGCACTGGCAAATTATCAAGACCCTCTACATTACATGGTCAATGGTCCTTTTAATAGAAAAAGCAATAATATACAGTTGTTTGTGCCAACTAAAACTCATTAGAAAGTATTAGTTTAAGGTAACAGTTCAGCAGCTATTAACAAGCACAAATTTCTACAGTTATCACTTGTGACACTATGATCCTAACAAAGCTGGCAGCAGAGAACCATTCCTTTTGTTTTAGAAGATCTTGGGGGTGAGGGGGGGAATAGGAGAAAGGAAAGTTAACAAAAACACTGTTTCATAGCAAGAGTCAAAGTTTTTCAATAATCACCATTTTTTTCACTAGCATAACATTAGAATTGACTTTTTGTCTTGCTGACATGGCAACTAAGAAAGTTGTGTTGCATTGACCATATTGATTGTGAACAATGCAGCCATCAGTGGGACTTTGCACCATATATTTTCGATATTGACCTCCCATTCCCTTTTCCATGGCTCTATGGGCCCGCTATTGGATTTGGACTGCAGTGTAATAAACAGCTAAGGTTTAATTAATGGTAAATGAATACAAGACATAGGTTATGACTTTAACTAATTAGGGAATTGTTGAATTAAGTCTGCCTTGGAATGCAAGGCAGTACAATCAATATCCAATAAAAGGACTATGTATGTAATTTACCTGCAAATGTGTTTCCAATACCATCAAAGTGAGTTTAAATAAGTAAGATATATGAAAGGCTACTGGAAAAAGATTTCAAAAAGTTAACACTTTATGGCTTCAAAAAAGGTTTTTCTCCTTGCAGAAGGAATGTCATCTTGAAATATCCTCTCATAACACAGATGGTGACACTCAGACACAGCTCTCCCTAAAGGACAGTGCAGACTTGAAACACTTCTCCTTGACAATGCAACATGAGCAAATATTGCCTCTGCCTCTACAGAGTATAGCAAACACAAACCAGTACTCCCAACATGAACCAATTAAGTTTAATGGCAAGCTCTTAGGGCATCTTGGTCAGCCTCCCAGTACCACACGTGCAGCAGTCTTTCTGTTTTAATCGTGTGACTCCCCTTCCCACACTAGCCCTGGAGAAGCGTTCCCAGGTACAAGAAAAGGTCACCACACAAGGGTCTGATCAACCCTGAGCAATCCCCAATTGTATACATCAGCTCACACAGCCTGATTACTCATTCTGTAATCACTCCTCTGAAATAAAAAAAAGAAACCTACCTACTCCCTTGTGGGCATCTATGCTGGTAAACTCTATTGTCCCATTATGGCCCTTCCCAGGATTTTCCTGATACTGTTTGTGGTTCCCATTGGGACAATATCTGTAGGAAAGTCCATAATCTGCAAGATAAACCTGGAAGACATGAACAGACAAATGAATAATGCTTTTGTCCTTTGAAAGTATAACCTTTATAATTAAGTCTTAAGAAACTGATAGGTTAAGGACAACCTTAGATCTAAATTTTATTAAACCAAATGGTGCCTCAGGATAAAATATGTACAACTGGGGGCTATAACAGCTGCCCTCCCCATTTAAATCCTTCCACTACTATACTCTTATCTTATTTCAGAGGCGAGCAGAATTTCAGCCTTTTTATTTTGTTCCTAAGCTCTCTCCTCTCCAGGTGGGCATCTAGACATCATAAACCGCAATATGCTTTTTATGTATCATCACATTGCTTTTAAGACCCCTTCCCCTCCTTACTTAAACAGGCACATGCACACCCCTGTTCAAATTTTCCATCAGCTGAAACCCTACAATGTTATAACAGCAGTGAAACTTAAAAGCCAGAGGAAGTCAGAGGTCACGGTTTCCCCCAGCTGGACTGGATGCAGGGTTCCAGTGCTAAGAGGGACCGTGACTCAAGGGCTGCTGGGCCTAACTGTAGGATCTTCCTTTTGAATGTCACTGACAATTAAGTTTGTACTGGCAACAATTATTTAAACATTAAGTGTAAGATAAAACGAAGCAAAACAAACTAGCCCCTCCCAACCCAGAAAGCAATCTTAGTAAACCACTTCTGAATAAATTTTAAAAAGGCACAGAGACAAACTTCACTCTGAGTTACTCTGAAGCAAATCCACGGAGCTAAATCAGTGTTGGAGGTAAAAAATTGGGCCCCCACTGTGTATATTGCAGCAAGCTCATGAATTCTGCCACGTTTACCTTTCCATCTTGGCACAGGAGATTTTTTTCCCAAAACACCTCACCATAGCCACCTAAATAACCAGAGGGAGGAAGCCACACAGTTCTGAATGATGTATCGGGAGATGAACTTGCATATTCTTGGGACTTAACTGGGAAAGTATTAGCTGACTTTAAACTTAGTCTCACTCACTTTTATGGCATTTAAAGCTGAAAACAGAACAGCTCAGGACCACTGAATTTTACTTTCTCTTCTGGTGCTGCCTGTCAAGACAAACAGGCCATCTGGCTCCTCCGCCTCTCTCTCTCTCTAGGCATAGTGCCGGCAGTACTGCATCCACCTCAATTCTGCCACTCACATAATTTAGATTAAGGGCACAAGTCCACTCCACGAAATTCACATTAACATGTTCTTCCCTCCAATGGAGGTGGACTTAATACATGCACATGGTCAATTACTGCAAAGCAGCTGACAAGCAGTAACTTGTTGAAAACAGCTGGAATTTAATCACAGTCTGTTCGCCCCACAACATCCCTTAGGTTATTTTCCCACTCTGTCATTTTCACCCTCCTACCTGGCCTTTGCCCCTTACATTGACCAGTTCTCACATTAGGTAATTGTTTGGGGTTTTTTTAACTAAATGTTCAATTATGGTATTTTCACTTTTTAAAAAAATAATAATAATGCTACAGACTGCTATTATATTGCCAATGGAACTGATCTCTGGGGCAAAAGCTAAATCATCTGAAAGCATAAAGAGATCATTTGTACTAAATCAAATTATAAAGAAAAACTTTTTCTTATTCAAACCTTAGTTTTGTTTCCTCTTCAGTTAAAAAATAGTTTACCCTATAAAAGTCTGAAATAAACTCTTCTTGCACTCACTTGTAATTTAATTATGTCACACTTGGTAGAGAAAAAAACAAACAAAAAACCCTCAAGAAAGCGCATTATTTTGTAGTACATTCTGTTGAACTACTGATTCCTGTTTGTGCTCCAGGCAGCTTCAAATCCTGGGATGGCTGGTCTCTTGGTTTTACTGTTTCTGCTGCAGGATCTGTGCTTATTTGGAGCGTGTAAGCTGGGACGCAACACTCACTTCCTGCAGGGTGATGGCTTTTAAGATTGCCAAAGGCGTTTTTCACCTGACAGACTATACAAACTGGGATACAAGATTAAAAACAGTAGTCACATTTGGAAAATCTGGGACAAGGCATAAACTTCATTGGGTTGACTGGTTTGATTTTCTCTTGTATCCGTTCTTGAGCATATTCCTGATGCTCTGGTACCTGTCCTAATTGAGCCCTCAGTCAGTGTGAGAAAACTTATTCCAACTACCCTTATATCAAATTTTGCGAGTCTTCTGCATCCTTTGTGGGCTGGGAAGGAGGGACTAGGCTAGAAGCTGTATTCTTCCCAGGTTAAATGCTACATTTTAGATTTTGCTCAACTATAGATTTCTGACATGCACAATTGACCAGACACAATAAAATGAAATACAGAGCAGATTTCAACCTTTGAAAATTTAGGCTATGCCCTATATTAAAATGAAATTTTAACTGTTAGGAAAATAAAATAGAAGAGCAGCATCACTGTCAACTTTCTGGTTCTGTCTGGGCTCGGAACACCAGCTTATGTGACAGACACTTCTATATGGCAGCCTGGCCTTAGTGGTCTTTCAAACTATCTTAACAACAGGGCCCCTAGAAAGTAGCCACAAATATTTGCAAGTCAAACTTGAACTATGTAAAAAGTTCACAGTTACCCTCAGATAAATCACAGTAACTATGTACTCTTAGTCCATTTTTAAAAAAATGGACTTTGTTTACTTAAAATACAGCGAAAAGTATCATCAGCAGAACAGCTTTAAATTTATACCGAAAAACCCCTGCAAAAGTGAGAAGTAGCTTTAGGTTATCCTGCCTTGTCTGATGATGGCAAGACCGGGAAACCAAGAAGTAATCACTTCTTAAAGACACTCACATGCAATCTCAACGACATCTATGACCGCACCACAGTTTGCTCCAGAAGTTGGTCATGAGTGTCCTTGTTCAGCTTACTTCTAGCTGAGCCATTCATCACTTCCACAACTTTTACACCCATTTTTTTTTCCATAAACATGCAACTGATGGTAGCCTCTCAAGGCAAAGCCTCTTGGCCACCAACAAAAATCAATCCCCTTCAGTTTGTACAAAACCTGCAATGCACTGTTACAACCTTGCCACAACCATTATCAGAATGACTACATTATTTTAAATTACCATTAATTTCATTTCATCAATTCTCATTATAACCCTTTCACCATTAAAAAGATATATAGTTCTTTATAGCTAGTTGTCACTTTTTGACAATGTAACACAGCGTGCCCTTCCAAATCTGCTCAGAACATGGTGGGTAGGGGAGTTAACAACATGCTTTCAATAAAAGCATGCAGTTGAAAAATATTTATTAGAAACAACAAAACAAATAAGAACAAAATGAGAATAAAAGATATGTAAAGTAAGATAAAGAAGACACTTGAAACAAGACAGGGTAACATGTATGATGAAGGTGCAACAGTATCATAAGTTGGGTTTAACTGTTACATTGTACACTCCTTCCCATTTATTCATTTTAACTTGATTTTTTTTTTAGACACATCCCAGTCTGCACTAGACTCAGCAGTGCTTAGCACTGTCTGTTATTAATAGACTTTCTTATAGATTAGGAGACAGATTTCTAAAGCCTTTGCACTTAATTTCATGCAAACATGAATGCACCCAATTTAGTCAAACGAACAGGCACAAATAATTATTTATGTGCACAAGCAACCAGTCACAGATTCAGCAATCCTCTTGTCCTTTCTGAGTGCACGACACCCAAACAGTGCTTTACACCTGAAGTGCTAAATATCTGCTAAATGTCTAAAATTCATAAAACTTTTATACATTATGATATAGAACTGCAGTGATCTGGGAAGTCATAAGCCTGGTGCTTATGGATTCTCATGGTATTCTTTGTCTTGAAGCACACAGAGCAAGAGATTTATCACTGAAAGGATAATAATACAGTGATTTTCTTTGTACACTTTCTTTCCAGTGTTTCAATTGCTAGGCTTATGTAATGCACTGTAAATAATTAAGTAGATACCTACTAATTAGAGGCAGATTGGTTGCTAATGGCCATAGTGCTGTCAGTTGACACTACACTATAGCTTGAAGTCCATCTTGGGACAGTAAGCCTGAAGTATGGTATTTAGAACAGAAACAGCATCTTTCACAAAGCAGAAGCCAAGGAAGGAGGAAAGCAGATTAAGCAAAAGAGAGAAGGGAAGAAATCTTCTGTGACTTGTCCTGGCACTGGAATCAATTCAACTTCAAAATATTTCAGCCATTACTATCACAAAGAAATTAAACCTAGTGCAAACAACTCTATCCAAATGTAGCAGTAGGACTGATTAAGAAGATTAAGACCACCTGATTGTGAAGCTACATCTCAGATCAAGGGCCAGAATCACAATGACTAATTTCACAATGAAAAACAGCTTGAAGTTGGAATTGTTTTCACGCACCTTTTTTCCATATGATAAAATGATGAAAAATGTGTGTGAGCCCTGTATCTTATATGCTGGTCCACTGAAAGCTATTCTTAAAAGTTAACATTTTGAAAAAGAGTTAACATTTTGAAACATCTCAGTTACAGCTATCTATGATAATCAACTCTGAGCATTTTATTCTGTAACTATGTTGAATAAGAAATGTTTAAAATCAAAATTAGAACCTTGGTGCAAATGGAATTAAAATTTAGGTCTTAAAATCCAAATAGGCAACTTCTGGTGCAGACTTGAGTCTGCAACACTGCAGTATGTCTGCCCATATATTCCATGGAAGGAAAAAAAGAAAATACTACAAGGTAATTGTTTTGAAGAAATATTCTCCCAAACCTTATTTCATTTATTAAAAACTCTGATTTTAAGCTCTTATTTAGTGAACACTTGTCCCTTTTAATAGTATGATAATTTAAATTAGTTTAATGGATTTGAATTTCTCTTTTAGAGTATATATCAATAATGCTTATTATCCCAGCTTTATCATACAGTTACTGCTATGTACCGAATTATCCTCAACTCACCGCAATACTGAGACGGTGCTTCACTTGTTCTATAATTTATAGGTATGATCTCTTCAAGTTTTCCTTCAGGCCTCTCTGAGATTCACAGGCTGTGTACTTCTCTCAGTACATCACTCCTATTCTGTCAGTCATTGTGCTGGGTCCATGTTCTGAAACATATCGACTAGAGAATTGATCTTGTGACCTGTAACTCACCGAATGGCCTTGCTTCCTTCTATTGAATAGAACTGCAGCAAGCTGCTCTTTGAGGTCAGTTGATTCTGATCTTCTAACCATTTCTAAACATCATTTGGAGGTCACAGAGTGGCAGGACCTTTACTTTATTTGTTTCTCTGCCTTGCCACAGAAGGTAGGGGACGGCAGTATGGATTTCACACCTTCTTTCAAGAAGGGGACTATGATATTTGTTGGCTGTGGTGTAAATTTACCAAGTTAATTTACAGAAAACAGAGTAGCAGCAGAAAATCTAACATAGAAAAATGGTCTTTTTTGGAACTGTAGGAAGTCAGTGATAAATTCGCCCATAAGAATATACATGAACAGCCACTAAATGACAAAAAAAAAATAATGCAGTGTTGGGTATAAAGGTGCACATGCTTTTTTGAACAGAGATTTATGCCTCGTCACCAAAAAAGAATACAGAAATACATTTTGAATATATATATTATTCTCAAGAGATTAGTTATGGGTTCCTTTCAAAAACAAATTTCTAGAACTAAAGAACACTTCCAACTTATTTTCTCTTAAGATCCTAGACCTAAAGAGCAAGAACCCACTAGCATAAAATTGTTAACAAAAACTCACCACAGAAATTGTTTGTTCAGACAGCTTTATTATGCCAGCTCTCACTGGAGCTACACATCTCTCAGCTTTTGTTCCTGAGTTTGAGTTTGCCACTGGCTTAATACTCTCGCTCACGATTTACAGGATTAGGTTGATCACTTTACCTTCCAGTTCCATTGTTTCCAAAAAAAAGGAAAAAAAAAAAAGAAACCAAGACCAATCTAGCAATCAGCAATCTAGCTATCCACCATTTTAAGAGAGAAAACACTTCACAGGCATTAGGTAGCAATATCAGTGTCTGAGGTTTTATCTAAAGTGTCTAGGGTTAGTGCAAGACTGACAAATTAAAATATAGCATCTCCAACAACAGTTTAGAAGATACAGGATAGGATATTCCGTATTGTTGTCATATTTAGTCAGTGCTAATGCTCCACAAATACAAAGTTCCAGTAAATACATAATACATTCAGCTCACCAGCATGTTATAAAGACAGCTTGATTTGTAGAAAATGCTGTTGCAATGTTGTAACGTCATGAAATCTTATGTAGGAACCGGACATGTTTGGAAAAGGAAGAAGCCACTTTCAGGGCAAAATTACATGCAAATAAATGGTACATAGAAATAGCCAGGACATGAAAAATGCAAAATCACCTGTGTGAATACACATATATAGTTCTGAATACCCGAAGTCCGTGTCAAAAATACTGTCTAGTACTGCTCCTAACCCAGGTAAAGAACAGTTACTGAAGTATGGGGGCAGACAGCACATCACAGTCAACAATTCCAGGGGCAGGAACCTTCCATTCGTGGCATGTGTAGATCTGCCACTTTTAAAGTTTTAGCTGTGGTGTTGGTGAGATTATTCCTTCTTTTCATGCCCCACAAGCACAGAGCATACGCGTTTCAAGACGTTGCGCAAAACTGTGTCTGGAAAGTAATTTTTTATTTGACTAGAAACAGGCCCATTAAGCCATCTGCCCTGCAGTGTAAGCTAAACATAGTACCCATTACCTTAAATTACATTTAGAAATAACCCTCACTGTCATGGCTGTAGACAGGAATAGTATAGTTACCATGGCTTCAGTGAAATCAGCAGACCTGTGGCCACTTGCAGAAATTCTGAGGCCCATGTCTAGGAAATTCTTAAAAATCTTAAGAAATCTTAAGAATATCTGAACAGCTCTAAGTTTTCTTAAGCACACAGAAATGAAAGTTTAATTCATACCTTACAAATGCAGCTAATATTAGAAATTCTCTCCCGTTAGCTCTTTTGAATTAGAGTATGAACTTGTTTTGTAGAAGAATTTTGGTGGGAAAGGAAGTTTACTGAAACAAAATTCTACACTAAATCTCTCAGGAGTAACATACACTTTGTACATGTTGAGCTCGGAGCTACTTAAACTGGAATATCTACTGATTGATTTATTTAATAAATATAACTTAAGCTATATTTTCACCTAGAACCTCTGTCAAGTAACTCAGATTATTTTTAATTTGTCAATGAATTTACTACTCATGAAAAAAACCCACTAGTATAGCACAATTTTCATGCAGACAACACGAGAAACAAATCAGAGAATCACCCCACAATCTGGCTAATTCAAAAGCAGATGATCAAAGTCAATTACATGTCTTCAAATTTTATGATTACTGTAAAAGGACACTTCCAAAATTATTTCAATGTGGGAAAAAAAGCAGCATATCTTGCTGTCATAAAAATACACAATAGCCAAGGCAAGGGAAAAAAAAAAGTCATTTCAGTTACATTAATGGGTTTGGGTAGCAGATCGTTTTGCCTCTAAATAGCCTCCTCTTTTGGATTCAGCAAGCTAATAAACACCATAAACTGAGATTATGTACTGGATGCTACCATTGTCTAAAAACATAGTTGTTTTAACAGCTGTGCCATTTTTCAGACTATGTGGTTTTAGAAAGCTGGAAAGTTAAATTTGACTCAACCATTTAACATGAAACTTGTAAAAAACAGATAAAGTTCAATGGTTCAACCTCCAATGGCAGTAGCTGTTTTACACAATCTGTTTCTTCATCACTGCAGCAGAAAACCAAAAATTGACAGAAAAGAAGTACTGCTTACAGCTTATTATATTTAAGTGAAGTTAGAGATGTCCTTTGTTACTAAATTATTTTTTTCCAAGAAAAAAACATACTTAGATTTTATTAACTGAAAAAAAAAAGACATCATAAGAGCACGTGGATTATGGATATTCAAACAAAAAGATTTGTTTGAAAATATTTCACCAAAACACTTCAATCTCAAGGCTAGTTTTAGGCTTTAGAGTGTTAGAGAGCATCAACCTTAATCCTACTTACCTGTTCTATTCCCTACAAAGAGCAGGACAAAAGAGTTAGTGGCATGGAAACACAATTCAGTACAATGTTAGAACACTAGAACTTCCCAAGAATGAAAATACAATTGGCCACATCCTCAAACTCTACTAATATACTGGCATAACCTAGAACAGTAATTAGAACCCAGAACTAACTTACCCTCTTGATTCGTTTACCCATCCATACCAGTACCCCAGTCAGCAGAAGCAGGACAGAGCTCTTTCTCAGACCTTAAGCTCCACAGAGCCACTCTTTGATTTGTTGTGACAAGAAATATATGTTCAAGCATAAGCTTCTTTTAATACATGAATACGTGTATTAGAATATACGTAACTATTAAACAGTAACAATGTAGATAAGTAAACATGCTTACCTCATGTGGGTTGGTGTAGCCCAAAAGTAGATTCGCTGCTTTAATGTCACCATGAACATACTCATTTTCATGTATATATTCCAAAGTATCCAACTAGGAAAGGATTTAGAACAGAAAAGAAAACATCATCTTCTCCACTTTGCCCCTAACCCTACCACCAAATATTTCTCACTTATACAGTAAAATCAAGGACTACACAGACTGAGCTGACAAATTTTTTTTAAGTTAGAGCACAAGGACTACCCACTCTGTCCATGAGGTCTGTTCCCACCAGCTACATAGCTGATGGCAAATCATAAACAACCACAACACTGCCACCAGGTATCCTGTGTAACTACCTATGAGCACCAGCTTCTAAGGTCAAAAAGCAAGAATGAAACTAGTACTTTATAAACACTGGAGGAAACGTTGTGAACACCAAGCTCTTAAAAAGAACAACAACAAAAAAAAACAAACCAAAAACCCTGAAGATTCATAATATATTTGATCCTGCCAGCTATCATATGACTGGCATTTCATGTCACCATCCCCTTCATCCTTCTTCAGCTCCTAATTGAGGTACAATAGTTCTAATTGTAATGAAAAAACACATTTGCATTTAGCAACTCATACAAAGAACAATCTAATCCTGCCTTTTGGAGGGTACAAAGAGTGTTACAAGTTTGTCGATTACGTGACTACAAAAGTCCTTCACTTTTTTTTAATTATTATTATTTAGGTTAAATGGAAACTTTGGGTGTATTCAGTCTAAACCACCTGCTTCAAACAGGACTAATGTAAGCTAGATCGGGTTGTACAAGAGACTGAATAGTCAAGTTTTAGAAAGCCCCAAGGATGGATGTTTTACAGCCTCTGGGAAGCATATTCCAGTGCTAAAATACTCTTTCTGCAAAAACTCCTTCATACTCAGAGTTCCTCTTCCTTTCAACCACTGCTTCTCATCCATTAACCGTGCACCTCTGTTCAGTAATAGCAGTCTTTCACAACACAAATTATATTACAAAGGAGCATGTATACAATCTTCTGTTAGTGTGTGCCAGTCTACATACATTTGAAAACAAAACTGATGCTTGCAGACTAGCCTAATACTGGCCTGTTCAGCAAATACACCGAAAATTTTGCATGCAGGCTTGCAATTGTGAACTTTGACAAATATGGATGTCTAATACAATACCCTTCAGACATTGGGGAAAAAAAAAAAAAAAAATCAATGCATGTTAAAGCATAAGAGAATAGGCTTACACGTCTCAGTCTAGACACACATTTTGAAGTGTATGGTGTATGTTTTAATCTATTAGAAATATATTTTGGTCTAAGTCCACCAACTTCCGTCTGCAGGGGGTCTTGATTTTCTATTTAATACTTCGTTAAAAAAAAGAAAAATAAGAAAATCTACAGCATTTACACAAGTTTAATTTGAAATTCAGGAGCTAATTAAAGGAACTATATTAGAAAGATAGTTTTCTAACAAGTTTGAGACATAGCAGTTCCTCTCTCTGTACATACCATTCGTGCCCCAAGTTGCAGAACAGTGTCCTTCGTAAATCTGCTTCCACAATCTTCAAAAATTCTTTGAAGGTCTTCCCCTAGTCTCTCCATGACCATGAATCTATAGCTATCAGGAAATATAAGAAAAGGAGGAACCTTTCAAGACAAGACTGCAGATTGAAATGACTTATATCCAATTTGTTGAAAATGGACTTTAACTCAATTTGAGGCTTAATTAGAAGTCATCTTATTACCTTTTTCCCTTGTACTTAGCCAAGCCTGATCCCCAAAACACTGGAATTCCTAAACATCTTATTTTCTTGAGATTCATCCATTTTCTTACTGTAATAATGATAAAAAAATAACATTGGGTTAAAGGTAGCTAGAGAATTTAACGTTTGGTGTGAGTTTGTTGGTTTTGGTTTAGCTATCAAGACAAGACTTTGAATGAAACATAGAAACAAGTAAAATTTATTGGGCAGTTTGTAAAGCAAACACTCAGATCACAATGTTACTCTGAAGTTCTCCACATTCTGCAAAACAAGCAGTAGCTTTTTGTTCCAGCAATATGGTTTTTTGTTCCCTTAGAAGGCAGATAAGCAATTACCAATAGCTGAAGAAATAATTCCTTTAGAAGCTCTACTTTATTCAATACAGAATGCTTCAAGCTATCAAAAGTGCTTAAGTCTACCAGCAATTTAAGTCATCTAAAGTCTTTAGGACAGTTCCCATGAATAAATCACATCCATGCTTAAGTGTCTGCAGAATCAAGTGCCTTGATTACTACTAAATCCTATGATGATTACACACTCTTAGCTCTGCCCATGGAAATAGTTACTAGCAGAAATACAGTCACCAATTAGTTCATGTAGTACCTCAGTACTAAAGCAGGCCTCTCTCTGAAGTCCATTCTGTATTGTGCACTCTGAAGTGTGCACATAATAAATTTGCCACTGTTGTCCCTTCTGATCAGAAAGAACAAGGCTAACATTCAAGTACAGAAGCCTATAGTAATCTAAAATTATTATAGCACCAACTAGGATTAGTTCAGTGTATACAAAAAGAGTTGCCTAACAATCTCTAAAGCAACAGTTAGTAGAATTAGGTAAACCCAAAGCTGTCCTTAAATCTACTCAAATCAGAACTGATATATTACTTACTGTGTTCTTGTTTTGCAGCCCTCTGGTAGAATTTCAGTTCAGAAAATAAGGGGCCATTTTCAAGATATTCCTATTGAGAATAAATAAACTTAGTATCATAAAATGCATTAGAAAAACATCAGTTTCTATAGAAAAGTGTCTGAGAAATTAAAAAACAATGAAACCTCCTTTTTCCCCCACCTCCCTTATAAAATTTCATTTCAGATGGCATTGTAACAAGTAGCTAAAAAGAAAAGTTGTTTGGCAGCACATTTTCTTAAACAATATAGATTCTTTCAGGAATTAAGACACTATTTTCAGAAATACTTTAGATCAAGCGTATATAAGTTCATAATTTGATTTTCCTTACTAAAATGTTGCAGACAGTAATCAAGGAAAGAAACAAGTCAAGGAAATACTGTATATCATGAAAATGCCAATTTTTCCCCAAGCAGGAGAAGTATATCAAGATATAAAAAACAGGGGAAAAGAACAAAAGCTACAAGCATGCAATACAGACCCAATACTGAAAATAAGGGTAGATAATTAAAAGAAAGAACTGCATACAAGTGAACAATTTAGAAATGAGATCCACACATTACCACTTTAATTACATGCACTGCATCATCTTCTACAGGAACATGAGTTTGAGGGGAAGCTGCAAAATGAGAAAGAGATGAGGATCAAGCTGTATGCAACAAAATAGAATTGCAAAGACCACGCTAACATTGCGTAAAGTGACCAAAAAATACATGACAAAGATACCTAATGTTTTGTTTGAACTCCTGCTTTTAAAGGTTTTGTCAAGTTCAAGGTAAAAATATAACACCACACACACTGAAGTCTTAATCAACAAGTACAGAAGCAATTTTAACCCACATTTTCAGAACTCTCTCCCTTAATGCTAATTAAGGAGTAAGCAGGATTTCCCTATTGCATGTTTGCACGACAATGAGGTATTCCATTATAACAGATTAAGTCATTCCAGTCTATTGGATAACCACTGTATTTGGTTGCTGTCAATCCACTGTCGTGACAAAGACACCACTTGAATGTTATGACCTACATTATGCCTCTAGACAGGATTGTCTGCTTTCCTCTGACAAATTAATTTGGCCCCAAAACCTTGATTTCTATTCTGACATTATTTAGACACTGGCTTAAGTTAGGGATAGCACAGCCACCACCTGCCTAAAGGGGAGATGAGGGATTGTGCCTCTTAGTGCAAGTAGAGATTTCAAAACAATAATTGACCACATGTGCCAATTACAGCCCAGGAGACAGAACCTCTCTGCACAGACAATGCAATCCTATTTTCTTCTGACCCTGAGAGAACTATCAGTTCTCTCTGATACTACTGAAGCTACACAGAGCTACACTGGGATTAAAATTTAATGAGACTAAATCATCTTTTAGAATGATCACTGAAAAAAACCTAAAAAGAATACAGTTCCTAGGAAATAAGTGTCCCTTTCAAACTTCTTATAATGATCAAATACCAACAACAGTCCAGGTGTGAAACACTTCAACTATCAGCACACACTAAAATAGACGACTTTCATCCGCATAATAAAAATCAAGTAAACTTGGATCTAATCAAACCCTCCAAGCTTACATTTTTGATGGTCAGGGCATAAAAGTATTTTTTACAATGAACAGACTCCATCAGCCGCCATCTTCCTTCAATTCTATTCAGCATCTGGGTTGAATCTGGCAGCGTACACACCCCAAACACCCACAGAGTCCCTCCTGCCTTCTGCTTGACAGTTCCCCATGTGAATGCTTCTGTGCAATAACGCTTTAAGATAAAATGAAGAACTAAAGTTCTTGCTAAAACAAGAACTCTGGAAGGTCTCAGCTATCCACAGATTCAAACAAGTAGCAGTCACATTTAGAATACAATTTAAAACTATCATACTACTAGGAAGGAAATTTCGGGAAACTTTCTTCTTACCATATTATTGAGCTGAACTGGGAATTAAGGCACAGGTGCTTAAGTCTTAAACTTTCTCTGCCACATGTAGACTATGTGTTAATGGCTAAATAATTTAAAGGAACACATCCCATGTGTTTTCATTGTATTCAACATCACATTATCCAAATAGAATTAGATGTGCTCCCTTACTGACACAGATCACAAAAAAAAACCATGTATAAGAAAATGTATTTTAATACAAGTTACTTAACAATGGTTTGAGAGAAGCATCAAATGTAAATGTATTTGAAAGAGTCTGATCTAACTTCCCTGTAGACATCTTGACATTTTATAAAAGAGGCCTCATTCATGGTAATCTGGAACAGACAGTAACAGCTGTCAGGGTAATGAAGAAGAGCAATTAACTGGAGGTAGCTGAGCAAAAGGGTCTAACCCTCACGATTCTTACACTGTGGTGGTGTGGGTGCTTTTTGGAGTCACACTGAAAGAACATCCTGAAGAAAAATAAAACCAAAACTAACTGCAAATCTTTACAATACAAAAAGGGAGAAAAGTCAGGCAAAGCTCAAAAAGAGGCAGGAAAAGATGCTCCACAAAATGAGTAATATAACATTCAAATCCACAAAAGGAGAAATGGTATTATTGTCTTTACCGCACATACATGAAACAAGACATAAAATTCAAAGTGAAAAACACTCTAAACTTCTTACACAGATAATGCTTAGGCAAACATACAGATAAGCAGAAGTTGTTTATGTACCTTTTATTACATCTTTTTCATTAACAATTCATATATCAGCAACAATATTTTAACCACAGCTTAGAAATAAGACAGACTATTTTTTGTCCAGAAATATATATAAATGGTTTTTAAAAAATTGTCTCATTACTATGTATAGTTATTTAACAGACTGGAAAGGCTCCCAAGGTTTAACAAACAGTCTGATTACATACCTCATAGACCACCACCACATACTCTCCTGCGAGTTTAGCTCATAGTTAATTACCGTATACTCATAATTAGCCATGTGCTAGCCTCGTTCTGTGTGGTAGCACATGGCTATTTATAATATTACAATCAGTTAAATGCTAGACTGCAGGACAGTAAGCAGAGACCCTGCAGGAGAGCAATGCTGATAGGCAGGAGGTCTCCAATGGCATATAAGTACACACATAGAGTACCAGGAGCACTATATGGCGAGATTATGTTTGCAAAACATATCTTGAAATAGCATAACAAGCGTGAGCATTCCCAGTTTACAGTTTATGTTTGTGCATCTTTAGTTGATAAAACCATCTCCTTACATTTGGGAGGAGGGGTGTCGAAGTATGTGCACAATCAAAACCATTGTCTGTGTAATTGTTAACTGGGAACAGTGGTGCAAGATGAAGCTGTGTAGGGGGCTGTGGCTGTTCCCATTTCATGCCAAGACGAGTCTCACAAAACATTTGCTAAGGGCAAAGGGCACGGCTCTATTTTCTCTTTATACCACAATCACAGCTACCATGCCAGTGAAAGACATACAAATTTAAAATGCACTCCGAAATAAAGCAGTGCAGTAAGATTCACATTCTTTGCCATAATTTCCAACTGTTGAGCCTACACAACACAGCAAATAACTTACCTCAAATCAACCTATGTTCAGAATTCCCTAGTTTCACCCAGGCATAGCAGTTATGGCCTTATCATCCACTTCAATCGTGAATTGCATCCGTTTTGTTGCTGAGTGCCACAACCTTAATTAATGTAGCTTTCTAAATGTTAATATGACACGGTAACAATAGAGTGTTTCTGGATGAACTGAGATTTCCTACAACCACACAGCACAATTGTATACAGTCTGACAAAGCAACGTGCCAATTCTATTTGCCAGTTCAAACGTGCTTGTTGTAGTTTTAGCAGTTAATTTGTAGCAGTCACATTTGGAATATGGCGAAATATTTTCAATGGCTCTCACAGAACCAGTTTTGTTGACAAAGTTTACACAGTGGAAAAGAAAACAACATTGATTTGGCAGTTTGAAAAAAAAACATCCCAGTTCTTGTCCACAGCTGGTGTCTTTGCCACTGCTGGATATTTTGAGGATATATTTGTTAGGGAAACATGAATATAATTATTTTCAGAAGTTCTTGGGTTGCAAGTATTTTATTTTTGCTTTCATTTATTAACTAATCATGAAGAGTGATATTGCCAGCTTAGTTTTTTGCAGAACTAAAAACTAACCTCAAAAATACCACACTTTGAAGTGACAGGCGACTTATGAGAAAACTTGGAAAAATTCTGATTCCATTTAAGTCAAGCCAAGAGATGATAAACTCAATGGCTAACAAACATGGAGGAGTGCTGCTCAGAGCATCTAACAATAAAAACTGATCCAAGCTGCAGGAATATAGTTACTGAAACCAAAATGTACACAAACAAATAGATAAAAAGTAGTACCTGCTATTTAACACTCAACTTCAAATGTTTCCTAAATATGGAGGATACTAAGGCAAATATTTAAGGTAAACAAAGTATATTGCTTTGCCGCCCCGCCTTCACAATATCCACTATTTCCCAGGAACTGAAACATTCAGTGCCTGAAGGGTGTTTAGAGTCCATTTTTAATGTAGCAGAAGGAAGACCTGCTTCTCTGCTCGTATTGCTACTTTAAAGATGCATCATCAGTTCCTGGACAGACTCTCTTCTCTTCTCTTGTGTTCTAGATTCTTCTTCTAGGTAGCTTTATGAATGTAGAGTTTCATTACCAACTACACATACATAGCCTTCTGTACCACGCTTGTGAAACCATCCTCCAGAAAAGTTGGTTTTGGTAGAAAATTGCACTCAACTGCTAAACTGTTTTGCAGAGAACTGCCTTTAAGTTAAGAACATTCAGTACTGGCTGGAAATTTCACTACATTTCTTACTAGCCTTTCTGTGAAACCTTAATCTTGATTCACTAGGGCCAAAGTTTTGTATTCAGTAACGGAAGCCACTGTTTGACTTTCAAAGTTAATTACTCTAAGCTGGAATAAGTATGACACATCCTTTAGCCCCAGGCAGAAAAGCTATGCATGGTCTGCTCTTACAGCACTCTCAGATGGGAGTCCAGGCCTCTAATATTTAAAACTTGATGCACAAACTGTTTTCTGGCAAGATTCTGCTCCAGCCCATCTGCTAGTCTGACACAGTGCCCACTCAGAAGATACTATGCCAGTTTCAGTGGGGTACAGGTGCCAGAGACGGATGAAGGGAGTGCCTTCCATAAGGCAACAGGTGCCCTATCTTTCCTCCAAAGCTCTCCCTGTTACTATATAACACTGCTCAGAAATGCATCACCCATTCAAAAAAAAAAAAAAAAAAAAAAACCCATAAATTAAAAAATCGTGCTCTCTTGACTTTCTAGTTTTTCTTAGTGTGCCAGGGTCTCGGTCCCTGACCAGCACGCTCACAAGGTGGACTAACAAAGTGCAGAATGGCTCCCAAATCACAAGTCTGTGGGAAAAAAATACCCTAACACATTATGTGACAGAATGCTAATGTCTAATAGTAATGATCCCTGCAAACTTTGTAACAGGTTTTAGACTGTTAGAAATTAGTTATGCTTTCAAAATTAAGTCACCTAGCCCACAGAGATTTTAAAAAAAAAAATAAGAAAGAGGGAGGATTCAAGACTAAACAGTCACCACCATCAAGGCATGAAGTATTTCCTCTTTAACAGATAGAGCAGGCTGATCCTGTACCATGTGCACAGCCCTAAGTAACCAAGTAGCAAAATCAGGCTAAATTTATTATATAGTTTGCCCATGGATAGGGTGAAAAATTAGACAATCTACTTGCTGTATCTGTATTTGTATAGTTTAATATTAGCATCTAGATAAAAAGACTCTTTCCTGAAGTGGTGTTTGGCTGCCAATGAATTTATTTTCACACCAAGATTCACACCTGCTGGTACAATGAGACCTTTGCTGAAATGCATTTTAACATCTGAAGGTCAAGAAAAATCCATCCCTAACCAGATAGTTACCAGTCAGCGCTATTAATTGCAAGGTTTTGCTACTAATAGTCTTCTTTCCATTGCATTTATAAAATTCATGCTGAACGTATTTTTTTTGGTATAATTGTTACTGCATTTTTAATTTGTTTCATGCACTACAGTAAATATCTTCAATGAAGTTAATTTAAGCAACTGTTGAAGAACTTAATTTCTCTAAAACCAATTGCTAAAGCCAGCTCCCCATCACAAACCAAGGAATGATGACCAAATGACTATGAGTTGGTGCTTCCACCAACTCAACTCTTCCCTTACACATGTACACCCCTGCTCACAGCTTTACAGATCATCCGCAGAAATTACTCCTTCTGAAAGACAAACAACCTTTCTTTCACAGCTCAGCCTGATTCCCAGAACATCAGGCCTCAGAATATCAACAGCAGAGTGTACCATGGTCCAAGCTTAAAAGCAGAGAAAGCCACAACCACACCTCTTCCCTACCTTCACCAGAACTCCCTGTGCTGCTAGTATTAAAAGACAGTATTCACTCATTGAATCACTGTCTGCTGCTCAGGCAGATGTTCTTTGCTTCTTCCTGGAACGTGGGGGTTGTGGGGGGTGTGGAAAAAAAGAATAGCGTGCTGGCTATACTGCAGGGCAGAATTTGATAATGAATCAATACATACTCTCTTGTGCTTCCCATGTTATAACAACACATGCAAAAATAGCAGTCAAACATCAATATATAAACACCTGCTTCAAATTCAGCTTCAAAAAATAGGTGAAAAACTAAGAGGTTTTAAACTATCACAAAGTTCCATTACAATATATACACATAATACAATTAAACTACATTTACTATGTTATAAGTTCTATTGTAAAAGACACCATCTAACAAACATGTGTCTACATTTATACGTAAAAAGAAAGATATTTTTCAGAACCACTAGTTTCCACAAGAAAGAAGCCTGCAAGTAGATAATGCTGTGTACGGCAGATTTCAACATGACAGCGGAATGTTAACAAAACATTGTGTGACCTTTCTGCATTTAACTTTTCGGTCCAAATCATGCATTAATAGAGTATTTGAAGCAGAAGTAGAAAATGATTTATATAAAGACTGGTGTTAATTACTGGCTGTGATCAGGAAGATAAATGAGAGAATGTAAGGCTCTCAGTAGCACCCTCGTCAACTCTTGCTTAATTTTCCAGTATATTGCCACTCTTCTCTACAGAGCTACAAACTAGTCATGATGCCACCAATGTCATGTTCTTCCCCAGTTGCTCTCCATTCTGCTCCCACTTATCAAAGGGATAACAGTTTTGTCAGAGGGACTTAACAGGAAATCAGCACCAGTAACTAAAATAAAATAAAATAAAACTTCTAACATACAACAGCATAATGAATTCCATCTTATGATTCATACTGCTCTTGCTACAACAAAATGAATGCTGGAAAGAACATCTCTAGATGGCTTTTATTCCTTCTGGCACCAGAGGAAGC